>CM050165.1:374466399-374951399 GCA_027410445.1 Discoglossus pictus
ATTTGATATATATATATATATATATATATATATATATATATTTATTTATTGTGATATATTGATATCAATTTTTATATATATATATATATATATATATATTTATTTATTGTGATATATTGATATCAATTTATATATATATATATATATATATATATATATATATATATATATCAATCAATATATCTATCAATATATATATATATATATATATATATATATATATATTTATATATTATTTTTTTTATTTTTTTTTTACAATTTGGGCCTATATGGTCCCAATTTGTTAATTAGGGTTTTTAAGGTGCGGTTGGGGCCTATATGGTCCCAATTTGTTACTTATGGCTTTTAAGGTGCGGTTGGGGCCTATATGGTCAAAATTTGTTACTTAGGGGTTTTAAGGTGCGGTTGGGGCCTATATGGTCAAAATTGGTTATTTAAGGTTTTTAAGGTGCGGTTGGGGCCTATATGGTCCCAATTTGTTACTTAGGGTTTTTAAGGTGCGGTTGGGGCCTATATGTTCAAAATTGGTTATTTAAGGTTTTTAAGGTGCGGTTGGGGCCTATATGGTCCCAATTTGTTACTTAGGGTTTTTAAGGTGCGGTTGGGGCCTATATGGTCAAAATTGGTTATTTAAGGTTTTTAAGGTGCGGTTGGGGCCTATATGGTCCCAATTTGTTATTTAAGGTTTTTAAGGTGCGGTTGGGGCCTATATGGTCCCAGTTTGTTACTTAGGGTTTTTAAGGTGCGGTTGGGGCCTATATGGTCCCAATTTGTTACTTAGGGTTTTTAAGGTGCGGTTGGGGCCTATATGGTCAAAATTGGTTATTTAAGGTTTTTAAGGTGCGGTTGGGGTCTATATGGTCCCAATTTGTTACTTAGGGTTTTTAAGGTGCGGTTGGGGCCTATATGGTCAAAATTGGTTATTTAAGGTTTTTAAGGTGCGGTTGGGGCCTATATGGTCCCAATTTGTTATTTAAGGTTTTTAAGGTGCGGTTGGGGCCTATATGGTCCCAATTTGTTACTTAGGGTTTTTAAGGTGCGGTTGGGGCCTATATGGTCCCAATTTGTTACTTAGGGTTTTTAAGGTGCGGTTGGGGCCTATATGGTCCCAATTTGTTACTTAGGGTTTTTAAGGTGCGGTTGGGGCCTATATGGTCCCAATTTGTTATTTAAGGTTTTTAAGGTGCAGTTGGGGCCTATATGGTCACACTTGGTCTTTTAAGGTTTTAAAAGTTACGGTTTGGGTCTTGAGATTTCTAATGTTTTTTTTGTTGTTTTCTATCACCCCCCAGGTGCAAACTATCTGTGAAAGCAGATTTGTTTGGACTCGTTGGTTGACTTACTGGACGTGAATACCCCGAGAAGGAGAGTCAACTGTTGGTGAGTATCATTGCCTTTAATTTTCTGTCCATGTGTATAGGTGCAAATTTGATGTTGATGTAGTCTTGTCACATGAGGGTTTGCAATCTGTAATGTATACCAATGAAATCAACACACTGTTATTTTAAAGTAATTTTGTGACATAATATAAATTAATATACCGTGATCTCTTTCTTTTATTGGTATCAATATCAGAAATGAATACTATTGACTCTCTACTTGTGAAGCCTTTCGGCACCCTAACCTATGAGGAGAAGGTGGAAGTAAAACGGTTAGGAGCTGACCAACCAAAGATAAATCTGCAGCAAATCGCAAGAGATAGAGGGAAGCAATATGTCTGTAATTTCAATACTGAATGGTACAAGAAGAACGACTGGCTTTCTGGAAGCGTTTCTAGGAAGTCCTTATATTGTTTCCCATGCATCCTATTTGGTGGTGACGCTGCTTGGACCAAAACTGGAGTGACTGACGTCAAACATCTAGCTGACAAATTGGCAAAACACAAAAGTTCTAAAGCTCACTTGGATAACAGGATCAAGTTTGAGATGCTTGGACAGGCGAACATTGCTGTTCAACTGGACCAAGGATACCAAGTCAGCATTCAAAAACACAACGAAGAAGTGGCTAAGAACCGGTACATCCTTTCGAAGATAATTGATTGTGTTCGCTTTTGAGGCGCTTTTGAACTGGCATTAAGAGGACACGACGAGAGTGAAACATCGCTAAATCCAGGAGTGTTTAGAGGCCTGGTGGATTTGGTTGGCAGTATCGATAGTGCAATGGAACAGCATTTGAAGACTGCAACTGTGTTTAAGGGCACTTCCAAAACCGTGCAGAATGAGCTACTGGACTGCATGCATGAAGTTATAAAGGAAGTGATTCACCAAGAGCTTAAAGAAGCCCAGTTTGTGGCAATCCAAGCGGATGAAACAACCGATATTTCCGCTAGGACACAGTGCGTTGTAGTCTATCGCTACATTGACAAGAAGCATCAAGTGGTGGAAAGATTTGATGGCTTCACGGAAATGAAATCAACGGATGCAGACTCGATTGCTGCTGTTGTGCTGGAAACACTGAATACTGTTCTCCCAGAGCCAGAAGACAAGAAGAAACTCATAGCTCAAAGCTACGATGGTGCCAGTGTGATGCGTGGAGATCAAGGAGGAGTTCAAAGAAAAATAAAAGACGTGTACCCGAACGCACACTACGTCCATTGCTATGCTCACCAACTGAACCTAATAATGGAGAAAGCAGTTTCAAGGATTGGAAGAGTTCAAGTTTTTTTTTCCAACATAGGCGGCATACCATCTTTTTTTTCACGCTCTCCAAAAAGGACTGGAGTTCTGGATGAGGTAGTTGGTAGAAGACTTCCAAGAGGTGCACCAACACGATGGAACTTCAACGTTAGGACCGTGAACGTGATCTACGAGAACAGAGATGCGCTACTTGAGTGTTTCCAGACAATTGAAGCATGTCTAAACTTTGATCCAACATCTATACGGGAAGCCGCAGGTTTCATTGGAATGCTGGAAGACAGGGAGTTCCTTTACTTCCTTAAATTATTTCATTTAATAATGCCACATGTTGACGTCCTCTATAGTCAGCTTCAGAAGCGAGACACGGATACTGTTTATATCAAAAAAGTCACCGAAGACTTTGTCGCCAGCATCCAGAAAATCCGTAATTCTGTGGAAGAGATAGAAGCAAGTTTGCCGAGCGATCTAACAGTCAACAGACGGAGTGCGGAGATCTCAACCTTGAGATAACTTTCAAGAGAGGTATGTGACATAGTGGTGGTTCATGCAAAAGAACGTTTTTCATTTTCAAATCACCTAGTCAGTGCCAAACTTGTTCAAAGTGACTTGTATAAAACCCATGACACTTGCTTTCCAACCCAAGCTCTGGAAGACACCGTGCAAGCATATCCAATACTGAAGAAGGAACAATTACGCAATGAGCTGTCACTTCTGTATGGGAAGACAGAGTTTCATACTTGTACAAGTGCTGTTGCTCTGCACAAACTTTTCCATCAATTTAATCTGCAGAATGATTTCACAGAGACAGTAAAATTATTAAGAATCCTGATTACAACACCAATGACTACTGCAGAATCAGAAAGATGCTTCTCAACATTGAAGAGGATAAAAACCTTTTTAAGAAGCACCATATCCCTGGAGCGGTTGAATGCATTGGCGATGCTCTCAATGGAAAAGCAACTGATTTCCGAGATCCCAGACTTCAATGAAAAAACCATTGAGAAGTTTTCTTCTTTGAAAGATCGCCGTGCAAAATTAAAATACAAGTGATTGAAGCAAAGAAGAATGCATACCCCCAAGGTGTGCAAAGATAAACTGCGTTAAGCAGCACCACCTCACACTACCAAACATAACTAGTGGTAAGTAAAGTATGAACGGTGTGTGGGTGTGCATATGGAAGGAGCTATGAAAGGTGTGTGCATGGTCAGTAACAATTGTTGAAGCCTTGGCGTGGTTTGAAGGAATTGGAGGCACTTCCAAGGGTAGCTGTCACTTGTGTACAGGAAGCAAGAATTCCATGTCTGTACAAGTGCTGTTGCTCTGCAGCAACTTTAGCATCAATTTAATCTACATAATTTAACAGAGTGAGTGAAGCTATAAGGAATCCTGCTTACAACAACGAAGACTACTAAAGAACCAGAAAGATGCTTCTCCACATTGAAGAGGATCAAAAAAGTAATTAAAAAGCACCATGGTCCTGTAGCGGTTAAATGCATTGGTTTGAAGGAATTGGAGGCACCTTCAAGGGTACGTAAAGTTCTCAGAAATGGCACCACCTCACTACCAAAAATAACTAGTGGTAAGTAAAGTATGAATGGTGTGTGGGTGTGCATATTGAAGGAGCTATGAAAGGTGTGTGAATGGTCAGTAACAATTGTTGAAGCCTTGGCGTGGCGTTACTGCTCATATGGTTATCCATATGCTAATTCAACGTTTTTGTTTGACATTGATTATTGTGTTGTCTAAACAGAAGTGAAATGTTGTTGTTTTCTTGAATCCCAAGATCCACTGGTTTGGGCCTATGCAGTGCTGATTGGTCTTCTAAGGTATGTTTAAGGCCTATATGGTCCCACTTGGTCTTCTAAGGTATGTTTGGGGCCTATGGTCACACTTGGTCTTCTAAGGTATGTTTGAAGCCTATATGGTCACACTTGGTCTTCTAAGGTATGTTTGAGGCCTATATGGTCCCACTTGGTCTTCTAAGGTATGTTTGGGGCCTATGGTTACACTTGGTCTTCTAAGGTATGTTTGAGGCCTATATGGTCACACTTGGTCTTCTAAGGTATGTTTGGGGCCTATATAGTTCCACTTGGTCTTCTAAGGTATGTTTGGGGCCTATGGTCACACTTGGTCTTCTAAGGTATGTTTGGGGCTTATATAGTCACACTTGGTCTTCTAAGGTATGTTTGGGGCCTATATAGTCACACTTGGTCTTCTAAGGTATGTTTGGGGCCTATATAGTCACACTTGGTCTTCTAAGGTATGTTTGGGGCCTATATAGTTCCACTTGGTCTTCTAATGTATGTTTGGGGCCTATATAGTCACACTTGGTCTTCTAAGGTATGTTTGGGGCCTATATGGTTCCACTTGGTCGTTTAATGTTTTTTAAGTATGGTTTTGTTCTTGAATGGTATGATTGATTTGCTTGTTTTCTTTCAACCCCAGGTGCAAACCCTATGTGGCTGCAGATTTGTTTCTACTCATTGGTCAACTTAATGAACGTGAATACCCTGAGAAGAAGAGCCGACTAATGGTAGGTGTCACTCCTTTAATTTTTCTGTTAATACGTATAGGTGCAATTATGATATTGCTGTAGTCTTGTCACATGAGTTTTTTCAATCTATATTGTATACCAATGAATTTAACACATTGTTACTTTACTTCTTGACATTTCTGCATTGCAGATCATGTATTTCAATGGGCTTTACAAGCATAAGGTCATTGGGCGGGGCTTATAAAGGTCATTATGACGTCAGGGGGAGGAGTTATAAAAATGGGTGTGGTTTGAAAAGGGGGGGTGGCTATGTTTCGCCCTGTCGCCCCTCCAACTTGAAAAGTCACCAGCCGCCACTGCAGTGCAGTGCTAATGAAGTGGTACGTATTTGCAAAACTGATGGGAAGAAAATAAAATGATGCTTATAAAATCCTAATCTTAGTTTAAACTCTGCAGTAAACAATAAAATAGCCCTTCCAATTTTTAGGGACTGTAACAGTATATGTTCTGAAAGTGATATATAGAATACTACCGGGTAAGGAGACTGACAAGGGCACAATTATGGTGAAATGTATTGGTTATCAGTATGTGCATAATATTGTTATATTTGGAGTATAGATACAAATACATTTACCTACAGTACACAATTTAAAATAAATCACTTTATAATCAACCATATGGTATCACTTAATCTGCCCTATAAAAGTTCTTTAGAACATGTAGCTACACAAGAAAATCTGTCAAACACATTTTCAGAATAAAAACCTACATTTGTCTTATTGCCTTATTGCAGATATTTACAGTTTACTGAGTGTGAGAGTGTGTGAAGTTGTTTTCCTGAGGTTTTGTGCAACACATATAGCTTTCCAAGTGCTAGTGTGAGTATGGAAGAAGTGCAAGCTGGGGCTTTTGTCTTCCTATAGTTGTGTGGGAAGTTTTGAAATAAACTATTGGCTAAAGTGATCACATTACACAAAAAAACTGTGTTCCATGTACCCCCAGTTTCACCTGGTCCACAAAACTGCTGGTATTATAATTTTGAAACATGAAAAATAAAATGTAATAAAGAAGCATAAATAATTTAAAGCAATTAAGAAGTGTCTAAAAACACAATTACTATTTATAAGAGTTCATGCTTCACTTCATTAGAGCACAATACATTCCAATTAATAAAACAGAAAAAATGGATATAGTGATCTGTGGAGCCCCTCTTCAGCATTCAAGTAGTCCACAAGATCACCAGCAATTTTCAAGTGGTCTCTGGGAAAATAATCTTGGAAACCAAAAGGTTTAGTTCATCTTCAGTTTAGATATTTGTTTGACGGATTACAATAGGCATGCAGACAATATAGAATTTTACTTGAGCAGTATGATACATATACATATACATATACATATACATATCCCAAGTCTTATCAGTAGAAATGGTGTAAAACCCTATTAAGGTGTTCCTAGTGAAAATACATAATCTAGGGACACAGTTAGTGGAATAGTGAGATATAGCCTAGAATCCTACAACCTGAGTAAGTCCCAAATCATAATGAATAAAATAGTAATCTGTGAGTTTCCAGAAAAATAAAGAGCAAAATATAGAGGACAGTACATAAGCTATGTATGTCCAAACTCAGTACATAATATGGGATCTTTACTAAATAGTGAATAACCAATAGTAATAGTAATAACCAATGTGATGCATTCTCTTAGATAACTAGTATTATGCCTGTTTCAATTAATTGTTTGTTTTGTGGAAACAAAACAAACAATAGAACTGTCACAACTGATCTTATATTCAAATTTGGAAGACTCCCTATTTGCAAAAATATAATACATCACCATCCATGTAAATTCGTAGGACATAAAGATGGTCTCCGTTCCATTTTTCAAAGTAGCAACACTCAGCACTTAGGAACTGAAATCAAACACTGTCTTGTAATGTATTGATTTATTTGTACATTTTTATTTTATGAGTCAGGCTGGTGCTGGAGTAAAAGTCTGGGATAGAGACAGAGAGGCCTACACAGCACAATGATCCTGCTGCTGAAGTACAGTTTTGGGATATAGTGGAAATAGATAGATCTTCGTGATACTGGGAGCCTGAGTAAATGTCTGGGATACAGAGCAGAGATGATCAAAAACGGCAGGGCATTTAAAGGTATATGCAAGTGAGCTGGGTTATTAATGCATCAGAAAGAGGAGAATTTATAAACAGCTAAACCGTTAGCCTGGTGTCTGCTAAATTTCTTGCAAAGAGTTTTCTCTCAATGTTGATACCCCCTGAAATTCCCAGGGAAAATTAGCATAACTAATATAATGTTTCTTTTTGGCCTGGGGAAGGTGCTCAGTCATCAACTGAAGTCTGCCCTACTGTGGGAATTACATGATGTCAGACACTTTCCTTTCCTTTAGATTTTTGTCCCTTCATTCACTGATTGCTTTATCTACATCCCAGGTGATACTTCCCCCAGCCCGATGGAATTGCCCTGTAACCTCCCCCAGTCCCAGTAAATTGCCCCACAGCCCAGAGAATTGCCTCGTGACCTCCCCCAGCCACACAGAATTGCCCCGTGACCTCCCTCAGCCCCAGTGAATTGCCCCCAGCCCAAGAGAATTGCCCCCCAGCCCAATATAATTATCCTGTATCATCCACCAACCCCAGAGAATTGCCCCACAGCCCCAGAGATTTGCCCTGTGACCTCCACAACCTCAGAGAATTGCCCTGTAACCTCCCCCAGCCCCAGTGAATTGCTCCCCAACACCAGAGAATTGCCCCATCACCTCCCCAGCCCCAGAGAATTGCCCCCAAGCCCAGAGAATTGCCCCATCACCACCCCCAGCCCCAGAGAATTGCCCCTTCACCTCCCCCAGCACCAGGTAATTGCCCCTTCACCTCCCCCAGCCCCAGTGAATTGCCCTCCAGCCCCAGTAATTTGCCCCATCACCTGACCCAGCCCGAGTCAATTGTCTGTGACTATCTCCAGCCTCAGTGAATTGCCTCATCACCTGCCCTAGCCACAGTGAATTGCCCCATCACCTGTCCCAGCCCCCAGTAAATATATAGGAAATAAAAAAATATATACATTGTGTCTATATATATATATATATATATATATATATATGTATATATAAATATCTCACAAAAGTGAGTACACCCCTCACATTTTTGTAAATATTTTATTATATCTTTTCATGTGACAACACTGAAGAAATAACACTCTGCTACAATGTAAAGTAGTAAGTGTACAGCCTGTATAACAGCGTAAATTTGCTGTCCCCTCAAAATAACTCAACACACAATCATTAATGTCTAAACCGTTGGCAACAAAGGTGAGTACACACATAAGTGGAAATGTCCAAATTGGGCCCAAAAGTGTCAATATTTTGTGTGGCCACCATTATTTTCCAGCACTGCCTCAACCCTCATTGGCATGAAGTTTACTAGAGCTTCACAGGTTGCCACTGGAGTCCTTTTTCACTCCTCCACTTTTATGAGATACTGTATATATATATATATATATATATATATATATATATATATATATACACACACACAATGTATATTTTTAATATTTTTTATATATGTACTGGGGGCTGGAACAGGTGATGGGGCAATTCACTGAGGCTGGGGGAAGTCACAGTGTTCTCACTTTTGTGAGATACTGTATATATGTATATGTATGTATGTATGTATGAATGAATGTATATATATACACATATATACATTATATACAGTATATATATATTCACACATACACACACACACCTGTATAACTACTTCCTTACCTGCCCGATGCTGCACTCCACTTCCTAGGGTGAGGAGGGCCACGACAGGCCAGAGAGCAGAGGGGGGCCACAGAGGTCCGAGGGGGCTGCAAAGGTCCACAGGGGGCTACATGAGCCTGCAAGGACTGAGGGGGGCACAAAAGGCTGAGGGAGGCCCTAGAGGGGGCCACAAATGAAAAGGGGCCACAAAAGTCAGAGGCCGCAGAGGTCCACTGGGGTCCAAGGGAGGTGACATGTGGCAGAGGATGGCCCCAGGGGGCTGAGGGAGGCCGCAGAGCTTTGTGAGGGGCCACAGGAAGCTGAGGGGTACACAGGGGCTCAGGGAGGCCGGAGAGGTCTGTGAGGGGGCACCGGAGGCTGAGGGAGAACACAGGGGGTTGCGGGGTGCCACATGGCCTGCATGGGGCACATTGGGGACCTGGGGCCAATGGGGGCCCATAGTGGATTATAAGGGCTGCAGGCAACCAAGGGGAGGTCAATAGGGGCCACAAGGTGCTATGGCGCCCACAGAGGACCCACGCAGGCAATAGGGGATCTGGGGGGGGGCACAGAGAACCGCAAAGGCCATAGAAAAGGGGGGCCTGGGGATCACAGAGGATCCGCAGGTGCACATGGGGGGCCCTGGGGTCTTTGGGTGTCACAGCGGAGCTAGGGGAGGGCCACAGGGGCCAAAGGCACC
Source organism: Discoglossus pictus (assembly GCA_027410445.1). Classification (NCBI taxonomy): domain Eukaryota; kingdom Metazoa; phylum Chordata; class Amphibia; order Anura; family Alytidae; genus Discoglossus; species Discoglossus pictus. Next base: position 374,475,989 of record CM050165.1, read on the forward strand.
CTGGGGGACACAGGGGCCTTATGGGCCTGCAGGGGCCACATAGGGATGATGGAGGGCCGCGGGGCCCACAGGGGGCCAATAGAAGGATTCAGGGGCCAAGAGAGTGCAGTGGAGGCCACTAGAAAGCCTCAAGGGAGCCAGGGTGCCCCTAGGGCCACAGGAGGCCCTGAGGCCTGTGGAGAGCTGAAAGGGACCCATTGGAGAGCCACACAGGCCACAGAGGACCCTGGGGTCCACAGGGATCTTAGGGGACCCGCTGGGGCCACAGGGAAGTGCGGGAAGGCCGCAGGGGCCACAGGGGACCGCGGGAAGGTCACAGGGGCTGCGGGGGCAGAGGGAGGGCTGTGGGAAAGCCGCAGAAGCCGAGTGAGGGTTGTGTGGTCCACAGTAGGCTGAGGGAGGGTCGCAGGGGCCACATGGGGTCGAGGGAGGGCCGCAGGGGCTGAGGGGGCCACAGAGCCACTAGAGGGGCACTGGGGTGGCCACTGGGGGTTGTGGGGGCTACTGGGGGCAATGGGGGCACGAGGGGGGCGTGGAGGCCCGCATGGAAGCCAGGGGGTCTTAGGGTCCACAGAGGACCCACAGGGACCACAGGGGGCTGAAGGAGAGCCACAGGGCCACTAGAGGGCCACAGGGGGACCACAGTAGATCAGCAGGGGCCCCTCAGAGACCAGGGGCCTCAGTGCAAGGTAGCTCCACCTCTTCTCCCTTTTTTCCCTCCCCCTCTTCTCCCTCCTACCTCCCTCTCTGCTCCCTCTTACCTCACCCTCTGCTCCCTCCCTTCTGAAACCTCCAAAGTGTGCTTGGAGATAATCAGTAGAGGCTGAAGTCACTGATCTTTGCTGAAAAAGCGGAAAATTAAACCGAGCTTTTAAGCACTTTATAAAATAAACTACACAAATGTAAACAGATACATAGGTATATTATATTCATAGTGAAATCCAGAAATATTTTACCTTTAAGTGTAAGTTAGGGATTTTTTTCCCCTCTTAATGTTTTATTTAAAGGACTCACTCGCCATTTCTCTCACTCTACAAGCACAACTCCTCTGGACACATTTCACCCTCTGCCCTTTTGGAAAAATGTATCTGGACATTTTCAACAAAAACACATTTCTCTGTCTATTACTCTATGAATTTAAAATAGTTAAATAAAACCTTAATTTATTCTAAAGAAGCAACATTTTTATATTATATTCAATAAAGGTGCCTTAGGTTTTTTATGACAACTTGTCATTGTGGCAATACTAACTCTGTAAATATAAGAGCTACATTCATTATATTTAAAAATAAAAATGCTCTTCTAAAATGAGCATGGCTAGTCATCATAAAATTAGACTAGATGTTTTCAGCTGCTCATAACCTACATAATGCAAACGCACTCCTGCAAAATGGAAATTTCTCCCAAAAGTTCAGAAGATTTGAACTGAAATGGTGACCAATGAATAAATTAAGAGACAACTTTCTGAGGTCAATACAAGTGGATCTATCAATGATGACGCTTCCATCAAGACCACAATCAATCAATGGTCTCATTAAATACAAACAAGGTCCAGATAACAGATTCATTTTGTTCCTTTCTCATGTCCGATTGGCACTTACGGCGATCAAGGACGAGAAAGATCAAATTGAAATCTATTAAGCTGCAACTCTCTCTTTGTTCATCTTTACTAGAAATATTTCCATGTTACATTATATTGCTAGCACAGAATTGATATCTCTAATGGTACAAAACAGGAAATCATTTTTGCATTTTGATGGACTCTGGCTGACTGCATATGGTAAAAGTTATAAAGTAATACGTTTTAATATTAATTATGCAAGTTATAAAATAGGATTATATGCACATTATGTGATATTTGTCATTATCAGACACACTTCACTTTTAACATAAATTTTGACATTTCCATACTAAGGTTACACCCACAGAGTTGGGGCTTTCCACTACCAGTTTGGTAAATTGCAGAAACAGTTTATTATGATGAGGTTTTCTTTTTCTAACTGAAAAATGAACTTCTTGGAAATGGAAATTCTTTTGTACCCTTCTCCTGACTGATACCTTTTAACAATGAGATCCCTCTGATGCTTTGGAAGCTCTCTGTGGACCATGGCTTTTGCTGTGGAATGCGACTAAGAAAATGTCAGGAAAGACCAACTAGAGCAGCTGAACTTTATTTGGGGTTAATCAGAGGCACTTTAAATGATGGCAGGTGTATGCTGACTCCTATTTAACACGATTTGGAATGTGATTGCTTAAAACGGTCCAGTTTGGCTTAAATAGGACCAGTTAGGGTTAAATAGACCCAGTTAGGGTTAGATAGGCCCAGTTAGGATTAAATAGGTAAAGAAGAGTTAAATAGGCCCAGTTGGGTTTAAATATGTACAGTTAGCATTAAATATGCCCAGTTAGGGTTTGATAGGCCCGGTTAGGGTTAAATAGGTCTAGAGGGGTTAAATAGGCCCAGTTATGTTTAAATTAGGTACAGTTATGGTTAAATATGTCCAGTTAGGGTTAAATAGGGTTTAGTATGGGTTAATGGGGTATAGTTAGGTTTAAGGGGTTAATGGGGTATAGTTAGGTTTAATAGTGTAGTGTAGTGCTTAGAATTTTTCATGAGGCTCCTGGAGGACCCTCATGGCACTCGTAGGGTTAACCTAGGGGTTAATAGTGTCCTATAGAGGTCTATATAGACACCTATTGGACTGAGGGGGTTAATTTTAGTCTCATGGGGGTCTATATTGACCCCCATGATTGATGGGGTTAATGGGTACTTATAGTACCCCCATGGCTTGGGGGTAACCATTAGTGTGCTGCGGGCCCTTTAAGGACCCGCAACGGGAAATTCAAACCCTGCAATTCCCAGGGCAATTTGAAATCCCGTAGATGCTGTGTGGGTCGCGATTGGTGACAATTAGGACCCTCTGCAGCAAGGCAAGGGACCCTTTCATTATAGGTTTAATGTAAGTACACTGCAGGGGTCTCGATCGGACCCCTGCATTATAGGGTTAATGTGTGGGACCCCTGCATTATAGAGGTGATGCAGGGACACTGCAGCCAGCATGGAGGGCTTAATTGGAGCAGCCACAAGGGCTTTGAAGCCCTTGCGATGGCTCCAGGGTGGAAGTAAGCTGGAGTAATTTTTGGACGTTTTGCGGGCTTGGCGGAGGGGTGGCCGGAGCATTTGAATAAGGTTGTGGGGTTTTATGCGTACGAATCTCTTGTGGCTGCGTGGGATCAAAGCCTTTCCCTGCAGTAAGCTGCGGCGGGGGTGGCCGGAGCCCTAGGCCGCAAGGGAATAGAATAGCTAAGTAGCTTGCGGCCATCCCTTGCGGCCATTAATAGAATGAGGCCCCTAGAGCTGTAACTCCACAGAGACCCTCTTACTAGATTTAGACTCAAAACTTTTTGAAATATGATAGATATTTAATCATTACCATCTTGTTAAAATTTAAGTCAGCCATGAGTAGATGTTGAGTAAGTGTTGAAAACCCCAGATTGTTTATATAGCCAAATTTACTGGAGACATAACAGTATGTGGAAATGGAGAGAGCTTTTGCAACATTGTATGACTCCTTATAAGCTCACTTCACCAAATAACATATTATTTTTCCCTCTAATTTAACTTAATTACCATATGCAATGCTTTTGTTTTATTAAAATGTAATTAATGAATGTTCTTTCTTTTGAAAATGTCATGCAATTTATTTATTGAATTTTCATATTATGTTCAGACAAAGGTTCATTAAATGCTAGTTTGCAAATGGTAACCTAAAATGAATGTAAACATAACATGATGACAGTGTCTCTTTAAGGTATGTTAGAACAAAACCACATACTATGTGCAATTTTATCTCTCTTTTACTGTAGTACACAGCTTACTTCCCTGTTTGTCATGAATACAAAGCCATTTTCAAATTTCCCTAGACTTGCTTATTTGAAACGGAATTACCCCAATAGCCTTTACATTTTCTTGAGAGTAATGCTGTTGGCGAGTTTCCAGTCATTACAACAAATGCTGTATTCTCAGAAATTTCAGCTATCAATGTGTTAAACAGCAGACACCCTGACAGCGAGAAGCATTGAACGCAGCACTTCCTTTACTGTCTGCCACAACCTCAGAGTTTGAAATCAAGAACAATGAAACATTAGAGGATTCTTATTATCTGGAGGTAAGAAAAATGTATGGTTTACCCTCTCAGTGGGCAGAACGAGTTTAGAGAAACTGGCACAAGTGTGTGATAGTTACTATTGTGTTTTTTTATTCTTGACTAGTCTTGTCCAACAACAATCATTTGTGGAACAGGCTCGTGATTTTCATTTTCCAAGGTAGTTATGACTTGCTGAAATGGCAAGCAGCTCAAAGGTGTTCTGAGAACAGTGAAATACTAAAATGCTATTTTATTATCTGTATAAAAAATGTACATGCAGCTTTCAATTAACTTTGTCTTTCATCATTAATATTACATCATAACCTTTTCAGGATAATGTTTCAATGAGATAATGAGCTGATTTGTAGATGGCAATGGTCTGAAGTCGGTTTAGTCACTTATTAGGCTTAAAGTGTCACCAACAAGAATTTAATTACATTTTGAAGAGCATTAAAAACTGGCTATACCTTGTACTAGCAGTTTTTCGTTACAGCAAATCAGTTCTGAAATATTAGAATTGGTTTTACAGTTCCTGTATGATAAAATGCAGTTTATAGTACTTGATAAGAGTGGGAAAGTGGTCTAACTTCAGGATAACATTGGTGGTCTTGATTGTTTCCTCTACAAAGACAGATAAGCAGACTGTAATCCAAATTAGTACATCAAAGCAGCCAGTTATTATGAGTGAAATACTCACTTGCACATAAACTTAGCAACAACAACAGCATGGAAAAACACAACGTAAAGCTATTTATTTTCATGCTTTTTAAAAATAACCTAAAAAACAAACAGTGTCCCTTTAAATACAAGACAATGAGACGAATAAGATTAATTTCCCCACAAAAAGAGTTCAACTTTAAGAAAAACTAAATATAAAAAGCATATACCATTGTCAAGTCTGTAGGGATTTGGGGCGTCCGGTGCTGGATGAATGAAAATGAGGCCCACTGTATGCAGATATTTATTTATAATCACATCCTTGCTTATGCTCACATTTACCCCTGTTTGTTCAAAAGCACAGTTTGGTGTATATTTATCAAACTATTTAGTGGCCCATCTTTTTAAACACATGCAGCCTTATTAAATTGCGATTCAGTAAATTTAAAAGGGCTCTAATTAAGCACACAGCGTATTTTTTTTACAGAAGTTTTTAGTTGAACTTCTATCCAAAAACAAGGTCTTCACTAACTAAAAACTTCTGTAAATAAAATATGCTCTGTAGTTAGAGCGCTTTTAAAATTACCAAATCGCAATTTAAAAAGGCTGAAAGTAAAAAGGTATTGCTAAAGATTTGTTAAAACGAATCTCTTTAACCACAATATCTGCAGATAAATTGCTTAAGCAAAACAGATCCCTAAAGCTAATTGACAAATCAAAGCACTCTAACACTCTTTAGTTGGGGCAAAGGTGAGTTTCTTATAAAATATTGTATACTGAAAAGCATATTTGATGCTATTTCTAATATACATTTTGTTTAAACTGGTTAAAATGGGTTTCTTTGCTGATGTAACTTTTTGAGTAGTACAGTAGGTCTAGAGGAGAAAGGAAGGGACTAGATTGCTTATCCTAGACCATTGGGTTATTAGAGGATAGGGTGGCTTAGTTACATTACATGGTGTTTTTACTTTTATTATCCATCTTCCTCCAATGACCCATCAAGAGGATATTCAAAAACCTGACCTGTAGGTGCTCCTTGAGGACATGCTTGAATACAACTGGTCTACATGAGGTCCTAAATCTTATCAGGTGCATCGTTCTGTATATACGGTAATTCATTTTTGTGAGAATATTGCAATATATTTATATGCAGTGTAATTTTAATATAGAACATCATCTACTCTGCCTGTGCAGCTCTGCCTGTGCAGAGTCAGTGCTTTGTCAATGCAATGTGATATATATATCTTTAACAATACACTTAGAAAAGCAACATTTTCTTGTTTTGCCCAAATAAACATTTGTGTGTGGTGCTTTATAAGGAGCATATTTGTCTCTGTAATACGAGTGATATCACTTGTTCTAAACTATATCTCTTTCCAACACTGTTTGCACTTTCATTTTGCTGTTGGTTGAGCTGCTTGCCATTTCACCAGGTCATATCTACCTTGGAAAAAGGAAATGACAAGCCACAAAGTTTCAGTGACCTGTGAGAATTTTTAATGCAAATTAGAGATGATTTTGCACGTACACACAATGTGAGTGACTTTGTAATTCCCTTATCATTAAATGCAACATGTTTTTTGTGTCTCGTTCTTACAAAAAGCACCAGTAGGAACTATAACATATTTGAATTTTTTTTATTTCTAGTTTGCTTTGAAATTGTTATTTTGACAGGTGATACTATTTGTTAACTCCACATTAACTACTACAGTTATCGTCCATGTTTAACTATTGAACTATTAAAGGGGCCACTTAATTTAAAGGTTACTTAAAATGTGTAAGTTATTGCAACCAGCTCAGAATTCTGATTTTATAATCCTTATCTTAACATGTTCAGCATGTTAGAAATCTATTAATCCAAAAGTTATATTTCATCAAATATATAGTTTATACAGAATACAGAGACATCAGTGAAAGTACTGACAGTGGTTCTTGAGATTGTCCAATAAAACCCTGTTTAGAATAGATCTGAATATATTGCACCGGGTTCAACATCATAGCCCTTGTCACATATTTTGATAGGTAACTTGTCAGCTATCATGACAAATGTGCTATTCCCATGCCTTCTAGACTATCTTGAAACTAAGGGCCTTATTAAATTAGCCCTCTTAGTTCTCTCGGTCCTCGCTAAAGGCAGTTTTTTGCTGTTTGCGAGGACCGAATCCCCAATACGTCCCTCACAGCCTGCTTTGCGAGATGACTCCAAAAAATGGCTGAGAATAGGCTCCGAGAGAGCTACGGAGTCACACGCAGCCTTAAATCTATGAGGTGAATCTCGCACCTCGGAAGAATCCCTACGGGCACAAAAGGTGCTAGCAAGGGATCCTAAAGCCTCTACGTGCTGCCTCGGAGTAGCCCGAGACAGCTGTGTGATGCTCCCCCTGCTCCCTAAACACATCCCCATGCTGCAGGGGTTCCTATAGAGAACCCTGCAGCCTCCCCAGATTAACCCCTTGCAGCGGGGGTCCCCGATCGGCCTAGATCAGGCCCCCGCTGCATTTAAAAGTTTTAAATTCCCTGCCGCGGCTCATTAACACATACAATACAATACATACAATACAATACATACAATACAATACAATACATGCAATACAAATAAAATACAATACCCCCTATCTAGCTAACATACAATCTATTTAATATACAATAAATCCTATCTACATACAGAAACCCTAATTTTAAGCTAAAATAAAATAATTAAGACCTCTTACCTTTGTAGATGTCCCTTCAAATCACCAACCTAGGGGAAAACAAAAAAAAAAAAGTGCAACAGATTAACATAAAATAAATAAACATTATAAACATTCTAAATATTCTACTCCCCTTTCCAGCATGTCCCCGTCCTTCTTCTTTTCTTCTCCGGCGCGGCCCCTGTTAAAAAAAACACATTACATTAATACAACATATAGACACAAAATAAAGTAAAATAAACATAATATACATTCAACTTATCTCCCCGCGATGTCCCCGGCCTCCTACTCTTCTGCCCCGGCTGGGCCCTGAAACAATTCGCGCTCTACAAAAAAAAAAAAAAACTTGCAGACCTCCCCTACGCTAATGAGCCTCCTAGAGCCTTTTCCGGAAGGAAATAGGCAATGGCGCCTTCTGATTGACTGAAAACGCTGTCTTACAAATTTCAGCCAATCAGAAGGCGTCAATGTGTGAGCCAATCAGGATGGGATACACCCCAAAATCCCACTCTGATTGGCGAATGAACCTGTCAATGTTTATTTAAACCAATCACAAGGCGCAGATGCCTTCAGCCAATCACAATGGGATACACAATGATGGCTGTTCATCAATGTCATCAGTATTACAGCCAATGAGAAGGCGCAGATGTCTTCAGCCAATCACCCCGTGGGGGTGTATCCCATTGTGATTGGCTGAAGGCATCTGCGCCTTGTGATTGGTTTAAATAAAGATTGACAGGTGCTTATGGGGGTTTGTATTGACTCCCATGAGTTATAGGGTTAATTAAGTGCTTATGGGGGACTGTATTGACCCCCATGAGTTATAGGGTTAATTAAGTGATTATGGGGTTCTGTATTGACCCCCATGAGTTATAGTGTTAATTAAGTGATTATGGGGTAGGTATTGACCCCCATGAGTTATAGGGTTAATTAAGGGCTTATGGGGGTCTGTATTGACCCCCATGATTTATGGGGTTAATTTTAGTTGCGTAGGGATAATATTTTTTAGCCCAAGTCCTATCAGGACTTTTACCTTCCTTTAAGGAAAAGAAAATGTCCCTTTGGACCACTGCAGCAAGGGTTTAATGTGGGGGCACTTTGGGGGTCCCGATAGGGACCCCCGCATACAGGGGGGTTAATTTTAGGTGCCTGGGGGGTAGTTCAGGATCCCTGCAGCAATTGATGAGGTGTGGGAGCCTGCAAGATCATCTTGCAGGCTTTCACTCCTCATGTACATTTTCTCAGTGTTGATACGGATGGCCCTGCTGCGTAGCTCACACGTTGCTCACAGCAGGGCTACTTTAATAGCATCGTAACTTTTAGACATTTTCAGCACAAAGGATTTAAGTAGAAGCATTTTCAGCACAATGGATTTAAGTAGAAGCCTCTGGAATTTAATAAGGTGGTAAATATCTAAATATGACTTAGGGCACAACCAACTTACTAATATTTAAGAGATATGTCAATTGTTGGAGAAATCATTCTTACCAATACATCCTCTTCCTTGCTGCCATATTTCAACACAATGTGCTATTTCTTAATGTCCTTCTATAGCCATGATAATGACAACAAAGAAAGAAAGAAAGTATCAAGAACCTAATATTACTTATTAAATGATTTGTAATTATATGAACCTTTGAAATGGTCTTCTTTTCAAAGCTTTGCCTTTCATTAATAAATGTATCTTCATTGTATTATAATAGCAGTGTAGTTACTGATCCTTTTTTTTTTTTTGATTGTGCCAAGAAACTTGTCTTGCCTTTCAAAATACTTCCCCATGTGAACGAATATTTCCAAAGCTCAAATTGCTTTAATGCTTCCTGTTGTAGTTTTGAAATATTATTTTGCAAGCTTATGTTACTATATTTACATTGTTATCATTCTTACTACAGTGTGCTCACTGTCAGCGACACCAGAAGCATTTATAATAATCTGTTTAACAATCGTCCACAACATGTGTAGGTAGAAGAAGGCTGTGGCGCAGAGGGATGTAGTTGTGTTGGCAGAGGGAAGCAGTCTGTTGCACATAAGGAAGGCGGAGGTAGCGAAAGGCAGCAAGGGTACAGAGGGAGGTTGTGAATAGTAAGGGGCGGCCCGAGGAATAACATGATGAAATTACATTTCAGGTTCTCTTCTGCCCCACTGCACTACAGGAAAAAATTTAAAATTAAAAAAATGCACTTAGTAAGGGATTGCACTGGGCTCCCCTAGAGGCAAGGGCCCCAGTGCAATGCACCACTTGCACAGGTGGTAGATCTGCCATTGTTCAGAGTTGTGTTCCTCTTAAAGGACCTGTGTATCTTGTGAACGACTCTACATGTGAAATATGTGGTAAACAAACAAAAACTATAAATATCTATCTAGAGCATAGAAATGTTGAGAACTCTCTAACTATAATGGATAGGTGATGCCAGTCTTTTCAACAGGACCATTATAAGGTTTAATTTGTTTACAAGGACATATTCTATCAAGAAATCAGCTCAAACAGGCAGCTCTACCAAGGCTTTGGATGATTTTTTTTTACCTTCTGGTGAGAGTAGATAGTCGCAACAACATACATCATTCCATTTTGCAAAGATGATATATTTATACAAAAAATAATATACAGTCATATTTGTTCTAGACTCTTTTACAAATTATACTGTATGTTAAAAGACAATACATATACCCAAAGCCCTTTATAAGTCAGTTACACTACCCTTCTTCCCATTTTCAAAAGAAAATAAAACTACTGTTACAAGTACCTCCATTTAATTTTTATGCCCATTAAAAATATGATTTTTTTTGACAATACATTACAAATTCTTTATTTTCAATATATGTACATTATAACCAATGTCTACATAATCATGTTAAGTAAGAAGGAAGAAAATAATAAGGATTACACCCATGAACTCTAATCTGGCACCCTAACAAACTGTCTCTATTAACAATGCATAATAAGGTATGTTCCAAATGTCTGTCCCAAGGGGACTGTAGCCAGAGACTGCAAGTTTTTGAAAATGTATGTTTGCTATGTACTAATAAAGTTGTTAATTCCTCATTTGTTGAGGTGTAATTTATTTTATTAATGGGACTTATCCATGATATTGAATTAATTTTTTCCAGAATTGTACTGTTGTATTCCCAACAGAGCTTGCTTTAATATTAGAGTTTTATTAAGTTGAAGGTATTATTTACTTTACAAACAGTCATGGGGTTTATAACTGGATTTTCCCACCACACAAGATTATAAAGTTCCTTGTGCATGACATCCACTAAAACAATTAGGGTTACATACAGGGTTCATTTTGTTTAAATGTACTGGGGTTATTCATGCTATATGAAATATTTTTTAGTATAGCTATGCCACTGCTGATGTGTGCAAACATTGTTGCATTCATTTTCACTACATGTTTGTATAGTTGATTTTCCCATTGTTTTTGGAAAGCCCAGTTTTTCTCATTATCGAGAACATTAAATATTAAGGATATGGCCCTTGAGTCATTTGGTTAAAATAAACAAAGACCCCTATTCAATTGCAAGCCCGCAGTTGCCTTCATACCGGCCGTAAGTCTGACTTGAAATTTGCAACAGTTATATGGCGATTCAATTGATCAAGCCCGCAACGTTTAGAAGTCCGATATGCGATCGGGCTCGCAATCTGGCCATTGGGCATATTCATACCTAGGTGCTGAAGTGGCCATAATAGTGGGCTGTGGAGGTAAGGAGGAGTGGGGTCGGGTAAGCCCTTCTGATCAGAGCTGAGCTCCAGGCCGGCTTTAGGAGCAGAGGAGCATTGGTCTAGGTGGTGTAGTGGGGTGGTGAATTCTCACTTCTCCCTGGGTCTTCATGTACTGGTCCACCAGATGTGGTGGGTTGTTGGTCTTGGACCCAGGATCTCAAGCCACATCCATCACAAGGGTGGCTGAGCTTGCACACCAATTGAACATAACCTCTGGGCACACGGGCTATGTCCTGGAATTTCTTCCTGTAATGTTCTGGGGTCACCTAACATCAGGTCAGCAGCACTCACTTGACTTTGTGGTAATCCTTTGAGAGATGGCGGGAAACTGGCCAGTCCTCGAGTTTAACCCATTGGAGCTAGCACTGCAGCTTAAAGAACTGGAAAAAAAACTGTCAATTTCCCACCTAGAATCATCAAATATCGTGGAGGTTATAAAGGGGAGATTCCTTTGGTAGACTGTCAGAACCAGTGAAGCTTTGGCTGTTATGTGGAGACTGGCTGGCTTCAAGGTGTCTGGCTCGCTCCCCCTGTGACCTCCGTGATGACTGTCCTCATTACCTCAAATTTGTGATCCATGAATAGACCTTCTCCCATTGGGCGTTTAAGTGATGATACTGCCTCACCACCTTGAGATCTTCAGCATGGAAGCCTCATAGTCCTGGTGTGAGCAACTGGGGGACCCCTTGCTCCGCCTCCAGGTGATGTAACTCTGTCACAATGGCAGTCCTGGTCTGAATGGTCAGGGGATCGGCACAAACAGATAGGCTCTCCCAATTCGGCCTGATTCTCCTGTCTGTTGCTTGACTTTTCCCCTTAATAGTACCGATCCTGCTGCTGCCACCAGCTGGACCCCACTGGCTAGGTCTTCTCCTTCCAGGGAAATCCCTAGCACCAATAGACAGAGGAGGCTTGCTTCAAAATCTGTGGAGAGCAGGTATGCAGTTCTGGAATGTTGATGCAGGATTCTTGGGTATCTAGACTGGAGTTCCTTCCCACCCCTCTAAAATGCAATGGACATGCTTGCATACTTTTAAACGGGGTAATGCCCTTCATTGAAATACACTAGTAATTTGGTTAGTCTGTGTGAAGAGTAACAAAAGGCAATGCAATTAAGAAAGGAAGACCAGATAACCTTATCACTCAGCATGACATTTTCAATGCGGAATTCCCCAATTGAGTCAGCTTAACAACGGGCCTCACAGGCCTGTCCCTATTGGATCACAGTATATGAATTACAAATCTATACAAAAAAATAAATACCAATATTAGGCATGCTTAACATGGATACAATCAACACAATAAGCTGTTAGCAACAAAATGACCAAAACAGACAGACATAAGGGGTATTCACTTGGGAAGAAGGTCTTCAGACCCTTGACATCCCAATGAAGGGAAACCATAGTTTTCACAGGGGTAGTCCTGGGATAGAAACAATAAACACCATGGGCCTCATTCTATTATCGGCCGTAGGAGATGCGGGGCCGCAAGGACCGTCCGCAAGCTATTTGCCTATTCTATTCCCTTCCGGCCGGGGATTCCGGCAGGCTTGCGGCCGGCGCCTTGTCATCCCTTGCGGCCGCACGCGCCGGAGGAAAGCCATTGATCTTAAACGGCCGCAAGAGTTTCGGCCGCAAGAAAATCCTGGTTGCTATTCAATTGCTCCGTGAACCCTCTCTGCAAGGCTAAAACCGAGCCGCAGCTTACTTGCAGCAAATATGTCCCGCAGGCACACAATTAAGCACATTATAAAGCCATAATAAAGCCATCCTGCACTCTGAGGAGACTATAAAGTGATTGTAGGTGTTAGCATTCATAGCACAACATTCCCCTACACTCAAATCCGTAAATACATGTTATTTGAATTTATATCAAATATCCATGGAAAAAGTCCAGAGGGCTTTGAGCACCTCAGACCCGTCCACGCTGCAGCCGGAAAATAAACAGTTAATGTAATCTCGGATTTGGGCTGATGTGCCAGCTTGAGAGGGGGTTGCTATTAATCCTCATGTCCCCCATTATGATCCCTAACATTTACAGAGCTTTACAGTGCTGTCTTGAATTTATTTTTGCTTTTAAAGATTTCTGAGCTTACGGCCGGTTGCAAGATATACGGCCCGCCGTAAGGGGATATTCTTGCGGTGCCGTATAATTGAATTGCAAGGTAACGGGAGCCCCGCAAGGAATCGCAGCTTTGCGGCCGATTTACGGCCGAAAATAGAATGAGGGCCCATATGTGTACTGTCCATATTGTGCTGGCCCAAGGCATGGAATCCTTTGAGGAAGACTGGACTAGGCTCATTTGGGGAGGAAAGAGAATGAGATACTACAGTACTTTATTACAGGCTTCTCCCCGACAAGGCTGTTGTCAAAATATTTAAAGTCTGCTGCTTCAGTTTTTTAAAAGTTGATTATTTAATTGTTTAATTAGTTTCATACAGTATTACAGTAAGTAAATAATATTTAAAGAGAGGTAACCTTTTGTATAGTACGAAGCAAACCTAATTAGTATAAAGCCTAAAAAGCAATAGGACTCGCAAGGCATTTTTCAAACACGTATTAGAGCTGTAACAGCTATTAAACGCACAATACTGTACTTGAATTGGAAGGCATGGAAACACATTAGAATTAATTGCAGTCTTAAACCCACAAATATACAATTAAAAAATATTAATTTTAAATGTTATTTCTGATAATATCAAACCCGAGACTCAAGGGGTTAAATCATATCATAAAACTCACATGGACTAAAATAGACTCTAATGCATTTTACAGATTGCTAGATTGCTTGATTGTGAGCCAGATCGGCAAATATTACATATTGGCACTCATTAATTATTAGACTCCGATTGCAGATTGCGCATAACTTCCATGTTTTACTGATGTCATGATGATGGTCTCATTTACAATGGGCTTGTCTAAGAAGGAAATTCCAGGCTTGCTAAATATTGTCAGATCATATGATTACGCACCCTGAAATCAGACTTAAAAAATCAGGGTTTAAGAGTTCAGTCTTGAGGTCAGAATCTGCATGCTGGAGTCAAAAGAAAGAATAGATTTAAATATTTATACAAAAAAACAGCTGCAGCCAAAATTACAGTTTTGAGGCATATGAAAGCAGCTAATTGAATATGGCCCTATGTTTTCAATTATCCACGGTTCAGAATAGTAACTTGCAAAATGGGTTCTGATGAAACACTGGAATCTAGTAATCGTTCCTTCATGGTCCAGTGTCCAATGCAAACTTGTAAAAGATAGAGAGAAACTGGAATACTGTAAAAATCACTAACAAATCCATTAAGAACAAATGGGCACTTATGCAAAGAAATATGGTATCATCTGATAAAAAATATTTTTGAAAAAGAATGTTTTTTGTGTAAAAATGTTAACCACGACCTAGCTAATCCTTTGATATTTCAAGACCGTAAATGTTACAATAGCAGATTGCTATTCAATTGCTACAATTCCTCAAACCCGCAAATGTTTTCACACCCTTAAATAGCAAATATAGAAGAAAATCCTCCGAGTACCAGATAGGACCAGCAAAGTGGTTAAACACCTGATCATAGCATTGTAAATGTAAATAAAAAATCACTGCTGTACTTTTCCCAAGACGGGGAAAGCGATGAAAGATATTAGAATTAATTGCACAACAGTCCCAAGCTCGCAAATCTGTGTTAATACATATCAGGCTAACCACATGGACTAGAACATTTCCTTCATTCTTTTTTATTATTTTGTACATTGCCGGATTGTGAGTCTGATTGCATATTGGGCTTCTAAACGCTAGTTGATTAACATTTAACCTCCATGTTTTACTGATGTCATGATGACGGTCTTATTTACTATTGGCTGTTTCTAAATTAATAGTTACGGCCTTGCTTAATTGATCATGATCATACGGTTTAGACTTTCGGCTAGGTAGCTGCAGGCTTGTTCAATTGAATCGCTCTGTAACTGTTGCACATTTCAGACTTACGGCCGGTATGAGTGCAACTGTGGGCTTGCAATTGAATAAGGCCCATAGTTATGGACTACACTACTGGAGGTGCATATTAGACAGGTTTATTTTCCCTCCTCACCATATTATAATGTGTTTCAGTTGTCTTCTAATGCAGTATTAGTGTGGGACATCTGTTCGGCTGCCCATCTCAAAGGGCCACTGCCCCAACAGAATGGTGCGTTTAACAGACATAACTAGATTTTCAGCCACAAAGTCTACCAACACAATTTTCTGCAGCGACTGGAGACTTGGCAACAGTCTTTGGTTGTTGGTTTAGCTTACTACCAATTGTTCTGCAAAGAGACATATCTAAATGCCTTAAAGAATAAAATCACATTAGGTCAACACCCTACTGGATATTTAAAGACCATTTCTCTCCTAACATATGTTTATTTTGTTACTTTTCCTTATGTTACTTTTTAATTATTTCCATAATCTTCTTGGTTTTACTTTTAGGCTCAATTCTAAATCCAGAGATGGAAACAGGCAAATCTGTGTTAAGTATCTCCATATATTCAAATGGTAAAGTATTTGAAACTTTTTTTGTGTTGGATTGTAAATTATTCTGTTTCGTATATGTTGTTCAGCATTTAACAGAAAGGGGTGTCACATATGCTGCCACTAAAAGCTTACTTCTGTAGGTTATATGATTCAACTACATAGAAAGTGTCATCTAAACATCAGCTGCTTTTATACAAATAAATAAACATAGAAAGATTAAATTATTTATGGTATGTAAACTTTATGGATATGGTTTATTTTGCTTTTAATTGCAAAATTAAAGATGGGGGCTGCTATACTTTCACAGTTTTATATGCCATTGACATTACTCTGTTCAAGTCAATATGGATGTCGTCTCAAGCTCACATTACACACCTCTTTTAACATACTGTCTTATAGCAATAGAAGGCCAATTTCTGTAACTTACTTTGGAATTTCTTATACGTTAAGTTCAAAAATATTAATATAGCATCTTATGCGGAGGCATAACTTCCTATTCCTAACATCAATTTTTAAGATTTTTAATCAATGTTTTCAATGTATAGAAAACCTTTTCAGCATTGAAGCATAACAACAGAAATACTGTGTACTAGCAGTACTAGCATAAGGCCTTCAATTAATTGGTATTGTGGATTGAGGTGTAACCACCATACCTTTCTGTTATTCAGTGTAAAGTCCACCCTTTTCAGCCCAAAGAATTTGATTAAACCTTACATTGGCACTTTAACTTTGAGTCTTTAACACATAATAAATATGAGGGCAGTGGTAATTAGGTTTAAACAGTGATCTGATCACGCTTCTGGGCAAAAGTATTTTTTTGTTGCTGCTGCCTTTCCCCTCACCTGACACCTTGTTGGGAGCTTTCTCATCCTTGGTAGTCTTGCATTTAAGCAAACCCTGCTTTGATCACTGTGCAGCAGCACCTCCCTTTTTCCCTTTCCTTGCTCTCTTGGCTATTAATAAAATACAATAAATCTTGTAATCAGACTTTATGGTAAAGAAAGTGTCATTGGACTATAGGCAATGCCGTGGAAAGATACCATGATGTAATTGTGCAGACACTAAACTTTCCAAAGATCCAAATACGGTATATTTAAGGGGACACAGAATTCCAAATAAGTAATTAAAAACTATAGGTAGCAATGAGAACTTTATCAATAGAGTATTATTACAATGAATTTGCTTTTACTAAATCTACAAAGAAATGTTACATTTTTACCTGTTAAATAACATCAGTTTGTGGGGCTAATCCAGTTGAAATATCATGGATATGAGTACATGCAGACCCCAAGAGAGTGTTAAATCAATTGAAAGGAAATGTAATTTATGTTTACTGTAACAAGTTTGGGGAAATATTATTGTGTGTATATATTTTGTGGTAGTGTGACCCTTGAGCCCCATTTCTTAAGTGGTATATATACAGAAACAGCTGAGAGCATTGGAGATACTCCACCTAAGAAGCAGGAGTGGGGTAGAAGCCTAAATGGTGTGCTGTGCAGCCATGAGGGGCCTGCACCAAACTAAAGGCATGCTGACAGCTTGCAATGTGTAAGGAGCAGTTTGACATGAGATTGTCCACTCCCCTGTCTGCATATGAAACAGTTTTGTTAGAGAGAGTGTAACAGAGGAGAAAAGGCGACCACTTACTGGAGAGTTGCTGTGACAAGAATGAGCTGGTGACGCACAGGAGGTGTGTGAGCCTGTGAGCAGGTGAGCTGAGCCATAAGCTGTGAGTCTGTGCAGCTGTGAGCAGGAGCTTGTGAGCCAGAGCCCAGTGGGATATGCCAGTGTGACCAGAGGAAGGAGAATCCTGGTGCAACCTTGTGAGCTAAAAGCCAAACAGAGTACCATGGGAGGTTTGTGAGCTGTGAGCTTGTGAGCTGGAGATCAGTGAAAAATGCCAGTGTGACCAGAGATTGGACACTAACTACACGTGCACAAAGAGTCTGGTGGAGGAGCAGAAGGGAGAAGGCCTGGTGCAGCCCAGACAAGTGGGAGTCATTGGCCCTCATTCAATTGCAATGTTGCACATTTAATAGGGCTCTAAATAAGCACATAGCATATTTTTTTTTAAAGAAGTTTGTAGTTAGTAAGCATCTATCCAAAAGCAAGGTTTTCACTAACTAAAAACTTATTTAAAGAAAATATGCTATGTGCTTATTTAGAGCCCTATTCAATTGGCCAAATCACAATTGAATGAAGGCCATTGTGTGCAGAGGTAACAGCGGTAACAGTAGTTACAATGCTGACCAAACAGTTGAGAGACCTGGCGCAGCCCTAATGAATAGGGAGTACTATATATGAAGGTAACAACAGTAACAGTGGAGTGCCTACTGGGTAAGCTGCTGAATTAAAAGTTGAAAAGGTGAAAGCTCTGAGTTGAAAGTTTGGGGATAGTCCAAATGAACAAAAGGCATAATATATGCATAAGATATGGAAGGCATAATATATGCACAGATATGGAAGAACGAGGGCTGTGAATTTTCCAATTTGGAGGTCTACAGTACTATCTTAAATTATATTCCAGTGTAGAGGTACTGATCTGATCCATTATTGAAATAGATTGGGAGATAAAAGAGTACCAAGATTTGAACTGAATCTGCTGCCCCTTTAAATGGACCCGGAAGACTGGTTACTGTCTGTCCTAGACAGGATTCAGAAAGACTGCCTTTTTGGACATTAATTGAAAAAGAGCCCATAGGTTTTCAGAGTATATACATTCTGAAATTGTTTTATTGACCCAGATTTTACAAATAATAAGATCTGTCCGTGTGGGTCCCATTGTTGATATAGTTCAAAATTTTGTTACTTTCAGATGACTAAATACTTTCCATCCTTATGTTAAAACTAGATGGAATGTTCCTGCAATATTCAATTCACCCACTTTGTTAAAGCCAGTGTATAAGTACCGATAAAGGGTAACAAATGTATAGACAGTTTTTGTACTAGCTGCAGCTTAACCCATTTCATTGTCTATTTATCACCTGGTATAATTTAGATTTACATGGCTTTACATGCTGACATTATTAGAACTTTGCTATTTTCAGAAAATATTGTGGAAGTATATAACATATTAATTTAATTAAAGTCAGCTCATAACTATTAGTATAAACTAAAAATTAAAACTTAGGTTGAAACCTCTGAAATCTCTGCACCTATGAGCGGAATTAGATAATTGTATATGGCCATTTGTCATCTGGAGGACATGAAGTCTTTCTGGGGACATAATAGAAGAATAGTTTAGGAACTATTTAAGTGTAAATACATTCAGAGACTGATTACTGGTCCCTTTGATAATTCTATACGTTAACATCACTTGAACTTTGATATTTTTGGAGAAATTGTATATTGCTTATATGGAATATAGTTAGGCTGATGGTAATGGAAATATATAATATACTTTTTACAATATATCAAGCCAATCTATAATAGGCAATTAGATAAAGGGCAGCAATAGGTGGTGAACAATCTGAAATAGCTGTAGCTGATTAATTGTACTACCTAGATTGAAAAAAAAGTATATTGTATAAAAGGGTTAAAGTTGACAGGGACAGAAAGATATAAAGGAAAATGAGTAATTCAGCTAAAAATAAATCCAGAAAGAGGAAAAAGACTGGTTTGGTTATTAACACCAGTTTCTTCTCCCCTAAATCAAAGACGGCTGAGAACTCATTAGATAAATCGCAGCTCTCCTCCTCAACCCTAGCCTCACCCCCCCCCCTCTCAAAACCCTATAGATGAGAAATTAGGTGATACACATATAGTAAATAAAGAAACATTAACACTATCAAATATGACGCTTCTATCTGATTTTCAGAATAAGATTAGGGATGAAGTAACTCAGGGAATTAGAAATAACTCCATTGAAATTGAAACCATAAAGAATGATTACAGGGGCTTAGAAAGCAAATGTGAAGAATTATGGTTGCATAATCAATCTATGTTGATAAAAATGACTCAATTGGAAGAAGAGTTGACTACTCTGAGAAAGAAACAAAATATGTTGGAAGATCATAGTAGACGCAATAATTTGTGACTTAGAGGCACATCCGAAAAAGTACCATTAGAATTACAATATTTTATCAATAATTATTTTAAATTGCTAGCTCCCCCTGAGGACAATTTAGTCAATAAAATTGATGGAGTGTTTAGAATGTCACCACCTAGAAACCTGTAAAAAAAAAGTACCAAGAGATGTGATAGTCAAATTGTATTTTTCAGCATCTGCAGTTTTAAAAGCATCCTGGGAAATAGACGACCTTTAAACTCCTTTTGAGGGGTTGTTAATATTCCCAGATGTATCAAGTGAAGCTTTATTAAAGAAGAAAGAGTATAGAGAAATAACGTGATCCCTGAGAAAAGAAAATATACCATATAAATGGGGGTTTTGTGTTTAAATTAATTATTACAAGGAACGATAAAAGATACATGGTTAACTCAAAACTCGAGGGAGGAAATCTCCTCAAGGAATGGGAGATTCCACTGCAACCTGACATAAATACTCTCCCGCAGAAAGTGGATTTAAAGGCTAAAATATGGCAAAAAAACAGTTAGATAGCTAGGTAGTTTCTAAGTGAAGTAGCTGATGCTATGGTGGCAATTTGGGTCAATTATAAACTATGGGTATTAGCCTATCCATGTGGGAGGTCATTTTCATGGAGTTGATGTGGTGTATTTAAGATGTTCGCTTAATTTGGGTAAATACATTAAATACATGGCATTGACCTCAACTCCCCTCCTACATGGAGACTGGGGCTAGGTAAAGGGTGGGGATGGCAGAAGTAATTGACACATTAGTTTTTCCTTTGTTTGTCTTTTTCTTCTTTTTTCACTTTTACAAATCTATTTATAGACTTATTAATCCTGATTTTTTTTTCAATTTAGTCTTTCTTCATAACTTAGCCCCTCCATTCCCCTTATTAGTTGTGTTGCCCTCCTCTGAACCTTTTCCAGCTCTAAAATGTCCTTTTTATGAAGTGGTGCCCAAAATTGTACTCCATATTCCAAATGAGGGCATACTAGAGATTTGTATAGTGGCAGAATTATATTTGCTTCCCTTGCTTCTATACCCTTCTTAATACATGCTAATATTGTATTTGCCTTTGCAGCTGCTGCTTGGTTTTGGGCACTTTTACCTAGGTGGTTGTCCACAAGCACTCCCAAATCCCTATATTTGCTCCATTAAGATTATAAATTGCATGGCTATTTTTCCTTCCCAGATGCATAACTTTACATTTATTCGTATTAAATCATCTGCAATTTAGATGTCCATTCCTCAATTTTATGTAAATCCCTTTGAAGGGAAAGCACATCATTATCTGATTGAATTACCTTGCACAACTTTGTGTCATCAGCGAAAATGGAGACACTACTTTCCAGTCCCACCTCTAAGTCATTAATAACTATGTTAAAAAGGAGAGGACCTAATACTGAACCGTGAAGAACCCCACTTACCACATTAGTCCAATCAGAGTATGTTCCATTTACAACAACCCTTTGCTTCCTTTCATTTAGCCAACTCTCAATCCATCAGCAGATATTTACTACAATTCCTGTATCCCTTAGTTTGCACAATAGTCTCCCATGTGGCATAGTATCAAAAGTCTTTGAAAATCCAAATACACTACATCCACTGAGTTGCCTTGATCCAGGTTCCTACTAGCCACCTCATGGAAACTAATTAAATTTGTTTGACATAACCTATCCCTCATAAATCCATGTTGACCCCCTACTTATAATCCTGTTGAAATAGACATATTATTGCATATTATCCCTTGTTAACCCTTCTAAAAGCTTTCCAACTACAGAAGTGAGGCACACTGGTCTATATCACATCTGCTTTTCTCCAGTCATCTGGTAAAGACCCTGTGTTGAGTGAATCTTGAAAATGTGAATATAATGGTTTGGCTATTACAGAACCCAGTCCACTCAGTACCCTTGGATGTATTCCATCAGGACCCGGGGCTTTGTTAACATTTATTTTTTCCAACCACTTTTGGATTACTTCCTGCATTAACCAATTATTCATAGTGCAGCCCCATTATGTTGCAGTGTCCCAACCACTGGTACCTCCCTTGTGTATACCGAATAAAAGAACCTATTTAGCTCATCTGCCTTTTCCTGGTCACTAATTATCAGACGGCCTGTGTCACATTGTAATGTTCCTATAGCTTCCTCCCTCGCCTTCTTCCCATTAATATATTTACAAAATATTTTAGGTTTAGTCTTACTCTCTTTTGCAATTCATTTTTCATTTTCTATTTTAGTCAGTTCAATAGCCCTTTTGCAAGTCTTGTTGATTTCCTTGTACTCCCGTAAAGCACTCTCTGTCCCCTCTTGTTTGTATAATTTAAATACCTGTTTTTTAATCTGTATCTTGATCTTTAAATCATTGTTAAGCCACATTGGATGTGATTTACTCCTTTTACTTTTATTCCCACTTGGTGTATGGTGATGGATGTATATTTAGTAAGGAATTTAAATGTTGTCCATTTATGTTCAGTATTTTTACCTGCCAGTTCTTTGTCCCAGTCTATACTTTGTATTGCTGCCCTTAGACCGTTAAAATCTGCCCTTTTAAAATTGAGAGTTTTTTTTGGCCCCGTAAAATGTTGTTTTTTTAATTCAATCTCAAATAAGACTGTGTTGTGATCACTGTTTCCAAACGGTTGCCCTATTTCAACATTTGATACTATATCAATATTATTTGTGATGGCTAAATTTAAGATAGCTTCCTTTCTAGTAGGTTCTTGTATAACCTGGGCCAGATAATGATCCCTGAGTGTACTCAAGAACCTGCTCCCCTTAGCTGAACTGCTGGTCTCATGTATCCAGTTTATTTCAGGGTAATTAAAATCTCCCATTATTAGAACTTGTCCATGCATAACTGCATTTCCAATCTGTAACAATACTTGTATTTCCTCACTTTTAGCTACAGTATATTTGGGGGATTATAGCATATTCCTACTAATATTCTTTTGGAAGTTGCTGCTCCGCTACTTAAATCTACCCACAAACCCACAAACAAATTTAGAGTAATTTCATTGTTTAAATGGATTATTATGTAATGCCCTGATCAACTCATGGCTGCAGATCAATCTTTCTCCTCTCTGACTTTTTCGTATCATCAAAACCTAGACAGTATTTATAATATTGCTACTGTCTAGAGAGGGACTAACCCTATGGATATTTATGACTATTTTCTGTTTTTTCTTTTTTCTCCTTGAAGGATCACCTCATGGGTATCGCTATTGCTGTGAAATTTTAAGAATATATCTGAGAGAAATGAAAAAGGAATAGTATTTCCTGTAATGAAATTGAGTGATCAAAGGAATAGAGATAAAATGGAAAAAAAGGGCCTTCTGATCCCTCACTATGAACTTTAAAATTTTGTCCCAAAACATCGCCGGAATTAATTCCCCTGAGAAGAGAATGAGAGTTATTATTTTTTTCCATGAACAGGAAGCTGATATTATTTGTGGACAAGAATCAAATATAAAAAAATTGTATAATTAATTTGTCCAACAATAACTCAAAAGCTAGAGGAGTATTTATGTTTTTGAACAAAAAACAAATGATATAATTGATAAAAATATAAAGAAACTGACATAGAAGGAAGATTTATTATCTGGGTTGATAGGATTAACAATATTGATTACACATTGGCCAATCTATATGCTCCTAATATTAACCAATATACCTTTTTAAAAGGGTGATTAAACATATAGATAAAATCAGCGAACTTTCCATCCTACTGAACAGGACTACTTGTTTTACTCTGCCAAATATAAGACATATAGTACACTAGATTACTGCCTGCTGGACTATATGTGTTTGGAATTGGTAGAGAAAAGACTAATCAGTTAGTCGGATCACTTTCCTATTATCTTATCACTATTTATGATCAGTCTGTATAGACCCTACTTTATTTAAATCAGAAGAGAATAGGAAAAAACTCGCTTTGGAGATTAATTAATTCTTTGAAGAAAATGAGAGCTCAGTTGATTAGAAAATCTAGCTCTGAAATATGCATAAACCGTTCATTAGGGGACTATTACTTGCATGGTCAGCAAACAGAGTGAAGAATAGATTTCAAACAAAAAAACAACTTTATATAAAACTTGAAATAAAGTATGCCCAACTTCCAGAGGAATGAAAGAAATAGCCCAAACTCAGGCAGAAATAAAGAAACTACAGCAAGCCCATGTAGATAATTTAATATGGTTACAACAACAAAAAAGCTACCATCTGGGCAATAAACCAGGAAAAATGCTGGCAAATCAAATTAATGGGAACAACAAATCTATTAGAATAGAAAAGATCTTAAATGAGGATGGATGTTTAACTAGAAACCCAAAGGAAATTGGTAAGGCCTTTGCAGATTTTTATAGATCTTTATATAGATAAGAGGAGAAACCCGGGTTCCGCAGACCCTTCCACTCTCAGATGCAAAATTTCTTAGATCAGATAACCCTCCCAAAAATAACAGAATAACAACTTAGTGAATTAACTACAGAAAGAATGGAAAAAAAAAAACAAGAGAGCATAAATAATTTAAAGCTTGAAAACCGCCGGGACCTGACGGATTCCCAAACAACTATTATAAGACATTTGTTGGGTCTCTGGGTAGACATCTAAGAAATGTTGACGAGATAAAAATAGCAGGGAAGGCATCGACAGAAAACTTGGAAGCGGCAATTGTTAATATACCTAAAAAAGGAAAAGATAATAGAAGATGTTGTAACTATAAGCCGATCTCTTTACAGAATACGGACACTAAAATGTATTTGAGTAAACTAGCAAGTAGACTAAACCCCCTTATGAGATTTAATCAACTCAGAACAAACTGGATTTATAAAGGGGAGGCAACAAACAGATAACACCCGGAGGCTGATTAATATTATTGATCACACAAAGAGTAAAAAAATTCCCTTAGTAGCCCTATCGATGGACGCAGAGAAACACTTGATAGGGTGAATTGGTACATTATTGGGAGAGTTTAGTTTATGAGCAGTAAAAGCTTTATACACAAATGCCAATGCCTTCATTAAGGGGATGGACTTTAGAGCAGATCATTT
The DNA here is from genome assembly GCA_027410445.1 of Discoglossus pictus. Classification (NCBI taxonomy): domain Eukaryota; kingdom Metazoa; phylum Chordata; class Amphibia; order Anura; family Alytidae; genus Discoglossus; species Discoglossus pictus. Next base: position 374,500,789 of record CM050165.1, read on the forward strand.
TTCAATAATGAACAAGACAAGGATGCCCACTATTCCCACTCATTTTTGTACTAGTTATTGAACCTTTGATAGAGGCTATTAGGACAAATAGAGAGATAGAAGGTATACATACAGGTTCCTTGAATAATAAAGTCACTGCTTTTGCAAATGACTTAGTAGTTTCTCTCACAAATCCCATAAACTCCCTATTTGAACTACACAAAATTGTAAATATCTATAGTGAGGTTTCTTATTATAAATTAAATATCAAAAAATCAGAAGTGATAGCAATGAATTTGGGAATAAACGATAGATTAAAACTGAAAGATAAATTTGGCTATAAATAGGATGACAATGCATTTAAGCACCTAGGTATAAAATGTACTCCGAATTTGAATAACTTAATAAAAAAATAATTTTGAGACACTTAATTCAGAAATTAATAATACAATAGCAAATTGGAGGAAACTCAATTTGACATGGTCGGGAAGAATATAGGCAATAATAATGACAGTGCTCCCAAAAATCACTTATATATTGAGAAGCATACCTTTTAAAATTCCCACTTACAGATGAAACGATTTGGAGAATAAAATAGATAACTTTATATACAAGAACAGAGGTGGGTTAGCAGCACCTAATGTCCTTGAATATTATAGAGCAATAGCTCTAACTCATATTCTGAAATACCCTATTAAGAATGATGTTCCAAAATATCTGATAATTGAGAGAGAGTTGTCACCAAATGAAGATCAAGAAACCGTATTTTGGGATAAAGCATATAGGGGGAAAAGTATTAAGTTACCAAAGTATTAATATTATGCTGGTTTAGTCTGAATACAAGTTTAAATGTCATTACATTTCCATCGCTTGCCATACCAATTAATAAGATATCCAAAGAATTATTACCATTTGTGAATGTTGATTGGACACATTGGGGTATAAAAACAATAACAGATTTATATAAAGGGGATACTTTGAAAACATTTGATTTCATTTGTAATGAAAAGAAGATACCAAAAGAAAACTGGTTATTCTTTAACATGCTTTATACTGCTATTTTGAATTGTAGTTACAAATTAATGGGAAACAGGATTCTAAAGATTTTGAGCTGTCTTTATGTGATAACAAAAAGAAGCAAACTATAAAAAACTGCCTTAAAAATATAAAACTTGTAACAGAAAATATAAAATCCATAAGAATAATAAAATGGGAATAAGATTTTCAAAAATAATTGGATGAGAAGATCATGCAAAAAACATTTAAAATTACTGAAGAATGCACTAAATGTAGCTCGCTTAGAGTAACTCAGTTTAAATGAATACAAAGATGGTATATTACAACAGAAAAATTGGCTCTGATTAACCCACAAACACATACAGGGAATTGTTGGAGATGTCTTAAAGAGACGGGATCACACAAACATATGTGGTGGTCATGCCCGAACATCCAAATTTTCTGGCTCAAATGCATCACCCACATTTCTAAAGGTATTAACTATAAGCTAGAACCGTCACAGGAAACCGTCCTGTTCCATTTTTTTCAGGAAATATTCAAAAAGTCAAGACCCATATGATCATTAATATCTTGATGGTAGCGAAATGGTTGATCATCCTCAACTGGAAGAAAGAAAGTTTACCAACTTGGCAAGAGATAAAAAGGGGAGTTGACAGAAATGCACAAATCGAATTGGGCTTGTATTAGTCACAATAGAGACAATCAAACCAAAAATATATCAAGATTGTCCCTGTGGCCTATATGAAGCACAAAACAGATAATGTAAGAGCATTTTGTTCTCTCTCCGTATAAATTCAAGGCAAATTCCCACCAGGTGACCCCTTTAACTATTTCCCCCTTTTTTTGTCTCCTTTTTCTTTTTTCCTTTCTTCTCCTTTTTTTTCTTTTATCTTTTTTATGTTTTTGCTATTTTCATCATTTCATAGATCTATAACCTCTTGGAAGATAAGATTTTAAGATTGATTATGATGGAATATGTTTGGGGGGCTATGATAAAAATCATGTGTTAAATGAGATTGGGATGATGTATCTGTTTTGTAAAATTTTGATAAAACCTAAACAAAATATATAAAAAAACAAAAGAAACAGCTGAGAGAAAATGTACGGTATGTAAAGAAGCTGCCTATATTACAGAACACATTGACCAGCCTCAGGTAGAATAAACTAGTTTACTGTACACAATCCACTTTAAAAAATACCTATTTTCCAGGTATGCTTCAGATGCCACTTTTAGCATTATTCCTCATAAGCAGATAGGTGGGACAGTGGCCCACCTTTCTTTCTAAATGCCCCACTGCAGGGACCCTTAACACATGTCTTTAATGTATATGGTTTTCTATTTACAAACAGACTTCTCCCTGGTAGAAAATAATACTGTCTCTTTAAATGGTACCTTTTTGCTGTTGGAGGTGTCTTCAGGCCTTTGCATTTCTAACAGCCTCCCTTTTCTCCATATATAGTTAGGTTTCCCAAAATGCAGGCCCAGCTATTTATGCACTAATAACTTTCTCTCAGAAGCCCCTGCTTCCAGCTAGTTCAAAACACGCTCAGTCTCTCAGCAGCTCCTGGTTCTAGACCAAGAAAAAACACACCCTCATTCTGACTGTAGGTTTCTTTAATCTCTTCCTGCTTGATTACAAGTGCAATCACTGATTAAGCTGCATCTCAATTAGCACTGAGCCTGAGCAGACAGATTTCTTACCTCACTTTTCACAATTATATTCTATATCTACGCAAGCAAATGCATTAATTTAGGGCCATCAGCTAATATTTAGCATAATCTCTAAATGTTAAAACTATTTTCTAGGTGATAACTTTGTTAGCATTTTACTCATCAGTGTGAAATACTGTATTTTATATCTGCTTGGTAGGCATTATAGGTCTTAGGGACATGATAGACTAATTTGAACATGAAATTACACGTAACTAACTAATTTAGAGTTTTATATGTACAGTATTTATTAGCAATCTTAAAGCCCATGTAAAAATTTCACTAGTGTCCTGTAATCAAGACATAAGGCGATAAATTAGTTCATAAGGAAGAGATGAAGTAGTAATGTGAGAAAAGGTAATTGGAAACCTGTGGGAAAAAAGTGAAATAAGCAAACAATAGAAGTGATGGGGAGGTAAAAAATAAAAGCATCTAACTGAGGAACTGTTTGCTCTAATGACCATATAGTTGGCTCTTCCTAAGTCCCAAACATTCACTTCTGCCATGGTTTATACCTTAGTTGAGCAACAGGAGCCAGAAACAGACAATTTGAAAATGTCATATTTCTTTCCATCTTCTTTCCCTGATTGAAAGTCAATTTCCTGCCCCACATTAAGGAGTTTTAAACTGCTTTTGCAGAAATCAATCATTTGTTGTGAGAATAAAAATGAGATAAAAAATAGAATAGAACAGGTTGGGCACATTTAAAGATAAAGGATTATAATTGATGTCATTGTGAAAACATCCTATAAAATAGTTTTCATCTACTCGTACTCTATTCATTTCCTATTCCCTCCTTATATTTCTACTCTTTTCTTAAACTCCTGTTGATGTGACACAATGTGGTCAGCTGTGACTCCAATGAGGTCTACTGGAAGAGATGCCGATGAAGAGGCTCAACCTTACATCCTTCTGCCTCTGCACATAGAGGTGATGGTAGTGGGCGGAGGTGGAGAGTCAATCTGTGGGAAGAGGGGGCCAGTGGCCTCAAATCCAACTCTCCATTCCTTTGCACTATCATCATTACTCTCGCTCTATCCACTCCTATGCCAACACTACTCCTCTCCCCTCATCCCTCCTCAGAAATCACAAATGTAAAATATGGATACATAAAAATAATATGTATGTGTATATGATGGAAAAGAAAGATGTATGTATAATGTGTTTATTTAATTTAAGGGTAAAGGGTGGGGTTTGGGTGATGTGGCCTAGCTACATGTATATCTAAGTGTGGTTAAACGTTGCATCAGAGGAGAGTTGCAAACAGAGATAACTGAAGTGCCAAAGAAATGTCTCCAGCCAGAAACAGAGAGACTGCGGCACATGTAACAGTTTAAAATACTTTATATAATATACCACCAAGGAAAAGTTGGTTTGAAAACCCAAAGAATTGTATACAAGGGTCCCTGGGGTGAAACAGGCAGAGAAAAGAGCACCAGTGCTCCACCTTTAATGTGAAGAGAAGGCCTGGATATTACTTCAAGACTGTATCTGCATGATCATTCTGACAAATACTTGAGACAGACAGAGTTAAGACTATAAAGTTCTTTGGAGATCTACAGTAGATGTATGCATTCATGTAAGAAATTGTTTTGCTTCTGGATGGTGTAAAAGCCAGAACAGAACAGAATAGTCCAGAACAGGCCTTTAAAATAGAAATTGATGCTAATATAACTGGGATATGTTACACACTCTTGAGAACAATATTTAAGAATCAAAACCTATTCAATATTATACTTTATTAATCCTTTAAAAAACAAATATCAAAAATCACAGACAGGAAATGGCCAAACCGAGCTTTTTATAAAAGAAATTGATGCTAAAATCATTGGGATGTGTTAAATATAAGTAAGAACAATATTTAAGAGCCAAACTCCATCTGATAGTAGGCATTATTAACCATTTAACAAGCCAGACTATGATTTTTTTTCATAAAATGAGCCAGAATGGCAACTTTCCAGACAGCAATAAACACAAAACTCTCTAGAAACACGTGACTAGATGGAATTAATCTAATAAACTATAGCATTTTCACAGAAACTAGTTTCAAGTATATGTTCTGGGCCAGGTACCAATATTTTGTAAAATTAGCTGGAACAGCTAATAATCAGATAGCCACAAATATAACATTCAATTTACACACATGATTAGGTGGGACTCATGTAACAAATCTAAAAACTTCTAGGAAAACTAATTTCAAGTATCTTGGCCAGAACACTATATTTTACAAAATAACCCAGAATGGCAACTTTTCAGACAGCCAGAAATACAAAATTTACCAGATACACATGACTAGATGGGATTCATTTAATAAGCTTCATAAATTTCACAGAAACTAGTTTGAAGTACCCATTTCGGGCCAGAATACAATATATTATAAAATGAACCGGACCAGCTACTAAGCAGATAGTCAGAAATACAAATGTTACCAGACACACATGACTAGATGGGATTTGTTTAAAAAGCCACAAAACGTATTTTCAAGTGCCCGTTCAAGGCCATAATACAATATTTTGTCTAAAGATCCGGAATAGTTACTAACCTATTAGCCAGAAATACAAATTTCACCAAACACACATGAATAGGTGGGATTCATGTAATAAGCTTCAAAACTTCCACAGAAACTAGATTTAAGTGCCTGTTCCGGGCCAGAATGCTATATTTTGTAAAATAAGCTGGGAAGGCTACTAACCAGATAGCCACAAATACAAAATACACCAGACACACATGACTAGGTGGGATTCATGTAATAAGCCTTAAAACGTGTAGACAAACTAGTTTCAAGTACCTGTGGACCAGGATACAATATTTTGAAAAAGGAGTCACAGCGGTGACTTTCCAGACAGCCATAAATACAAAATTCACCAGACACATGACTAGGTGAGGTTCATGTAATAAACCACAAAACTTCTAGGTACATTAGTTTCAAGTATCCATTCCGGGCTAGAATACAATATTTTATAAATTGAGTCGGACCAGTGACTTTCCATATAGCCAGAAATACAGACAACCAGATACACATGACTAGATGGAACTAATGTAATAAGCCTCAAAACTTCTAGAAAAGCTTGTTTCAAGTACTTGATCCTTGACAGAATATGATGAAACCACTCAGAACAGCAACTTTTGGTGAGGTGTTGGTCTTGGAGCAAATACAAATACAATTTTTCTAACTAACATGCAAGAGAGTCAGACTCAAGTGCTTTACTAAGATTGGGCCCTATGCTAATTGATTCATTCCCTACACTACATGTTGATGCAAAATTTTAGCTCCCCCAAAGTATGGCACTCAGCCCACATCTGTAAACCCTTGTCCGCAAGAGATTTCAATGTAGGAATTACCCAAACCAAGCTTTATGAATGGGAAACAACTCTTGGAACCAATAGAAAATCAGAACGTCATTACCTTAGGATTCCCTTCCTGACACCAGATACTGGCGATCAGATTCCTGCCTGGATTAATACTCTCTCTCAAATTAACCAGGATAACCCTGAATGCCCTTTATAATTAAAAATATATCCAATGCCTTTTTAATGTTATCTATCGAATCCGCTGTCACCACCTCCTTTGGTAGAGAATTTCACAGATTAACCACCCTTACTGTGAAGAACCCTTTTCTTTCTTTAAGGTGGAATCTTTTCACTTCTAACCTCAAAGGATGTCCTCTTATATTATATAATGTAATCATATCTCCTCTTAGACGCCTTTTTCCTAGAGAAAATTTGTTTAATTTGGTTAGTCTTTCTTCATAATGTAGCCCCATTCATTCCCCTTATTGGTTTTGTTGCCCTTCTCTGTACCTTTTCCAGCTCTAAAATGTCCTTTTTATGTCCTACATATTCCAAATGAGGGTGTACTGGTGGCAGAATTGTATTTGCTTCCCCTGCTTCTATACCCTTCATAATACATGCTAATATTTTGTTTGCCTTTGCAGCTGCTGCTTGGCATTGAGCACTTGTCCATAAGTACTCCCAAATCCCATTCAATATCAGACACCCCTAGATTTGCTCCATTAAGATTATAAATTCCATGGCTATTTTTCCTTCCCAGATGCATACATTTACATTTATGCATAATAAATCGCATCTGCCATTTAGATGCCCATTCTTCTAATTTATGTAAATCCCTTTAGAGGGAAAGTACATAATTATGTGATTTAATTACCTCGCACAACTTTGTGTCATCAGCAAAAATGGAGACACTACTTTCCAATCCCACTTCTAAGTCATTAATAAATATGTTAAAAAGGAAAGAACCTAATACTGAACCCTGAGGAACCCCACTTACCACATTAGACCAATCGAAGTATGTTCCATTTACCACAACCCTTTGCTTCCTGTCTTTTAGCCAGCTCTCAATCCATGAGCAGATATTTACTGCAATTCCTGTATCCTTTAGTTTGAACAATAGTCTTCCATGTGGCACTGTTTGTAAAATCCAAAAAGACTACATCCTCTTCATAGAAACTAATTAGATTTGTTTGACATGACCTATCGCTCATAAATCCATGTTGACTCCTACTAATAAACCTGTTCAAATAGACATATTCTTGTATATTATCCCTTATTAACCATTCTAAAAGCTTTCCCACTACACAAATGAGGCTCAATAGTCTATAATTCCCCAGATTTGCTCTTGCTCCCTTCTTGAATGTAGATATCACCTCTGCTTTTCTCCACCTCTGCGTTTTCTTGTCACCTGGTAGAGACCCTGTGTTGAGTGAATCTTGAAACATTAGCTATAACGGTTTGGCTTGTACAGTTCCCTCAGTACCCTTGGATGTATTGCATCAGGACCTTGGGGTTTTATTAACATTTATTTTTTTCAACCTCTTTTGGATTTCTTTCTGTGTTAACCAATCATTTGGTGAAGGTAGTGTAACCCCATAATGTTGCAGTGTCCCAGCCCCTGGTATCTTTCTTGTGTATACCGAAGAAAAGGACATATTAAGCTCATGTGCCTTTTCTTGGCCACTAATTATCAGACCGCCTGTTTCACATTGTAATGTTCCTATGGCTATCTTCCAGGCTTTCTTCCCATTAATATATTTAATTTTCTTCTATTTTAGCCAATCTGATAGCCTTTTTGCAAGCCTTGTTGCTTTCATTGAACTCACATAAGGCAGTCTCTGTCCCCTCTTGTTTGTATAATTTAAATGCCTCTTTTTTACCCTGTATCTTGTTTTTTAAATCATTGTTAAGCCACATTAGATGTGATCTACTCCTTTTACTTTTATTCCCACATGGTATATGGTGATAAGTATGCATATTTAGTAAGGATTTGAACGTTGTCCATTTATGTTCAATATTTTTACCTGTCAGTTCTCTGTTCCAGTCTATGCTTTGTATTGCTGCCCTTAGACTGTTAAAATCTGCTCTTTTAAAATTAGGAGTTTTTGTTTGCCCCTTAAAGTTATTTTTTTTTATTAAATCTCAAATGAGACTGTGTTGTAATCACTGTCACCCAAAGGTTACCCTATTTCAACATTTGACACTATATCAAGATTATTCGTGATAACTAAATCCAAGATAGCTTCATTTCTAGTAGGTTCTTGTATAACCTGGGCCAGATAATGATCCCTGAGTGTACTCAAGAACCTGCTCCACTTAGTTGAACTGCTGGTTTCATTTGTACAGTTTATTACAGGTTAATTAAAATCTCCCATTATTAGAACTTGCCCATGCTTAGCTGCATTTCCAATCTGTAACAATTATTGTATTTCCTCATTTTCAGTTATATTTGGGGGTTTATAGCATACTCCTACTAATATTCTTTTGGAATTTGCTACTCCGCTATTTAACTCTACCCACAAACATTCAACATTACCGCTAGTTCCACCAAAAATATATTCTCTGGCTATAGGGTTATCTTTAGACTTAACATATAGACAAATCCATCCTCTCTTTTACCATTACTCCTATCTTTCCTAAATTGGTTATAACCATCCAGATTAACAGTCCAGTCATGATTCATCCCACCACGTTTCAGTAAAGCTTATTAAATCCCATTTTTCATTAATTGCTAGTAATTCTAACTCTCACAATTTTCCTGGTAAGCTTCTGGCATTAGATGGCATACACCTTATGCTCTGAGTTTGTAGTTTTGAAGTGCCTGCCTCTGTACTTACTTAGTAATACCTCCCTATTGACTATGCTAACCTCCCCCATCTCTACCCCCATTACATTCATCTAGTTTGGTTTCTACCATTCTATCCCCTAGCACAAAAGCCCCCTCCATCCCTGCTATTCACCTCTATACTACACTTAAAGTTAACCCCCATGGATCCCCAATTAACCCCCTATAGTTTGGGACACCCTGTTAATATTATGTGCCAGATCCCTGCAGCAGGGGTTAATAATTCAGGTGCAAGGGGGCCCTTTTTTGCCGTGTTTTGTAGTTACGGCACTGCCCCGGTTTGTGAGTGATCTATAAAATCAGATTAGCATAGGGTTAAAAGAGTAAAATTTTTATAAAGTGACAATATTTTGTAGTGCTAAACAGAGGTTAAGAATAAAGAAAAAAAATACAATGTTAAACACATGCAAAATAAAAAAGTAGGGGGCCCTGAGCCTTATACAAGATTTTAAACTCACAATCTTATCTAAAGGGAACAATGAAACAAAGGGAGAAGTAATCAAAGGAAGAAACAAGAACTTGCCAAGTAATTGAAGAGAGTAAAGGGTTAATTAGTGAAGGTTGTGAAAAAAGGTGATAGTACTAAAGCTCATCTTCCCAGTGCACACTTTCTCCTTTCCTCCTCCCCTCCCCTCCTCTCCTCTCCTCACTCCCCTCTCCAAACATATAATGATAAATAATCTAAATGTAAGTGTATCTATGTGGATAATTATTGTGTATAGCTAAGGGCATAGGGTGAGATTATAGGATGGAGGTATAGGGTTTATGTGGTTGATGTTTATATGTGAGATATGTAAACATGTGTGAGTGTATTAACATATGTGTTAGCAAATTTTGTGAAATATGTAATCTATGTAAATTAAGTGTATAACAAAATGAACCATCTCCTTACTACATCTGAAGAACAACAGCTCTCCTCCTCTCCAACGCAATGCACAAAACCCACCAACGCCTAGACTTATGCGTTTCTTTGAAAAAGCTACAAAACAGTCACTGTTAACAAAAAAACACCCACTTTTAAGACCTGTTCCTTTCAATTAATGTGATGTTTATATTTTCTATTGGTTTCTAGGGCTATGGCGCAGCACGAAATGCAGCAAACAATGCAGATTGGCTAATTTGCCAATACGTCATACAACCTGGCCCCCCTACACATACTACGCAAGGCCTTTTTCTAATGGACTGTACATGTGTTTACGTGTAAATTGAACACACAACAAGGCTAGTTGAGATTGGGATCTGTACATAGCTGTCACAAAAGAAGATTGGAATGGGGCCCTATATTGGTACTATACAGATAATTGATAACAACAACATTAATTAAGATAATTAAACGACATAAGACGTGGAGCATTACAGTGGTCCTTTAAGGATCATCAGACTACTTATTAAACCATCAAATACAGCTATTTATGGGTTCTATAAGACAACCTTCTGGATGTCTAGCAACTTCCACAATCTAGCCATGCATTTATGTATGTTTTCAATCTTTTTTATTGTATGTATGGCAACCTTCTGGGGAACATCCATGCCCAGGCTTTATAGACAAATGGGCCCTATTCAATTGGCCAAATCGCAATTACATGAGCCCATAATGCAGCCTGTAAATGTTACTGATATTCAATTGGATAAATTTAGCAACTTGCATTCCAATTGCGAGTTTCAGGCTCAAAGGCACTGCAGGCTTGTCAAAACCGTAATTCTGTCCTATCGTCTCCATTGATATATCATTGATGTTACCAGTGCTAAAGATGTTCGAAATTGCTTTCAAACCCCTTAAATGGCAAATGTATAAAAAAATTATATGAGTACTAAACAGGACTCACAAGTGGGTTAAACACCTGTTTGCATAACCGCAGCATCAAATAAACACACACTACTGTACTTTAAAATACTGGGAAAGCAATGAAAGGCATTACAATTAATTGCACAACAGTCTCAAGCTTGCAAATCTGCAATAAAAAAATAATTATTTGTAACTTTTATTTCCCCGTTTGAGTGCAACCCTATCAGCAAATATTACTTATTTGAGTGTATTAATGCTTAGCCTACAATTGGATGTTAATAGTACCCTTCATGTTTTACTGACGTTATGATGACTGTCTCATTTACTATTGGCTCTGTCTAAAATGTAACTTACGGGCTTGCTTAATTATTGCCAGATCACATGATCATGCCCACTGAAATGCTACTTACGAGTTCATGATTTGTGTGTGCAGGTTGTGAGCCTGTAATTACGAGTTAGAGACAATTGTATACATCTAAATGTTTGGAAAAAATTTGCCCCACAGCCAAAAGTTCTGTTTGGAGGTAATTACAGGCTTGCAATTGAATGAGGCTCATAGTCAGCAGAGTGCTTGCAAGATACAGGATATCTGGGTCTCCTTTTGCTAAGTGGCTTCCTAGTTTGAAAAAAAAGATTACAGAAGCATCAAAGCTTTTAAACACACAATCCTACCAAGCCTAATGGAAGTTAAAGAACTTCTGTCCGCTAACTTTAAACTAGGATCTCCTGTTTTATTGTCCTATTTAAACTCATAATTGCTTTTGTATTGTATTTTTATTATGGATTTTAGTGTCTGTGATGTACTAGTTTAAGAAAATATTGAGACATTATTAATTGTTCTTGTTTTTTTGCTTAATGCCCTTTTTAGTCTATATTTGTAATATCGCTGTGAAATTTCTATCTGTATTATTGTATTATTATTGTTGGAATCTCATAATATCACTCTGCTTTATTGCAGAAAGTTACACCCAGAACAGCAACTGCAGCACCATCTTGAAGGAGGATAATCAGACACTTAAAATTGTCCAGCTCACCATTTTTTCCATTGTTTTATTTTTTGGCACTATATTTAATTCCACTGCCATCTGGGTTTTCTGCTTTAAGATGAAGAAATTTACAGAGGCCAGGGTATTCATGATTAACCTTTTAGCTAGTGACTGTTGCTTGCTCTTCACAGTTCCCTTCCGTATGTACTCCATCATACAAAGATGGTTACTTGGTGAAATAATGTGCCAAATAATCCGCTCAGTTTACTTCATGAACACGTACATGAGCATTGCCATAATAACGTTAATATCTGTGGATAGATATCTTGCAATAAAGTTTCCACTTAGATCAAGAATTCTGCGTTCTCCTAAGAAGGCTGCAGCGGCCTGTGGATTTGTGTGGGTGCTCCTCATTGCCTCAAGAATCTTCCTTGAGCTTACAGGAGATAATACTTTTTCAGAACCAGGTTTTTGCTTCCGGAAAACAACACAAAGGCCTTTAAGGAGAGCCCTTTACTTTAGCATCCTGGGCTTTTATGTCCCATTGCCCATTCTGGTCTTCTGCTCCCTTGAAGTTATTAGAGTCTTAAAGAGAAAAAACAATGCCAGTGTAAATGAACAACAGTGCATACAAAAATCTATTAACATTGTGTCTACAAATCTCCTGGTTTTCCTGATGTGTTTCTTGCCCGTACAGGTTGGAAATCTTGTCAGATTTGTGGTAGAAATCTTGGAATTTGATTGCTCATTATTAAAAAATATCAATGATTATGTGTATGCAGGTCAGACCTTTAGCGATCTGAACTGTTGCCTTGATGCTCTCTGTTACTATTTTGTCGTCCAGGAATTCCCTGAAAAAAAATCAAAGTCTCTAAAAGGTAATCAGTTATATATAACTAGAGAACAGACACAGTCATCAAACCTGTAGGAACATCAGTTTAATCAATTTAATTAATTTATGGTATTACAATACATTTTCAGGTTGCCAGTCATTGGAGAGATTCCAGTGAAATGGAGTTCAGGGAACTATTACATTCAAATTGTATCTTTTTTTAATCATCATATTGATTCATTGACATCAAAAGTGTTAAAAAGCTTTAACTTCTCTGGGACATATCAGACATTAGAATACTGCTTACGATTCCCAAATTAGCATCTTGTAAGGAAGACGCTTCTTCGCCACCTTATTTCTTTCCCTTTTTCTTTTCATTTTTCCCTATTTTATTTATTAATTGTATTTAGTTGATAATTAATAAGAAGACATTATTTTCCTTATACAATATTGTTTTTTGTTTTTTATTTCTCTCTCTTTAAACAATCAGGGAAATTTACACAAACAGCTTCAAATAAATGTTTTGTTCACTTTAAAATGTGATACAAACTGCTGTAATAATATTACCAAATTGTCTTCAGTAAAAACATTGAACCAAACAAAAAAAAGAATATTGTTTAAATGCTCATTGTATAAGACTCACAAATCGCATGTAAAATATCTGATATAAATTGTATATACATTCTAAATATATATAATTAATTTATAATGTTATAGCACTCTTGACGTTTATTTAATAGTGTGTCTATTAAAGCATTGACATTCCCATACTGTGCTTTTATTTCTTTAACTACAGACTACAATCAATGTCACTCGCCTTCAACTTCTTATTCACAATCTATTTTCCTCACATCCTACTTTACAGGCAAAATGCCCTGTCTAACTCACACCTAACTTGTCTTATATAATTCTAGCATCATGATATGCAGGGGAGAGTGAAGGAAAGTATACAAATACAACAGTGTGTATGTCTTCATAGATGAGATCTCTAACACTTCCACAGATTTGACACCATTCTTCCGTCAACCAGAGACGGTAATGGAAGTGTAGAATAAGCCAGTGCAATGTTTTCCAAACTATGGCCTATATTCCATGTTCTACATTGGGAAAATAATGATTAACCCTTACTGGGAAATCTGATTCTAGCAAAAGAAACTGTGAGAAAGGCCTTTTGAATGCTTTTAAACTACCTACAAACATTACCCAAGAGTATCTGTTCCTTTGATATTTTCAAAAACGCCATCACATGGCTCCAGCAGTAAATCCTTTGCAATTGTGATTGAGATTTTTGAATAAAAGCCAATTTGTACTTTCCCCCATCCATAGAGGCACAAAAATGCCTCTGAAAAATCCTAGATAAATCAAATCTGATGCTATCAACAAGTTAATACCTTAATTGTGTCAGATTTGAGACTTTATTACACAAATCCAACAAATTTAAGGGGTTAATAATGCTACACCCATGAACCAGGGGATCTCTCTGTATGACCCCTCAATACACACTAGTTACTATGAGCCCAGGCAAACTCCTGCATTCCTCCTGCCCACGTGATATGATCTGGGGATCACCTGGGATTTCCCCTTCCAACAGTCTAACGCTTATGATTCCCATCTAAACTTTAATCATGGGGGCCCTATAGACCTCAATAGCGCATAAAACTATCTCTGTGGAGACCATGGGGATGTCTACAGACACCCACAGTATGTGTAACTGAAACATGGAGGTTCCAATGAACCCTTATGGCAACTAAAATTAACCTCCATACCATGGAAGTCTTTAACAAATCTCTGTGGCATTTAAATTAAACCTCATACCACTGAAGTCCTTCAGATTTAACCCCAATACCATGGGGTTCTCATCAAATGTGACCCCATACCACTGAGATCCTTAAGGGACCCCTGTAGTATCCCCATACCACATGGGCCCCTCATGGCAACTAAAATTAAATCCTTGTGCAGCAGAGATCCTTAACTGACCCCCATGGCACCTACCATTAACCACATGAGCAGACCCTTACTGCAACCACAGGGATCTATATAGACCTCCCATGTAACTTAATCCCCATGGGGGGCCATAAGGACCTCCAGAGTCCTTAAAACTACATGTCACAAAAAATAGAAATAATATATAAAAAATAAAGTACACCTGAAAGGGGCCAAAATTATACTTTATCTACCCTTTGGACTCCCTCCATCGATGATCATCAAAACCATCATCCTCACTTTTTGGCCCTGGTAAAGAGGGCACATCCATGATTGAATATTTGTCCTCTTCATTCTTGAATGAATCAATGCTCCTCACCTAAGCTTCCTAAGCTACAAAAAAAAGTATTTTGAATGTATAACCAGCCCTATACAACAATACTAAAAAACAATAAAACATGACATGATAACCCACTCTGAGAGCAATCTCTTTTAGCTCACGTGCCCCTCACAAGGAGAAATATCCTGTAATGTATCCGTCTGGTCTCACCCAATAGAAGGAGTCAGCCCCCGAAATATCTGAAAATTGGTGTGTGTCTTTTTAAATAAGAGCATTTCTACTGTATATATATATTGAAAAGAAGGCTTGGGGGTGGATCAGCAATTGGTGATGGTCTTGGTAAGGTTTACGGTTATGGGAAGGGGTCTTTGGGAGGGGTCAGGGGGAGGAGCACTAAGTAATTTAATTCTGGTGGGGCCCAACAAACACTTTTTTTTTGCACCAGGGCCCTCTATTTTCTAGTTCCGCCACTGGCTCTATAGTAACATGTTTGCCACTGTCCCATAGGCCCCACCAAGTAACAGTGCATGAGTCATCTTAGCCACACCTTTCATGAGCAGACTGAATGTTAACATATTATGTTCAGCCCAGAAAACACGTACAACTGTCTATCCCCTGATAGACACAAGTTGGATGAGATAAGCAGGTCTGAACAAAAAGAACCTCATATTCCTTTTAAACTGCATGCTCTGTTTAATAGGCTATGGTCATAAAACAACCATATGTGCTGCATTTATACTGTCACTTTAGTATTCCCTTAGTTATTTTACATACACAACTGTGTCATATTGTTCTTGAAATAAAACTGCTGACATTATAGTCAAAACAAATAGGTTATTTGACAATATCATCTGTGTAACATATCATAATCTGTAGCATTAAGGTGTGATATTTGCAATTATGTAACAATTAAAAAATAATATGATGTATACATGACAGGGAATATAGGAATAATGTTTGAGGCAGGGAAATCATGTAACTCCTAACACAATTGTGTGTTACATCAGTTGGACACTGTCAGTGGTACCTTGGTACCCGTGTGCTTCAAAACTCGGCACACTCAGTATTCTACAATTTTGACGAGCAAAAATGGTTTTGGCACCCAACACTTATTTAGCACTCGTTGCGCTGCCTGTATGATTCAAGATGCTGCCCCCCCATCCTTACTCTCTTGGAAGTTACAGTACTGTGGCGTAAAACCAAAGAGTAGCTTGTGCTTACAAGAACCCAAAAGTAGCTTGTTCTTACAATAACTAAAAAGTAGCCTACCTATGATTACAAGAACCAAAGAGTAGCTTGTGCCTCAAAATTCCTTGGAGTTACAGCTTGGGGCCACAATTTCCTCCAGACAGAGTTTGTGGTCTTGTAAGAGACTGCACGACAGGCCTTATCTATCAGAGTCACACATTGTAGGACATTGAAATGGTCCTTCCAGGTCACCTTAAAGCACCTCTGGAAGAGGGCCTTGGTATACAGTTGCTTAAAGTCTAATATGACCTGCTGGTCCATAGGTTATTATTATTATTATCCTTTATTTATAGGGCGCCAACATATTCTGCAGTGCTATACAGGGGTTAGGTACAAGTATAAACAATTTACCCACAATGAAAATAATGGAAGACCCTGTTATTGAGCTTACAATCAGATATACACAGTGCTTTCCCTAAAGCACCTAAAAAGATTGAAAATTCGCAAACTTACATTCTAAAGGGTGTGGGTGAGGTACAGGAGAGTGAAAGATGCATAGTGAATGAAGAGGCTAAAGATGATAGGCTTTTTTGAATAAATGTGTTTTTAAAGAGATTTTGGAGGATTTGAGGCAGGAAGATAGTCTGGTATAGCGAGCTAAGAAGTTCCAAAGAATAGGGGTGGCATGAGAAAAGTCTTGAAGACGGGAGTAAGAGGAGGTGATGAGAGAGGAGGAGAAAAGAAGGTCATTAGCAGGGCGAAGAGGGTGGGTGGGATTGTATTTTGTGATGAGAGCAGAGATATAGTAGGGTGCACTATTGTGGAGGGCTTTATATGTTAGGTCATGATTTTGAATTTTATTCTAGAGGCTATGGGAAGCCAGTGAAGTGCCTGACAGAGAGATGCTGCAGACACTGATCGTATAGTATGGTAGAGGAGTCTAGCGGATGCATTCAAAATGGATTGGAGTGGAGACAGACGGGCGATAGGAAGGCAAGCAAGGAGAGAGTTGCAGTAATCGAGGCAAGATATGATGAGAGAGTGAATAAGAATTTTAGATGTGTCTTGTGTAAGGTAGTGGTGTATTTTGGATATGTTTTTTAGGTGAAAGTGACAAGATTTTGTGAGTGATTGAATGTGAGGAATGAAAGAGAGGGAAGGGTCCAGTAGGACCTCAAGACAGCGGGCCTGGGAGGTGGGAGTGATAATAGCATTGTGTGAGGAATTGACTCTGCTGGGTTTTGAACCCTGGTCCCCAGGCTGCTATACCTCTTCCCTACCACTGCGCCAGCCTGCCTTTTGTGAATTCCCTTGAGACCTTATAAGCTTGACTCTGCTAGCAATTGTATCAGTACCTAAGTCTCTTCAGCTGTGTCTGGTCAGGTGTCTGGTCCTTGGCCTATATAAGGCACTTCCTGTCAAATGTACCTTGCCAGATTATTGTTGGTTCCTGATCCCTTCAATAAAAGCTTGTTCCTGTTTAACCTACAAGTTGCTGAACCGGATTATTGCTGACCTTGGCTACTGGTCTCCACAACTTTGTGATTCCTATATCATTACAGAATAATCTGGCCCTTTCATGGAGACCGCCGGGACAGATTCTGCATTGGCCCAGCAGGTTGCTTTTACTGCAAGAACTGTGCAGACCCAGGCACAGACCATCCAAGTGCTGCAGGACCAGGTAGCTGAACTGCAAAATAAGGGCCCTATTAAATTCTCCCTCGTAGTTCTCTCGGTGCTCGCAAAAGGCAGTTTTCCTGCTGTTTGTGAGAACCGAATCTCTCGCAGCCTGCTTTACGATATGACTGCGAGAAAATGGCCGAGAATAGGCTCCGAGAGAGCTACGTAGCCTTAAATCTATGCACGAGTCTCGCATATCGTAAGAATCCCTACGTGGACAAAAAGTCCACGCAAGGGATCCGAAAGCCTCTACGTGCTGCCTCGGAACAGCCCGAGACAGCAGTGTGAGGCTCCCCCCTGCACCCTATACACATCCCCATGCTGCAGGGGTCTCTATCGGGACCCCTGCAGCACCCCCACATTAACCCCTTGCAGCGGGGGTCCCCGATCTGCATAGATCAGGCCCCCCGCTGCATTTCAAACTTTTAAATTCCCCGCCGCGGCTCCTTAAAGGGACCGCGGCACACTATTACCCAATCCCGGCCGCGGCACTTAAAATTAACCCCCCTCTATGCTGGGGGTCCCCATCGGGACCCCCGAAGTGTCCCCACATAAACCCATTGCAGGGGGGGGCCCCGATCTGCATAGATCAGGCCCCCCGCTGCATTTAAAACTTTTAAATTCCCCGCCGCGGCTCCTTAAAGGGACCGCGGCACACTATTACCCAATCCCGGCCGCGGCACTTAAAATTAACCCCCCTCTATGCTGGGGGTCCCCATCGGGACCCCCGAAGTGTCCCCACATAAACCCCCTGCAGCGGGGGGCCCCGATCGGCACCGATCGTGACCCTGCTGCAATTCAATTTTAAATTTCCCGCCTCGCGGGTCCTCAAAGGACCGTAAAGGTCCTGAAAGGACTCGCACTAAAAATATTAACCCCAGGCAACTATAATTACCCCATTAACTCATGGTGGTCAATCCAGACCACCATAAGGCTCTAATTAACCCATTAACTCATGGTGGTCAATCCAGACCACCATAAGGCTCTATTTAACCCATTAACTCATGGTGGTCAATCCAGACCACCATAAGGCTCTAATTAACCCATTAACTCATGGTGGTCTATACAGACCACCATAAGGCCTAAATTAACCCATTAACTCATGATGGTCAATCCAGACCACCATAAGGCTCTATTTAACCCATTAACTCATGGTGGTCAATCCAGACCACCATAAGGCTCTAATTAACCCATTAACTCATGGTGGTCTATACAGACCACCATAAGGCCTAAATTAACCCATTAACTCATGATGGTCAATCCAGACCACCATAAGGCTCTATTTAACCCATTAACTCATGGTGGTCAATCCAGACCACCATAAGGCTCTAATTAACCCATTAACTCATGGTGGTCTATACAGACCACCATAAGGCCTAAATTAACCCATTAACTCATGATGGTCAATCCAGACCACCATAAGGCTCTATTTAACCCCATCAGTCCCATAAGGGTATATTATTACCATTATGGGCCTGTTACAACCCAACATTAACCACATAAGTGCCATGATGGTCCTCAAGGACCATTATGACACTAACTACAAACACTACACTATAACCCCCAATAAACCATTTAATCTAAACTAACCCCCCTCTACACTAATCTATTAACACTTACACTACCTACCTACACTACCTACCCCCTAATAAACCTTCCCACCACTCTAATTACAAAAAATAAAAAACCTACAGCACAGAAAACAAAAAACCTACAGTACAAAAAACAAAAAAACCTACAGTACAGAAAACAAAAAACAATTACAACCCCACCCCCCACTACAGAAAACAAAAAAATACATTACAACCCCACCCCCCACTACAGAAAATAAAAAAATTACACACCTGAAAAGGAAAGACAGATAAACACAATACAATACATACATATAATACATTACATACATTACATACAATACATGACATTACATATAATATATTAAATATAATATATTACATATAATATATTACATATAATACATTACATACATTACATACAATACATGACATTACATACATTACATATAATATATTAAATATAATATATTACATATAATATATTACATATAATACATTACATACATTACATACAATACATGACATTACATACATTACATATAATATATTAAATATAATATATTACATATAATATATTACATATAATATATTACATATAGTCCTAATCAAATACCCCCTATCTATCTAACATACAATCTATTTAATTTAAAATAAATCCTAACTATATCAAATACATCCCCCTATCTATCTAATATACAAAAATTCCTAACTACATACACAGACCATTATTCTAAAGTAAAATAAAATAATTACAGTCCTAACTACATACACAGACCCTAATTCTAAGCTAAAATCAATAAATTAAGACCACTTACCTTTAAGATGTTGATTCAGATCACTAACCTATGGGTCAAACAAAAAATAAAAATTAGTACAAAACATTAACATCAAATAAATAAACATTCTATACATTCTAAATATTCAACTCACCTTTACAGCATGTCCAGTCACTGTTTAGCTCTTCCGGCGCGGCCCTGTTAAAAAAAAAACACAATACATGAATACATGAATACAATATATAAACAATAAATAAAATACACAAATAAACATCTAAATATACATTTCACTTACCTACCCGCGATGTCCCCGGCCTTCTCTCCTTCAGCCCCGGCTGGGCCGCGGAACCATTCGCGCTCTAAAAAAAAAAAAGAAAAAAAACTAACGGAGGTCTGCACTGGCAGACCTCCCCGACGCTACTGAACCTCCCGGAGTCGTTTCCGGGAGGAAATTGGCATTGGCGGCTTGTGATTGGCTGAAAAAGCTGTCTATCAATTTCAGCCAATCAAAAGTCGTCAATGTGTGAGCCAATCAGGATGGGATACACCCCAATATCCCACCCTGATTGGCTTAAACACTTGTCTATCTTTCTGGGAACCAATCACAACGCTCAGATGCCTTCAGCCAATCACTATGGGATACACCCCCACGGAGTGATTGGTAGAAGACATCTGCGCATCCTGATTGGCTCCTACATTGACGACTTTTGATTGGCTGACAGCTTTTTCAGCCAATCACAAGCCGACAATGCCAATTTCCTCCCGGAAACGACTCCGGGAGGTTCAGTAGCGTCGGGGAGGTCTGCCAGTGCAGACCTCCGTTAGTTTTTTTTTTTTTTTTTTTTAGAGCGCGGATGGTTCCGCGGCCCAGCCGGGGCTGAAGGAGAGAAGGCCGGGGACATCGCGGGGAGGTAAGTTCAATGTATATTTAGATGTTTATTTGTGTATTTTATTTATTGTTTATATATTGTATTAATGTATTCTTGTATTGTGTTTTTTTTTTTAACAGGGCCGCGCCGGAAGAGCTAAACAGTGACTGGACATGCTG
Source organism: Discoglossus pictus (assembly GCA_027410445.1). NCBI lineage: Eukaryota > Metazoa > Chordata > Amphibia > Anura > Alytidae > Discoglossus > Discoglossus pictus. The sequence goes on from CM050165.1 coordinate 374,521,765, forward strand.
TAAAGGTGAGTTGAATATTTAGAATGTATAGAATGTTTATTTATTTGATGTTAATGTTTTGTACTAATTTTTATTTTTTGTTTGACCCATAGGTTAGTGATCTGAAGCAACATCTTAAAGGTAAGTGGTCTTAATTTATTGATTTTAGCTTAGAATTAGGGTCTGTGTATGTAGTTAGGACTGTAATTATTTTATTTTACTTTAGAATAATGGTCTGTGTATGTAGTTAGGAATTTTTGTATATTAGATAGATAGGGGGATGTATTTGATATAGTTAGGATTTATTTTAAATTAAATAGATTGTATGTTAGATAGATAGGGGGTATTTGATTAGGACTATATGTAATATATTATATGTAATATATTATATGTAATATATTATATTTAATATATTATATGTAATGTATGTAATGTCATGTATTGTATGTAATGTATGTAATGTATTATATGTAATATATTATATGTAATATATTATATTTAATATATTATATGTAATGTCATGTATTGTATGTAATGTATGTAATGTATTATATGTAATATATTATATGTAATATATTATATGTAATGTCATGTATTGTATGTAATGTATGTAATGTATTATATGTATGTATTGTATTGTGTTTATCTGTCTTTCCTTTTCAGGTGTGTAATTTTTTTATTTTCTGTAGTGGGGGGTGGGGTTGTAATGTATTTTTTTGTTTTCTGTAGTGGGGGGTGGGGTTGTAATTGTTTTTTGTTTTCTGTGCTGTAGGTTTTTTATTTTTTGTAATTAGAGTGGTGGGAAGGTTTATTAGGGGGTAGGTAGTGTAGGTAGGTAGTGTAAGTGTTAATAGATTAGTGTAGAGGGGGGTTAGTTTAGATTAAATGGTTTATTGGGGGTTATAGTGTAGTGTTTGTAGTTAGTGTCATGATGGTCCTTGAGGACCATCATGGCACTTATGTGGTTAATGTTGGGTTGTAACAGGCCCATAATGGTAATAATATACCCTTATGGGACTGATGGGGTTAATTAGAGCCTTATGGTGGTCTGTATTGACCACCATGAGTTAATGGGTTAATTAGAGCCTTATGGTGGTCTGTATTGACCACCATGAGTTAATGGGTTAATTAGAGCCTTATGGTGGTCTGTATTGACCACCATGAGTTAATGGGTTAATTAGAGCCTTATGGTGGTCTGTATTGACCACCATGAGTTAATGGGTTAATTAGAGCCTTATGGTGGTCTGTATTGACCACCATGAGTTAATGGGTTAATTTAGGCCTTATGGTGGTCTGGATTGACCACCATGAGTTAATGGGTTAATTAGAGCCTTATGGTGGTCTGTATTGACCACCATGAGTTAATGGGTTAATTTAGGCCTTATGGTGGTCGGTATTGACCACCATGAGTTAATGGGTTAATTAGAGCCTTATGGTGGTCTGTATTGACCACCATGAGTTAATGGGTTAATTTAGGCCTTATGGTGGTCTGGATTGACCACCATGAGTTAATGGGTTAATTAGAGCCTTATGGTGGTCTGTATTGACCACCATGAGTTAAGGGGTTAATTTAGGCCTTATGGTGGTCTGGATTGACCACCATGAGTTAATGGGTTAATTAGAGCCTTATGGTGGTCTGTATTGACCACCATGAGTTAATGGGTTAATTTAGGCCTTATGGTGGTCTGGATTGACCACCATGAGTTAATGGGTTAATTAGAGCCTTATGGTGGTCTGGATTGACCACCATGAGTTAATGGGTTAATTAGAGCCTTATGGTGGTCTGGATTGACCATCATGAGTTAATGGGGTAATTATAGTTGCCTGGGGTTAATATTTTTAGTGCGAGTCCTTTCAGGACCTTTACGGTCCTTTGAGGACCCGCGAGGCGGGAAATTTAAAATTGAATTGCAGCAGGGTCACGATCGGTGCCGATCGGGGCCCCCCGCAGCAGGGGGTTTATATGGGGACACTTCGGGGGTCCCGATGGGGACCCCCAGCATAGAGGGGGGTTAATTTTAAGTGCCGCGGCCGGGATTGGGTAATAGTGTGCCGCGGCCCCTTTAAGGAGCCGCGGCGGGGAATTTAAAAGTTTTAAATGCAGCGGAGGGCCTGATCTATGCAGATCGGGGACCCCCCCTGCAATGGGTTTATGTGGGGAAACTTCGGGGGTCCCGATGGGGACCCCCAGCATAGAGGGGGGTTAATTTTAAGTGCCGCGGCCGGGATTGGGTAATAGTGTGCCGCGGTCCCTTTAAGGAGCCGCGGCGGGGAATTTAAAAGTTTTAAATGCAGCGGGGGCCTGATCGGTGCCGATCGGGGACCCCCGCTGCAAGGGGTTAATGTGTGGGGGCTGCGGGGGTTCCTATGGACCCCTGCAGCAAGGTGTTCATGTGAGGACACTTCGGGGGTCCCGACAGGGACCCCCGCATTGAGGGGGGGTTCATTTTAGGTGCCTAGGGGGGGGTTTGGAGTACCCCCCACGGCAGGGCTTATGTGGGGGACTGCCGCGGAGGTCCCTTTTAGGACCCCCGCAGCACTTGATGAGGAGTGGGAGCCTGCGATATCATCTCGCAGGCTGTCACTCCTCATGTACATTTACGCAGTGTAGATACGTACGGGCCTGCTGCGTAGCTCATACGTTGCTCGCAGCAGGGCTAATTTAATAGCATTGTAAGTTAGAGAAACTTTGCAGTACGTAGGGCTTAAGTAGAAGCCTCTTATTTACGAGGCTGGAATTTACTTAGGCCCTAAATTTCAGTCAATGTACAGTGAGTACACCAGCTACAGGGCACGTGATGTTTCAGCTGCTACTGTTACACCTGCACAAGATGCCCGCTTGCCCCTGCCAAAAAAGTTTGGAGGAGATCGCAAAAAATTTAGGGGTTTCCTAAATCAATGCCATTTGCACTTCATGATGTTACCTCACCAATTTCCATCTGAAAGAGAGAAGGTGGGATTTATTTTTTCACTATTCAAAGATGAAGCCCTGGCTTGGGGCTCCCCTCTTCTGGAACAGGACAGTCCAGTCTTGGGTAATCTAAATGACTTTTTTGAGGCCATGTGCCTAGTTTTTGATGACCCCAATCGATGTGCTACAGCAGAAGCCACTCTACTTCATTTGCATCAAGGGAGGCGCTCCGTGGCTGAATATGCTGCTGAATTCAGACAGTGGGTTGCTGATACTACCTGGAACCAATCAGCTCAGAGGTTCCACTTCAGAAAAGGTCTCTCAGAAGCTATAAAAGATGAGCTAGCTCGTGTTGATCTTCCTGCTGACTTTGATGCATTCGTGCGCTTGGCTATCCATATCGATCGGAGACTTTCTGAAAGAAGACTGGAAAGACAGGGCTCTTTTAGACCAAGTACTACTCCTATTTCCTATTCAAGAATTTCTACTCCAACCCCAAAAACACCTTCAGACTCTGAGCCTGAGGCTATGCAGGTAAATCTAATAAGAGGGCCATTATCCAATGAAGAAAAACAGTGGCTACGCACTCACAATTTATGCCTGTATTGTGGTAGTGCAGGGCACTATGCCATCAATTGCCCTAGCAAATCCAAAAGAACAATAGCTATGGCTGCTGAGGGCGCACAGATTCGACACCAATCCCAGATTGCAGATCAACTGGATTCTGTCACACAACCCTTGTTTTCTCTGGCTCATGGTGAAGAGGGTATGTTGACTCAACATCCTCATTTTGTGGTGCCTATCACGTTGCAATGTGGTGATCATAAAATTTCAACTACAGCTATGATAGATTCTGGAGCAGGCGGAATCTTTATGGACATTAAATTTGCAGCAGGAAATGGAATTCAGTCTATCCCTATTTCTTCACCTGTGTTAATGGAGACAGTGGACGGTTCTCCACTTACGTCGGGCCCGGTTACACATGAGACTGTGCCCTTAAAGTTGACTCTGGAAATGAATCACCATGAGACTATATCTTTCCACCTAATTTCCTCAACACAGTTTCCAGTGATTTTGGGGGTACCTTGGCTTTCTCTGCATAACCCACAGATTGATTGGAAGATCAGAACTTTGTCCTTTCCTTCAGAACACTGCTTAATGAATTGTCAACCCACTAAGGTAACACCTGTTGCCACAACAATTAATGAAATGGTTGCTACAAACTTGACTAAGCTTCCTCTACAATATCGGGATTTTGCAGATGTCTGTGATAAGAAGAATGCTGATCAGCTTCCACCCCACAGGCCTTATGATTGCCCAATAGAGCTGTTGCCTGGGGCTGCTATTCCGTTTGGCCGTATATATTCCCTTTCTGAGCCTGAATTGAAAGCTCTTCGAGAATACATACAAGAAAATCTTGCCAAAGGTTTTATTCGACCATCTACTTCCCCAGCAGGAGCTCCTATATTCTTTGTAGAGAAGAAAGATGGCAGCCTACGGCCATGCGTTGATTACAGGGACATTAATAACATCACTGTTAAAAACCGCTACCCCTTGCCTCTCATTCCTGAACTTTTGGAGAGACTTCGCTCAGCTAAAATATTTACAAAGCTTGATCTTCGGGGGGCATATAATCTGGTTCGCATAAGACCAAATGATGAATGGAAAACAGCTTTCAGAACCAGGTACGGGCATTACGAATATCTAGTAATGCCATTTGGGCTTTGTAATGCCCCTGCAACTTTCCGAGATCTCCTGGATCAGTTTGTTGTGGCATATTTGGATGATATCCTAATATTCTCTGATAGTCTTGAAAACAACAGAAAACAGGTCCGTATAGTTCTGGAGCGCCTTCGTACCCACCACCTATACAATTAAACTAGAAAAATGTGAGTTTGAACAAACAGAAATTCAATTCCTGGGGTATGTCATAACTCCTAAAGGTTTAACTATGGACGCAAGTAAAATTAAAGCTGTGCTGGACTGGCCCATCCCCAAGAATGAAAAAGATGTCCAGAGATTTGTGGGGTTTGCCAATTTTTACAGGCGTTTCATTAAGAATTTCTCTGCCGTTATTACACCGATCACTGAACTCACACGTAAGGGGACTCCTTTTCAGTGGTCCGATAAGGCTGATACCGCATTTTCCCAATTAAAGACTCTGTTTACATCTGCCCCGTCCTGGTACATCCTCAGCCAGAATTACCATTTATTGTGGAAGTTGATGCTTCTGATTCAGCTGTTGGTGCTATACTGTCTCAAAGGACTGGACCTAAGATGCTGTTACATCCGTGTGCCTTCTATTCCCGCCAGATGGTGCCAGCAGAAAGAAATTATGACATAGGGAATAAAGAACTATTGGCTATAAAAGCTGCCTTCACCGAATGGAGACATCTCTTGGAGGGAGCTACCCATCCAATTACTGTCCTCACAGATCACAAAAATCTGGAATGTATTCGATCAGCTAAGAGACTGTCAGCCATACACGCACGCTGGTCCCTATTCTTCTCAAGGTTTAATTTTTTGGTTACATACCGTCCTGGCTCCAAGAATGGTAAGGCGGATGCCTTGTCTAGAATAGCTGACCCCCTCCATGCTACCGTAACCAAGACCACCATCTTGCCAGAGGATATATTTATAGGAGTTGCTTTTCCTTCTGATCTGATGTCTCGCATTAAAAAGGGCTACGCTGAAGACCCAGTTCTTCGTGATCCTCCTCCTGATCTCCATATGACGATGCTTAATGGGTTTTGGATTTTTCAACGACGTCTGTTTGCTCCGGAGTCAGTGCGACTGGACCTTTTACGTCTCTACCATGACTCAAAACCAGCAGGTCATCCAGGAATCCGAAAGACGCAAGACCTACTTGCCCGATCCTTTTGGTGGCCGAAGTATCATGAGGATGTTAAGAAGTGTGTCCTCTTGTGATGTGTGTGCCAGACATAAGACTCCTCGCTCATCCCCTGTTGGCTTGCTTCAGCCTCTTCCGATTCCTCATCGTCCCTGGGGATCTATATCCATGGACTTTATTGTGGAACTACCTCCCTCTAAGGAACACACTAACATTCTTGTTGTTGTGGACAGGTTAACTAAGATGGGTCATTTCATACCAGCTCGTGGTCTCCCTTCAGCTAAACAGACGGCTGACCTGGTTATTCGGGAAATTTTTCGCTTGCATGGAGTGCCTGATGAAGTAGTTTCTGACAGGGGAGTGCAGTTTAAGTCTCGTTTTTGGAAACATTTTTGTTCTAATCTAGGTATTAATGTAAATCTGTCGTCAGCTTTTCATCCGCAAAGTAATGGACAGACTGAGCTAACCAACCAGACTTTGGAGCAATATTTGCGGTGCTATATTAGTTACCTGCAGGATGACTGGCTGGATTTTCTACCCACGGCGGAGTTTGCCTATAACAATGCCCAACACTGCTCCACTTCTTTGAGCCCATTTTTTGCCAACTATGGTTACCATCCGACCTTTCTAGTCAGTCTCCTAATTACTACTTCCATTCCTGCTGTCACTGACCGGCTAACCGCCTTACGTGATTCCCAAGCACTGTTGAAAGAGACTCTTTTGGAGGCTCAGGAATGTTACAAAAGAGCTGCTGATAGGCATAGAAAGGAGGCCCCAGTCTATCGCGTTGGTGACAAGGTGTGGCTGTCAACAAATAATCTTAAGCTTCCTTCTCATAAATTGGGTCAAAGGTTCATCGGACCTTTTGAGATCATTGCTCAGATCAATGCTGTCACCTTCCGTTTGCAACTCCCGAATTTCATGAAAATACATCCAGTGTTTCACGTTGCACTGCTTAAACCTGTTCATGAAAATACTTTTCCTGGCCGAGCCCTGCCTGCCCCACCTCCAGTCCTCGTGGATGGTGAGGATGAGTACGAAGTGGATAAAATTCTTGAACCCTGGATCTTCCGTAACAAACTTCAGTATCTGGTTCGCTGGAAAGGCTATGGTGAGGAGGAGAGTTCGTGGGAACCAGTGGACAATATTCACGCTCCTGATCTCCTTCGGTCTTTTCATGTGCAGTACCCTGCTAAACCAGGTAATAGGGCATCCAGAGGCTGCACCTATAGAGGCAGGGGTAATGTGAGGAATTGACTCTGCTGGGTTTTGAACGCTGGTCCCCAGGCTGCTATACCTCTTCCCTACCACTGCGCCAGCCTGCCTGTTGTGAATTCCCTTGAGACCTTATAAGCTTGACTCTGCTAGCAATTGTATCAGTACCTAAGTCTCTTCAGCTGTGTCTGGTCAGGTGTCTGGTCCTTGGCCTATATAAGGCACTTCCTGTCAAATGTACCTTGCCAGATTATTGTTGGTTCCTGATCCCTTCAATAAAAGCTTGTTCCTGTTTAACCTACAAGTTGCTGAACAGGATTATTGCTGACCTTGGCTACTGGTCTCCACAACTTTGTGATTCCTATATCATTCACATCACATCACATTGTCAACAGTGAGAGATAAGTGAGGGGTGGGAGCTGAGGAAGAGAGTGAAAAGATAAGGAGCTCTCTCTTAGACATGTTGAGTTGGATCAGAAAAGTTGTGTTAGGGGCAAGAATTTCACAGTTATACAATTAAAGTCCTCCATCAAGTTGTGCTTAAATCTATGGAATGTGAGCAGTAGCATTGTCCATTATTTACAGAGCCCTCAGAGGCAGTTATTTTTTCTGCAAATATTTTTTTACACTGGGCCAAAAACGTTCATCCGTACGGCTTTGCTGTTGAAAAGTATCACCCTGATAAAGCTCAAGCAAGCCAAAATGTGGATTTGTTTAGTGATCAAACAATGACTCACTTCAGAAACATTATGAAACGTAGACAGAAGCAAGTTTCTCTTGAAAGATATCTAGTGAAACTCCCTACATCAGAGACTCCAGCAGGGTTAAGCTGTGTTAATAGACAGAAAACAGAAAGAACCCTTGTGCAAGTGCCTGATGTTTTATTGGAAGGGGATTCCCCTTCCAAGCAATAACTTCTCTCCTCCTCCTCTATCTTGCCACCATCCCTTTAGGTCATCAACTCCTCTCAGTACTGGTACTGTACATTGAAGTTACATTTTATTTGATTTTATCTAATTATTATTTTTTATTTCTGTTTAGTTTTAAGGTTTTTCATCAAAAAACAACCCTAACAATTAAAAGTAAAATGTGAAATTTCTGGGATTCAGAAACAGATTATTTCAATTTACATTAATCCTGATGGGAAAAGTTTTTTTAGTACTCCTCATTTTTGCTACTCATTGTGCAGTCTGGAACAAATTAATGATGAGTACCAAGGTACCACTGTATATCATTTATACAGAAATAATGAGGCCAGAGAAGAGGAGATAATCCTGCCCCAAAGCTTGTATTTGAAGTCATTAGGCTAATATCAATGTATTTCCTTTCCCATCCATAAATTAATTTACTGCACGTACTGCATATAGCTTAATAAAATATATAGCAACTAGTGACTTGCCCGTCAAAAATGACAGCAATAAAAATTTGAAACCATGGCAATGCTGTTTGCCACACAATGTAAGGCTTTGCTCCTCTGTGGACCTTTGGTGCTCATTGTGAGCCTCTCCCCTCGTGTGCTTCAAGTATTCTGCTTTGCAACAATCACCTTTGGCGCTCATTGCGAAGACAGATATATAAGTACAGTGTAAAATATAAAAAAAATTGAGTACAGTGAATTAATAAAGTAATATGAATTAATAAATCAATATACTTTACCTATTTATATTTAATATGCAGCAATCAATATTCTGAAGAGCTAACAATCTATTTAGATTTTCATGCATCTGAAAATGTATAGTTGGTCTGTTCAACATTTAAGGAGAAAGTGACAGCAACGTGGCAAGTGTGCAGTGTAAATAGGCTGCATGCGCGAGGCCAAACCATTTGTTTAGGCGTGTAAATCGACATTTTAGAATCCTAATGTTATTAGTTGCAAGCTAGTGTTGTAAAATTACGGCTTTTTTCTATGTGCTACTTGGCTCGCAAGCATTTTCCGTACGTTGTAATGGTGCATTTTGTATATCCTATGTTCCTGGGTAACCCGTACGTGGCCGGAGCTGATTTTCGCGGCTCTCTTTTCTTCAGCCTCGTTTTCATTTTTCTGGCCGCCATTTTTTTTGTCGCATAGGCGATTTTCAAGTGACGAAACAGCTTAAAGGCGACTTAAATTGGAGTTCAACCTCACTCCCAGACGTCCTGGCTGTCCCCGAATGCGGTGTGTGATGTTTGTTTTATTTTGTATTTTGTTTTGTTGTGCTTTTCATGTTTTTGAATGTGAGCTGTACAGCTGTTAACTCCGTATTTTTGCGACTTCGTATTTTATTTTTCTGTCCCGCGGGTCTTTTTTATTTTTCAATTTCGTAATTGTTGTTTGGACAGACCTCGTAATTATTTGTCCCGCAAGTCATATTTTTTTTTGTAAGTCCCGATTTCCTCATTCCATGTAGTTTTTTTTTCTAAGTTTCACGGGTCGTATTTTTTTTTTCTAAGTCCCGCAGCCTTTTGTTTTTCAAAACTCCCCTTTTCTGGATTGTTTTTTACAGAGATTGAGGAGCCGTAGAGCCTCCACCTCCGCAAATGCGGAGACTCGCTTCACGAGGTCCGCATTTGCGGCCTGCAATGAGCCTTTGGCTCATTGCAGCTGACGTGAGAGCCTCTGCCTCCGCAAATGCGGCTTGAACTGCGTCCCTCGCTTTGCGAGCTCTCAAAGCGTAACGACAACTCACAGTTTGACAATTATAATATGTGATAGGTCCAAAAATAAAACGCAGTTACTACAACCTGAGATAAGCTTAACAAGGATGATGATGATGTGATCAAAACATTGATAATTTGATATAACATTAAAAGGGGAAAATGCACATAATCATAATGGATGATGTATGACATATATGTACTGTATATGTACCTGCTGAATTTTACCATTTCTTCTCTCCTTTACTTTGACTATGGGGAAGCCTGCATCATACTTACTTCCAGATCTCATTTCTAGTTTTAATGTTACTTATCCCTGTATATGAGGAACAGTAACTGCTATGATTGTATTGCTATTGTTGTATTGATACCAATATCTGTATGTACAGTACAGTGCTTTATACTGTTATTGTAACAATAAAGTGACTTTGCCTGATCTTCATCTTACAGGCAGTGCAAACAATGCTGTATCTGTCATGAGAAATTAGCTGTTATGACCAGTATAATATATTTAGCAATGATGTGATATCCCATAAGGAATGCATACCTGTGATCACAATCATAAGGCTAAGAGTACTATCACCATCTCTAGATTGTTTAGGCATATCATATGTTAAAGGTATACAGGTGTTATCATATGTGTTTTTTATGATATCATGATGTCATGATAAAAAAAATGTAGACATAATTATTAATGACAAACAAAGGTCATAAGCATTAATGTTTTTAATAAGATCCAGAAAGACTATCTGGTTTCATATTGTTAGGAAGGATGACATGCTAAGCTCATACATGTATAACTGCTAGTTTTGTTTAACATATACGTGAAGGACTATGCCATTCCACAGCCATATGTGCATTGGTACGTATTAAAGGTAACATCAGTCATGGTGCTAAGAACATGATAAATGTGTTTATTTATGGTTTCTGAGAAAATGCTGCAGGGGATGTCATTAATTTCATGGCTATGTGATAACCACTGTATATAGTGTACTTACATTCTTTGTTAGCATTGCTTGCAGATGAACAAACTGCCTTAATGGATGTGAAACTTGCCTGGAATAAAATAACAAGAACAGATTAATAAGTAAATAAAATAAAATATTATATAGGGACTACATCATGTCTTCTCAGCTGCCTTCCTCAGTATTCAACAATTGGTGAAATGTTAACTATAATCATACAAGTTCACAGATAAGTTGATCATGGACTAGTTAATGGTGATTAGCTACATGGTTACTATAATTTTACATCACATAAAACATGATCATATACTCTCTAAACCCCCATGAATAAAACATTTTAACCAATAGATTTTCACCAAGGAATGTATTTGAGGAGGATTAAATGACATGCCCAAATCCCCTCCTCTTTCTAGTCATATGGCCACTCTCCTGTTCCACTATGCCCTCTTCCATGTGAGGGTTTCATAGGAGATGCTAGTGGAGGTGGAGCTGATGGTGTAGGTGGAGGCATTGAGGCAGAGGGTGATGGTCCAGGCTATGGTGGTGACCAGTGACTATTCACAGTGTTGTCTGATTAGACTGCATGCTTGTTAGGAGGCCAGTGGCATGCTGGTGGTGGTGGCATGGCGGTGAGGATTTGGGGTAATGGCAGCATTGGTGATCTCCATTGTTACACTTTAAGCCATGGTGCTGGAGAAGGAGTTGATGGAGGAGTTGTTGGTGGAGAAGGTGTCGGACCACGTGATGGTGGTGGCATTGGTGATGCAGGTAGCCACAATCTCAGATCCTTCCAGAAGGAGGTCTCAGGTGGCGGTACTCCCATTGACCACATGAAGGGATCCTCCTCCTCTCCTCCTCTATTGCTGGATCCTCTTCTGGCACAAATTTCTCCTCCTTCTGGTATTACGGTTCCTCCCCCGCATATTGTTCCTCTTCCTCATACCATGCCCCCTGGCTAACTTCCTGGTCAGCTCCTGTTCAGGCTCAGGTTCTGTGTCTACCCTCCTCCAATGAGACATCATATGTCCTTTAAGCTGAAATGAGATATCAATAGTATATCAGTTAGCAACACTGGATGATCATATGATCTCTGTTTATTACTATATACCTGACTTCATGATGTTTTGATTATGGATGGTTACATTTATTCCGATTTTAAGGAGTTTTTATTTGCTAGGAATTATCATCGATTTGTATACAAGTTACATAGTTACATAGTAATTGAGGTTGAAAAATTACTTTTAGGCCATCAAGTTCTACCTTTTAAGATCTCCTCTGATCTGCAATATGTGAATTAATTAGAAATTGATCCAGAAGGCAAACAGAAAAAAAAAAAGTGAATCTTTGCCAAAAAGGGGAAAAAAAATAATTCCTTCCTGACCCCAGATACTGGCGATAGGATTCCTCACTGGATCAATACTACCTCTCTAATTAACTAGGATAACCCTGAATGCCCTTTTTATTTAAAAATATATCCAAACCCTTTTTACAGGTATCTAATAAATCCGCTGTCGCCACCTCCCTTGGTAGAGAATTCCACAGATTAACCACCCTTACTGTGAAGAACCCTTTTCTTTCTTTATGGTGGAATCTTTTTACTTCTAATCACAAAAGATGTCCTCTTGTCAGCTGAAAACCTCTTGGCACAAAAAGCTCCCTTGACAAATCTGTATACTGACCCAGGATGTATTTATATAGGGTAATCATATCCTCACTGAGACACCTTTTTTCTAGAGAAAAAAGTTTAATTTGGTTAGTCTTTCTTCACTTAGCCCCTCCATTCCCCTTATTAGTTTTGTTGTCCTTCGTTTTACTTTTTCCAGTTCTAAAATGTCCTTTTTAAGTGGTGCCCAAAACTATACTCCATATTCCAAATGAGGGCAAACTGGTGATTTGTATAGTGGCAGAATTATATTTGCTTCCCTGGCTTCTACACCCTTCTTAATACATGCTAATATTTTATTTGCCTTTGCAGATGCTGATTGGCATTGAGCACTGTTACCTTGGTGGTTGTCCATATGCACTCCCAAATCACTTTCAATATCTGATACCCCTAGATTTGCTTCATTAGGTTTATACATTGCATGGCTATTTTTCCTTCCCAGATGTGTAACCTTAAATGTATTCGTATTATATCTCATCTGCCATTTAATTGCCCATTTATCTAATTTATGCAAATCCCTTTGGAGGGAAAGTACATCATTTTCTGATTTAATTACCTTGCACAACTTAGTGTCATCAGCAAAAATGGAGACAATACTTTCCAGTCCTACTTATAAGTCCTTAATAAATATGTTAAAAAGGAGAGGACCTAATACTAAACCCACTTACCACATTAGTCCAATCTGAATATGTTCCATTTACAAAAACCCTTTGCTTCCTGTCTTTTAGCCAGCTCTCAATCCATGTGCATCTGCAATTCCTGTATCCCTTAGTTTGCACAATAGCCTCCCATGTAGCACTGTATCAAAAGTCTTTGCAAAATCTAAAAAGTCGCTCGTTAAATATAATGGTTTGGCTATTACAGAACACAGTTCCCTTCGTACCCTTGGATGTATTCCATCAGCTCTTGGGGGTTTATTAACATTTATTTTTCCCAACCTCTTTTGGATTTCCTGCTGCGTTAACCAATTATTTGGTGAAGGTAGTGTATCCCCATTATGTTGCAGTGTCCCAACCAATGTCCCAACCACTTTCTCTCCTTTGCAACTAATTTTTCATTTTCTATATTAGCCAGTCTTATAGCCCTTTTGCAAGCCTTGATGATTTCCCTGTACCTATGTAAACAGTCTCTGTCTCCTCTTGTTTGTATAATTTAAATGCCTGTTTTTCACTCTGTATCTTGATCTTTAAATCATTGTTAAGCCACATTGGATGTAATTTACTTCTTTTACTTTTATTTCCACATGGTATATGCCGATGTGCATGTATATTTACTATGGATTTAATTGTTGTCCATTTACGTTCAATATTTTTACCTGCCAGTTAGTGATGTCACAAACATAAAATTTTCGCCATAAACTTCAATGGGCAGGCGGATTTTAAAACCCACAGGGACTCTTTCTGGCCACAATAGTGAAGGAAAAATTGTTTTAAGGGGACTAACGCCTGGACTGTGGCATGCCGGAGAGGGATCCATGTCAAAACTCCCACGGAAAATTACATAGTTGATGCAGAGTCTGGTTTTAATCCATAAAGGCCATAAATAACCTAACATCCCCCTCCATCATCATCCTCCCCTGTATCTCTTTACCCCCTCCCTCATCATCCTCCCCTGTGTCTCTTTCTTCCCTTCCTCATCACCCTCCCCTGTCTCTCATCCCCCCTCCCTCATCATCCTCCCACCTCCCTCATCATCCTCCCCTGTATTTCTTTACACCCTCCCTCATCATCCTCCCCTGTGTCTCTTCCCCCCTCCATCATCATCCATCCCTGTGTCTTTTTCCCCCCTCCCTCATCATCCTCCCCTGTGTCTCTTTTCCCCCTCCCTCATCATCTTCCCCTGTGTCTCTTCCCCCCTCCCTCATCATCCTCCCCTGTGTCTCTTTCCCCCCTTCCCATCACCCTCCCCTGTGTCTCATCCCCCCTCCCTCAGCATCCTCCCACCTCCCTCATCATCCTCCCCTGTATCTCTTTACCCCCCTCCATCATCATCCTCCCCTCTGTCTCTTTACCCCCTCCCTCATCATCCTCCCCGGTGTCTCTTTTCCCCCTCCATCATCATCTTCTCCTGTGTCTCTTCCCCCCCTCCCTCATCATCCTCCCCTGTGTCTCTTTCCCCCTTCCTCATCACCCTCCCCTGTATCTCTTTACCCCCTCCCTCATCATCCTCCCCTGTGTCTGTTTCCCCCCTCCCTCATCATCCTCCCCTGTGTCTCTTCCCCCCTCCCTCATCATCCTCCCCTCTCCCTTGATGATAAGGGGGGGGAAGAGACACAGGGATAAGTGTGAGGGGTGTAAGGGTAAGGGGTGTTAGGGATAAGGGTGAGGGGGTTAGGTGTTAGGGTGAGGGGTGTTAGGGCTAAGTGTGAGGGGTGTTAGGGTGAGGGGTGTTAGGGATAAGTGTAAGGGGTGTTAGGGTGAGGCATGTTAGGAATAAGTGTGAGGGGTGTTAGGTCTTAGGGATAAGTGTGAGAATGTTAGGGTTAGGTGTCAGGTTAATGGGTGTTATGGATATGTGTGAGGGGTGTTAGGGTTAGGGTAAGGGGTGTTAGGGATAAGTGTGATGAGTGTTAGGGTAAGGGATGTTAGGGTTAGGTGTTAGGGTAAGGGCTGTTAGGGATAAGTGTAAGGGGGTATTAGGGTTAGGTGTTAGGGTGAGGGGTGTTAGGGTTAGGTGTTAGGGTAAGGACTGTTATGGGTAAGTGTAAGGGCGTATTAGGGTTAGGTGTTAGGGTTAGGAGTGTTAGGGATAAGTGTGAGGGGTGTTAGTGTAAGGGGTGTTATGGATAAGTGTGAGGGGTGTTAGGGTTAGGTGTTAGGGTGAGGGATGTAAGGGATAAGTGTAAGGGATGTTAGGGTTAGGTGTTAGGGATAAGTGTAAGGGATGTTAGGGTTAGGTGTTAGGGATAAGTGTGAGGGGTGTTAGGGTTAGGGTGAGGGGTGTTAGGGATAAGTGTGAGGGGTGTTAGGGTTAGGTGTTAGGGTGAGGGGTGTTAGGGATAAGTGTGAGGGGTGTTAGGTTAGGAGTTAGGGTGAGGGATGTTAGGGTTAGTTTTTAGGGATAAGTGTGAGGGGTGTTAGGGATAAGTGTGAGGGGTGTTAGTGTTAGGTTAAGGGGTGTTAGGGATAAGTGTGAGGGGTGTTAGGGATAAGTGTGAGGGGTGTTAGGGTAAGGGGTGTTAGGGATAAGTGTGAGGGGTGTTAGGGTTAGGTGTTAGGGTGAGGGATGTTAGGGTTAGGTGTTAGGGATAAGTATGAGGGGTGTTAGGGTTAGGGTAAGGGGTGTTAGGGATAAGTGTGAGGGGTGTTAGGGTTAGGTGTTAGGGTGAGGGATGTTAGGGTTAGGTGTTAGGGAAAAGTGTGAGGGGTGTTAGGGTTAGGGTAAGGGGTGTTAGGGATAAGTGTGAGGGGTGTTAGGGTTAGGTGTTAGGGTGAGGGATATTAGGGTTAGGTGTTAGGGATAAGTGTGACGGGTGTTAGAGTTAGGGTAAGGGGTGTTAGGGATAAGTGTGAGGGGTGTTAGGATTAGGGTAAGTGGTGTTAGTGATACGTGTGAGGGGTGTTAGGGTTAGGGTGAGGGGTGTTAGGGATAAGTGTAAGGGGTGTTAGGGTTAGGTGTTAGGGTGAGGGATGTTAGGGTTAGGTGTTAGGGATAAGTGTAAGGGGTGTTAGGGTTAGGTGTTAGGGTGAGGGGTGTTAGGGATAAGTGTGAGGGGTGTTAGTGTAAGGGGTGTTATGGATAAGTGTGAGGGGTGTTAGGGTTAAGTGTTAGGGTGAGGGGTGTTAGGAATAAGTGTAAGGGATGTTAGGGTTAGGTGTTAGGGATAAGTGTGAGGGGTGTTAGGGTTAGGGTGAGGGGTGTTAGGGATAAGTGTGAGGGGTGTTAGGGTTAGGTGTTAGGGTGAGGGGTGTTAGGGATAAGTGTAAGGGGTGTTAGGGTTGGGGTAAGGGGTTTTAGGGATAAGTGTGAGGGGTGTTAGGTTAGGTGTTAGGATGAGGGATGTTAGGGTTAGTTTTTAGGGATAAGTGTGAGGGGTGTTAGTTTTAGGGTAAGGGGTGTTAGGGATAAGTGTGAGGGGTGTTAGGGATAAGTGTGAGGGGTGTTAGGGTTAGGTGTTAGGGTGAGGGGTGTTAGGGATAAGTGTAAGGGGTGTTAGGGTTAGGTGTTAGGGTGAGGGATGTTAGGGTTAGGTGTTAGGGATAAGTGTGAGGGTTGTTAGGGTTAGGTATTAGGGAAAAGTGGGAGGGGTGTTAGGGTTATGGTAAGGGGTGTTAGGATAAGTGTGAGGGGTGTTAGGGTTAGGTGTTAGGGTGAGGGATGTTAGGGTTAGGTGTTAGGGATAAGTGTGACGGATGTTAGGGTTAGGGTAAGGGGTGTTAGGGATAAGTGTGAGGGGTGTTAGGATTAGGGTAAGGGGTGTTAGTGATAAGTGTGAGGGGTGTTAGGGTTAGGGTGAGGGGTGTTAGGGATAAGTGTAAGGGGTGTTAGGGTTAGGTGTTAGGGTGAGGGATGTTAGGTGTTAAAGATAAGTGTTTAAGTGCGTTAGGGTTAGGGTAAGGGGTGTTAGGGATAAGTGTGAGGGGTGTTAGGGTTAGGTGTTAGGGTGAGGGATGTTAGGGTTAAGTGTTAGGGATAAGTGTGAGGGGTGTTAGGGTTAGGGTAAGGGGTGTTAGGGATAAGTGTGAGGCGTGTTAGGGTTAGGGTGAGGGGTGTTAGGTATAAGTGTGAGGAGTGTTAGGGTTAGGTGTTAGGGTGAGGGATGTTAGGGTTAGGTGTTAGGGATAAGTGTGAGGGGTGTTAGGGTTACGGTGAGGGGTGTTAGGGATAAGTGTGAGGGGTGTTAGGGTTAGGTGTTATGGTGAGGGGTGTTAGGGATACGTGTAAGGGGTGTAAGGGTTAGGTGTTATGGTGAGGGATGTTAGGGTTAGGTGTTAGGGATAAGTGTGAGGGGTGTTAGGGTTAGGGTAAGGGGTGTTAGGGATAAGTGTGAGGGTTGTTAGGTTTAGGTGTTAGGGTGAGGGTTGTTAGGGTTAGGTTTTAGGGATAAGTGTGAGGGGTGTTAGGGTTAGGTGTTAGGGTGAGGAATGTTAGGGTTAGGTGTTAGGGATAAGTGTGAGGGGTGTTAGGGTTAGGGTAAGGAGTGTTAGTGATAAGTGTGAGGGGTGTTAGGGTTAGGGTAATGGGTGTTAGGGATAAGTGTGAGGGGTGTTAGGGTTAGGTGTTAGGGTGAGGGGTGTTAGGGATAAGTGTAAGGGGTGTTAGGGTTAGGTGTTAGGGTGAGGGATGTTAGGGTTAGGTGTTAGGGATAAGTGTGAGGGGTGTTAGGGTTAGGGTAAGGGGTGTTAGGGATAAGTGTGAGGGTTGTTAGGGTTAGGTGTTAGGGTGAGGGTTGTTAGGGTTAGGTGTTAGGGATAAGTGTGAGGGGTGTTAGGGTTAGGTGTTAGGGTGATTAATGTTAGGGTTAGGTGTTAGGGATAAGTGTGAGGGGTGTTAGGGTTTGGGTAAGGGGTGTTAGGGATAAGTGTGAGGGGTGTTAGGGTTAGGGTGTTAGGGATAAGTGTGAGGGGTGTTAGGGTTAGGGTGAGGGATGTTAGGGATAAGTGTGAGGGGTGTTAGGGTTAAGTGTTATGGTGAGGGGTGTTAGGGATAAGTGTAAGGGGTGTAAGGGGTTAGGTGTTAGGGTGAGGGATCTTAGGGTTAGGTGTTAGGGATAAGTGTGAGGGTCGTTAGGGTTAGGGTAAGGGGTGTTAGTGATAAGTTGAGGGGTGTTAGGGTTAGGTGTTAGTGTGAGGGTGTTAGGGTTAGGTGTTAGGGTGAGGGTTGTTAGGGTTAGGTGTTAGGGATAAGTGTGAGGGGTGTTAGGGTTAGGTGTTAGGGTGAGGAATGTTAGGGTTAGGTGTTAGGGATAAGTGTGAGGGGTGTTAGGGTTTGGGTAAGGGGTGTTAGGGATAAGTGTGAGGGGTGTTAGGGTTAGGGTAAGGGGTGTTAGGGATAAGTGTGAGGGGTGTTAGGGTTAGGGTGAGGGATGTTAGGGATAAGTGTGAGGGGTGTTAGGGTTAAGTGTTATGGTGAGGGTTGTTAGGGGTAAGTGTAAGGGGTGTTAGGGTTAGGTGTTAGGGTGAGGGATGTTAGGGTTAGGTGCTAGGGATAAGTGTTAAGGTTGTTAAGGTTAGGGTAAGGGGTGTTAGGGATAAGTGTGAGGGGTGTTAGGTTTAGGTGTTAGGGTGAGGGATGTTAGGGTTAGGTGTTAGGGATAAGTGTGAGGGTTGTTACGGTTAGGGTAAGGGGTGTTAGGGATAAGTTGAGGGGTGTTAGGGTTAGGTGTTAGTGTGAGGGGTGTTAGGGTTAGGGTAAGGGGATGTTAGGGATAAGTGTAAGGGGTGTTAGGGTGAGGGGTGTTAGGGTTAGGGTGAGGGATGTTAGGGATAAGTGTGAAGGGTGTTATGGTTAGGTGTTGGGGTGATGGATGTTAGGGTTAGGTGTTAGGGATAAGTGTGAGGGGTGTTAGGGTTATGGTGAGGGGTGTTAGGGATAAGTGTGAGGGGTGTTAGGGTTTGGTGTTAGGGTGAGGGGTGTTAGAGATAAGTGTAAGGGGTGTTAGGGTTAGGTGTTAGGGTGAGGGATGTTAGGGTTAGGTGTTAGGGATAAGTGTGAGGGGTGTTAGGGTTAGGGTAAGTGGTGTTAGGGATAGGTGTGAGGGGTGTTAGGGTTAGGTGTTAGGGTGAGGGGTGTTAAGGATAAGTGTAAGGTGAGTTAGGGTGAGGCATGTTAGGAATAAGTGTGAGGGGTGTTAGGTCTTAGGGATAAGTGTGAGGGGTGTTAGGGTTAGGTGTTAGGTTGATGGGTGTTATGGATAAGTGTGAGGGGTGTTAGGGTTGGGTGCTAAGGTGAGGAGAGGATGATGATAAGGGGGGGAAGAGACACAGGGGTGTCCTTGCAGCAGAGATCAAAAGAGTCCTTCAGGACTGTATTGCACACTGTGTACAGTAGCCTAGCTATGGTTTTCCCTATTGATGCAGTATCACCTACACTCAGCCTCCTCTCAATAAGACTGCAAGTTAGTTATGATTCCAAAATGGCTGCTGTCCATGAGTTAGAAGGGTCTGGAAGGCAGGGTATGATGCTGATTGGCTGGAATGTGTCTGCTGACTGTGAGTTGCAGGGTCAAAGTTTGCTCAATGATAAAGTATAGGGGGCGGGTCGAATATCGCATATGTTCGCAGTTCGCCGCGAACGCGAACATGCTATGTTCGCCGGGAACAGTCCGCCGGCGAACTATTCGCGACATCTCTACTGCCAGTTCAGGAGTTTTGTTGGCCCCTTATAGTTTTGTTTTTTAATTCAATCTCAAATGAGACGGTGTTGTGATCACTGTTTCCCAAAGCTTTCCCTATTTCAACATTTGATATCATATCAATATTATTTGTGATGAATAAATCCAAGATAACTTCATTTCTAGTAGACTCTTGTATAACCTGGGCCAGATAACAATCTCTGAGTATACTCAAGAACCTGCTCACTTTACCCGTACTGCTGGTTTTACTCATCCATTTTATTCCAGGGTAGTAAAAATCTCCCATTATTAGAACTTACCCATGCTTAGCTGCATTTCTAATCTGTAATATTAATTGTATTTCCTAACTTTCAGTTATATTTGGGGGATCATAGCATACTCCTACCAATATTCTTTTGGAATTTGCTGCTCCACTATTTAACTCTACCCACAAACATACAATATTAGCACTAGTTCCAGCATAAATATCTTCTCTGACTATAGGCTTAAATTCAGGCTTAACATACAGACAAATCCCTGCTCCCATTTTACCATTGCCCCTATCTTTCCTAGATAGGTTATAACCATCCATATTAAAAGTCCAGTCATGAGAGTCATCCCGCCATGTTTCGGTAATGCCTAATTAATCCCATTTCTCATTAACTGCTAATAATTCTGACTCTCCCATTAGCCCATTTAACTCTCTGGCATTAGCAAGCATACACCTTATGTTATGAGTCTGTAGTTCTGAAGTCCCTGCCACTATACTTATGTTACTTACGACTCCCTGTTGACTATACTAACCCTCCCCATCTCCTTCCACATGACTAGGTAATGTATTCCTTACCCCCTCTACACTTACTACCCCATTACTTCTATCTAGTCCTTCCCCCCACCTATTAGTTTAAAAACTCTACCAGCCCAGCCATTCTACCAAGTATATGTTCAGCAGGCCAAATGCACAGATTTCTAACATTATGGTTTAGAATCTTGACTGTGACGCTCTCTAATATTTGATTTTGGATTAGTTCTATATATATGTAGGTAGATGCCTCGCAGATTGTTACCCATTCAATTAATCATATATGATATAAAGCACATATTTGAATCTCAGAGCATAAACAAAATAAAAATACATTTAAAAAAAAACACATCTACTGATGATAGTACAATCTATGAAAAGATAACGTGAACTGCAAATGTATCTATTTTTTGTTGGGGTGACAGAGCTTATAAGCATTTCTTAATAATAGTACATGAAATTAAATAGACAAACAGGTATTTCATATACCTAGTCAAATACAAGAACCTTACATATCGCTTTAAGTGATGCTCAGCATATACATTGGATGTGTGTTATCTATATAGTAGGTTTCACAGTGTTCCCTATTTATCATGCATGAACAATCAAGTGTTGTAATGATATATAGTGATGTCGCGAACATAACATTTTCGGTTCGCGAACCGCGAACACGAACCAACGCAAATGTTCACGAACCGGCGAACCTGGCGAACCGCCATAGACTTTAATGGGCAGGCGGATTTTAAAACCCACAGGCACTCTTTCTGGCCACAATAGTGATGGGAAAGTTGTTTCAAGGGGACTAACACCTGGACTATGGCATGCCGGAGGGGGATCAATGGCAAAACTCCCACGGAAAATTACATAGTTGATGCAGAGTCTGGTTTTAAGCCATAAAGGGCATAAATTACCTAACATTCCTAATTTTTTTGGAATAACGTGCTTTAAAACATCAGGTATGATGTTGTATCGATCAGGTACTATAAGGGTTAGGCCCGCTTCACAGTAACAGACCAAACTCCCCGTTTAACGCACCGCAAACAACCGCAAACAGTCCATTTGCACAACTGCAAACTCCCCATTTGCACAAGGTTGGATACCAAGCTAGCCATTTCCCGTTCCTTGTCCTCACTGATGTCATTGAAGGTCTCTTCCTCCACCCAGCCACCAAGGGTCCCCGAAAGGGGACAACAAGCCCCCTGGGACGCCTGCTGTGTTTGGGCTTTCACCTCCTCAAAGCCACCTTCCTCCTCTGACTCCTCTTCTTCAGACTCCTCTCACTGCGTTGCCTATCTCTGCATTATTATAAGTTGAGTTAAGTAGTACTACTCTTATCAGTTTAATACCTGTTACAGCACCTATCAGGGGGTGTGTATAAGGCCTGGATTTTTAGAACCGGGAGATGGAAAAAGATGCTTGGTTGGTCATATCACTTCAATTTTGGGGCACGGCGCGTGCAATCAAAGGTGCCACCAGATAGGAGTGGCGTGTTTGTAAGTACTACTCTTATCAGTTTAATACCTGTTACAGCACCTATCAGGGGGCGTGTATAAGGCCTGGATTTTTAGAACCGGGAGATGGAAAAAGATGCTTGGTTGGTCATATCACTTCAATTTTGGGGCACGGCGCGTGCAATCAAAGGTGCCACCAGATAGGAGTGGCGTGTTTGTAAGTACTACTCTTATCAGTTTAATACCTGTTACAGCACCTATCAGGGGGCGTGTATAAGGCCTGGATTTTTAGAACCGGGAGATGGAAAAAGATGCTTGGTTGGTCGTATCACTTCAATTTTGGGGCACGGCACGTGCAATCAAAGGTGCCAACAGATAGGAGTGGCGTGTTTGTAAGTACTACTCTTATCAGTTTAATACTTGTTACGTCACCTATCAGGGCACGTGTATAAGGCCTGGATTTTTGGGACCGGAAGATGGAAAAAGATGCTTGGTTGGTCGTATCACTTTAAATTTGGGGCACTTTGTGACATTAGCTTCTTACGCTCAAACATGTCCTTTACAGGCACCTGACTATGGGCAGATGAGCAGGAACTGCTCAAGGCGAGAGAAGGAGTAGCGGATGGTTGAGAGGGGCAAGGAGGACAGCAGTGGTTGATGTGGCTAATGATGCTGGACCTGGAGGAGGATGGCGGCTTTGAGTTTGTGTGCTGCTTGTACTCATGTGTTGGTCTGGAGTCACCCAAATATTAGGTCTCAACCTGTAGAGGATAAAGGGGGCCATCCCAAATAAGCACACAAGCAGGGACAAAGGTAGTGAAGGGGACATAGAGGCCCATGGACTGACGGTCGCCATCTTGGCAGGAAAAGGGCCCAGCAATTAAGCCAAACTGACCCAGCACAGGCAGCTACTCGAGTCAAACGCTGTACAATTACACCTTAATAAAGCTGAAACATGCAGCAGCAGGGATTCTAAACGGCCTCACGGGGACAAGGAGGCTAACAGCCCCCACAGTCTCTGCACCACTCTTTTTAACAGATAACCCAAGGGGGTAACCAGGGACATTGCCCACATAAAAACAGAATTTTATTGGAGGAATTATTATTGTCTTTACCCCCCAAGAGAAGACCTAATATACGGTATCTTTAGACTACCTAATGGCCAAACCTCCTTTAGCCCCAATGCTATCCAAGAAACATTTCAAAACTTCTATCAGACCATATATTCATCCCAATCCCACTGCATAGGATCTGACATAGAGTCCTTCCTACTACAGCAAGAAGTCCACAAAATACCTGTACCTCAATTGGACAGCTTGAACCTAGACATATCCCAAGAGGAAGTTAAATCTACAATCCAAGATCTTAAATTTGGCAAGTCCCCAGGGCCAGACGGTTTTACTCATCTGTACTATAAGAAATTTGAGCCCTTGCTTACCCCCGCACCTAACATCTTTGTTTAACGCTATACTAAATGGAGAACCTATGCCCCCTTAATTGAATCTGGCTGACCTCATAGACTTTCCAAAAGAGGGTAGGGACCCTTTAGAGGTTAAAAATTATCACCCCATACCCCTGATAAATGTGGATGTCAAGATCCTAGCTAAAATTATTGTCCAAACGAATATCTAACCTTTTACTGTACTAAATAAACAAGGACCAAACGAGGTTCATTCCTTTCAGAGAGGCAGGAGATAATGTTAGGAGGGTTCTGAATGCCCAGTTTGCCCTCTAGCCCTAGACATAGAGAAGGTTTTTGATACGGTGGAATGGCCATATATGTACAAAATGCTAGATAAGTTTGGATTTGAGGGACGCTTTCTCAACCTGCTAAGAAGGTACTACGACTCACCAGTAGCTAACTTAAAGATACCAGGGGACCATAAGGCCAAAATCCAAGTACAGAGAGGGACCAGGCAGGGATGCCCACTCTCCCCACTGCTCTTTGCTTTTGCCATTGAACCCTTAGTGCAGGCAATCAGAACCAACCATGCCATCCAGGGTTCAAGTAGGACACCATCAGTTTAAGTGGTCACTTTTTCATGGACGATATGCATTGCACCATGACCAGGCCCCTCCTCTCTATACCAGCACTCATGTCCACTATAAAAGACTTCAGCTAAATCTCGGGCCTCCAATCCTTGCAAAAGGATATTTCTCTTTCAATGGAATCCTGCTTACTGGGGATACACGTAAAAAAACATATCTCAATCCTAGAACAAGCTATTCCAATTAATGGCTTTAGCATTCAAAATACACATAGCTACCCGGGCCCGGATGGATTTACAAATCTCTATTACCAAACTTTTATAGACTTGTTATTACCCCACTTAGCCACACTTTTCAATCAAATTTTAGAAGGCTCTCCCATGCCACAAGAACTAAACCATGCAAATATGATATGTTTCCCGAAAGAACGACGAGACCCATTAGAACTTAACAATTACTGCCCCATATCACTCCTAAACGGGGATATAAAAATGTTGGCCAAATTAATGGCAAACAGGATTTCGCGATTTCTCCCCTCCATAATCCATAAAGACCAAACAGGGTTTATCCCCCATAGACAAACGGGGGACAATATCAGACGGACACAAAATTTAATCTCATGGTCATCCCAACATCAAATACCCACATGCATTTTGGCGTTAGATATAGAAAAGGCCTTTGATACGTTGGAATGGCCTTATTTAAAAACAGTATTACAGAAATTTGGGTTTGCAGGCAAATTTATGAACTTGATAGATACATACTACAAATCCCAGTCAGCCAGATTAAAACTACCGGGAGATCGCTTACAACACATAAAGATTCAAAGGGGAAAAAACAAATTTTTTTATTTATTTGGAATCATAAAGCCCTGAGGATCTCAAAAAATAATATGTATAGACCAAAAGGGAAAGGGGGCCTATCATGCCCGAATCTCAAACTGTATTACAAGGCAGCGCAGCTGGCTTTCATTCCTCCATTCTCCCACACATCAGCCACTCTGGGTATTTGTGGAAAATGTAAGCATGTCACCTTATACATGGGATACAGTAATATGGATTCCAGGCCTGTATACTTTTTTGAGAAACTTGAAAAACCCGTTGATTAAGCACTCATTAAAAATATGGACGGAGATGAACTGGACACAAAAACTGGACACTCGGGTATCAGATCTTACCCCTATCTTACCCAATCCCCACTTTAAGATACATCTTCCGGAAAGCTCTCTAAGTTGGTGGTATTCTCAGAACCTACTAAAGGTTGGTCCATGGTGGCATGCGACAAAATAATGACCTTTGAGCAGGTGAGAGATAGATACAATTTACCCCTGGCTGAACACTATAATTTTTGCAGGATACAACATTTTATATATACGATAAGTGGTAGGGGAACCCCCCAAAGAAACACCTGGCTACTCAAAAAATGTAGGGATCCCCCCTTTCAGCCTGGTATTATTAGCCCCATGTATGAACTATTTAATGAAAACTCATGGGCAAACAAACCAGATTATACCAAAGCCTGGGAGAGGGATTTGGGCACCGAGTTGGCAGACAGCACATGGGATAAAAGTTGGCTAAGGCTTAAGTAGGGGATCTTTAAATTATAGTCTGCTTGAGACTTCAATAAAGGTCCTAAACAGGACATATATTACTCCTTTTAAGCTAAATAAATGGGATCCAAAACGGAGCAGCTCATGTTTTAGGAACAGTGGTAATGAGGCTACATTTATTCATGTCTGGTCGGAGTGTTCGGCAGTCATAAGACTATGGGAAGAAACAAGCTTCTAAAATGTTTAAGATTCAGATTTCTGCTAATATAGAAAACTGCATGCTGGGTGTTCCGCATGTCGGTCTCTCGCCCACTCAAAATAGGCTATTAAAGTTCATCATGTTGGCCACAAAGAACCATATAGCCAGACAATGGAAATCGGATACCCTACACTTTCAGGTGGTTAAAAATTAATTAAACTTTATCCCTATAAATGAACGCCTTACCCATTTAGTAGACAACTCCATGGATACATTTTTAGATATATGGTCTCCGTGGCTGCAATTAAGGGATAGCATATCATCTGAAGACAATTAAAGAAATTTAGGTCCGGAATAGGGGCTCCCCTAAATGGGAGAGGATATTCTCAAGAGAACGTGATGGATGGAGGTGTGTGTGGATCCTTAGAGGGGCGGAGGACGGAGGTAAGTGCTATATTTTACATCATATTTATGTAAAAAAGGAGGATGTTTGTGGACCTTTCCCTTTCCCAACATGTTAAATGTTAAAACTAGTTATTTTTTTTCCTAATTATAGTTGGATTCAAGATTTAAAGGGAATCAACTTAAAACAAACAATCAACTTAAAACAAACTGAATTAAAGCTATATTAATAACTGAAAAGTAAAAAAATATATATATTTTTAGGCTACAGGTACAACCAAATACAGATAACATACTAGCCCTGGATATGGTATAAGCTCCAAGATTATGGAATGGAAAGGGGTAAACTGAGTATTAATAGAGGTAACTCAGTGATGTATTAACATGTATGGATATATATGTAACATGGAAATGGTTGTTTGAATATGATATATTACCTGACCTAATAAAATATTTTTTGAAAAAAAAAATACACATAGCTAGTAGTTGGAAAACCCCAAATTAAAACTTTCAGGAATTAATAAAAAAAATCAACTATTTACTGCTCAACGAGAGATTTAACCATGTAGTCTTGGATAGAATAACCCAGTTCCAGACAATTTGGGATCCCTGGATAACATCCCCATTTAGTGCCCCCTAATATAATAAAACATTTGTTAATTGTTGAAGCGACTCGGGGGAAGGACCGGAGTGGGGGAGCCCTGGAGGAGACCCTTCAGAAGCAACCGGCGGTAAAATCATCCGAGGAAAGGAGAGGTCGCCTACTGAAGCCTGCCCTAGTGTAACCCAAGGGCGATTGAGCAGGTTAAATATTGTAAATAATAAGCTACTGCTGGAGTGATGATAGATAATAGGACTTTGGTGTTAACTGCTGATATACGCTTTACTATTGTCTGTTTTACCATGTCTTAGGTTTCTCTTAAAAATTGCAATCACAGTAAAAAAAAAGAAAATTTATTAACATAAAAAGTAAAAATAAGAAGGCCTAGCCAGCTAATTTTAACAAAATGTGTTCATTGTAAATATGTATTTTTGCACAACTGTTGTGTTATGCAAGACTGTTCAATATGCTCTCTTTTTCATTACATGCCGTACGCCTTCTGACATAAAAATGTAATTAAAAAATTTGGTATTGTTGCAGCCGCTGCTGTTGCAGCCGCTGCTGTTGCAGCGGCCAGAAAAATTGACCTTTGTTCCCGAGGCAGAAAGTGCCATAAAACGTCTTCTTGAACCCTAGTTGGTGGCGGATAGGTCACGCAAGTCATCCGGCATTCACAGATAACATACAGCAGCGTGTGGACCATTTTAAGCCGAAGGCAGCTCATCTCATCAGGCCTTTTTCAGTCGAATGTATCACCCAGTGTCAGTCCCTTCGGGATCCATCCCTCATTCATCTTTATAAAGGTGACGCAATCTCGACTTTTTCGCCCTAGGTGACTTCTCTTCTCGGTGACAAAACCTCCTGCTGCACTGAAGTTCCTTTCTGACAGGACACTTGAAGCGGGGCAGGCCAGAAGTTTAATTGCAAATTGGGATAGCTCAGGCCACAGGTCTATCCTGCATACCCAGTAGTCAAGGGGTTCATCGCTCCTCAGAGTGTCGATATCTGCAGTTAAGGCGAGGTAGTCTGCTGCCTGTCGGTCAAGTCGTTCTCTGAGGGTGGATCCCGAAGGGCTGTTGCGATGTGTAGGACTGAAAAAGGTCCGCATGTACTCCATCAACAACACGTCTTTTAAACGTCCTGTCCTTGCCGGCGTGGTCGTGGGAAGAGGATTACTTTCACCTCTTCCCCTGTTATATTGCCCTTGTGCTGTGACATCACCCTTATATGCTGTGTAAAGCATACTTGTTAATTTGTTTTGGACCTGCTGCATCCTTTCTGACTTGCGGTAATTTGGTAACAATTCAGGCACTTTCTGCTTATACCGAGGGTCTAGTAGCGTGCACACCCAGTACAGGTCGTTCCCCTTCAGCCTTTTTATATGAGGGTCCTGCGACAGGCACAACAGCATGAAAGACCCCATTTGCACAAGGTTGGATGTCGAGCTACACATGTCCCGTTCCTCGTCCTCAGTGATCTCGCTGAAGATATGTTCTTCCCCCCAGCCACAAACAACACCACGGGTACCAGATAGGTGACAACGAGCACCCTGGGATGCCTGTTGTGATTGATCTTCCTCCTCCCTCTCAAAGCCACATTCCTCCTCTGACTCCTCTTCCTCACAATCCTCTTCCAGCGTTGCCGCAGGTCCAGCAAGCCATGCTGATAAGGCTGTTTCTGGTGGTGATGGTGACCACAACTCTTCCTCTTCCTCGTCACGCTCATCTACGGCCTGATCCAGCACTCTTCGCAGGGCACGCTCCAGGAACAAAACAAATGGTATGATGTCGCTGATGGTGCCTTCGGTGCGACTGACAAGGTTTGTCACCTCCTCAAAAGGACGCATGAGCCTACAGGCATTGCGCATGAGCGTCCATTAATGTGGCAAAAAAATCCCCAGCTCCGCAGAGTCTGTCCTAGCACCCCGTCATACAAATACTCATCAATGGCTTTTTCTTGTTGGAGCAGGCGGTCGAACATTAGGAGTGTTGAATTCCAACATGTGGGGCTGTCACAAATCAAGCGCCTCACTGGCATGTTGTTTCGCCGCTGAATATCTTAAAAGTGCGCCATGACCGTGTCGGAACGCCTGAAATGGCCACACACCTTTCTGGCCTGCTTCAGGACGTCCTGTAAGCCTTGATACTTATGGACAAAGAGTTGTACGATCAGATTACACACATGTGCCATTCACGGCACATGCGTCAACTTGCCCAAATTCAATGCCGCCAAAAATGTCTTCCGTTGTCACAAACCACTTTGCCAATCTCCAGTTGGTGCGGAGTCAGCCATTGATCCACCTGTGTGTTCAGGGCGGACAGGAGTGCTGGCCCGGTGTGACTCTCTGCTTTCAGGCAAGTCAACCCCAAGACAGTATAACACTGCCGTATCCGGGATGTGGAATAGTATCTGGGGAGCTGTGGGGGTGCCGTTGATGTGGAGCAAGACGCAGCAGAAGAGGACTCAGCTGAGGAGGTTATGGAAGAGGATGGAGTAGGAGGAGTAGAGGAGGTGGCAGCAGGCCTGCCTGCAAGTCATGGCGGTGTCACCAACTCCTCTGCAGAGCCACGCATTCCATGCTTGGCAGGCGTCAGCAGGTTTACCCAATGCACAGTGTAGGTGATATACCTGCCCTGACCATGCTTTGCAGACCAGGTATCAGATGGACCCTTGCCCCAACACTGTGTGCCAGAGATGCCATTACTTCCTTTTGCACAATCGAGTACAGGTTGGGGATTGCCACTGCAGTATCCCAATCGCTAAAAATTTTTTGAACGCCTCAGACTCCACCAGCTTGTAAGGTTAAAAGCTGGCGGGCTAAGAGTTCAGACAAGCCAGCTGTCAGACGCCAGGCAAGGGGGTGACTTTGTGGCATTCGCTTCTTACGCTCAAACATGCCCTTGACAGACACCTGACTGTGGGGAGATGAGCAGGAACAGCAAGAGGCGAGAGACAGAGTGGCGGATGGTTGAGAGGGGGCAAGGAGGACAGCAGTGGTTGACGTGGATGAAAATGCTGGACCAGGAGGAGGATGGCGGCTTTGAGTTTGTGTGCTGCTTGTACTCATGTGTTGATCCCATTGGCGTTTGTGATGTGACATCATGTGCCTTCTCAAAGCAGTTGTACCTAGGTGGGTGTTGGACTTTCCACGACTCAGTTTCTTTTGGCACAGATTGCAAATGGCATCGCTGTTGTCAGAGGCAGGCACACAAAAAAAATGCCACACTGCTGAGCTCTGCGGTGATGGCATTCTGTTGGAGGCAACAGCATGCGTTGATTGGCGTGCTGTGTGGCTGACCCCGGGTGCTGATGCATGCTGTATGACTGTGCCACTAGCTCGTTGCGATGACCTCCCTCTGCTTACAACTCGTCTCCTCCTCCTCTCTGTCTCCCCATCTGAACTTTCCCCCTGTTCTTCTTCTCTTCTAGCGGGCACCTACGTGACATCCACGGACGCATCGTCATCATCATCACCCGCCTCACTTGTATCTGACAACTCAACAAAGGAAGCAGCAGCGGGTACATCATCATCATCACATCGTACGTACATGTGTGTACTGCTGCCTGACTGAGACATATCGCTGTTATCTACATCCTCTGGCAATAATGGTTGCGCATCACTCATTTCTTCAAACTGATGTGTAAATAACTCTTCTGACTGATAAATTGAATCGGCTGTGGTACTAGTGTTGGTGGTGGCGGCAGGCGGGCATGCTGTCTAACTGTGCCACTAGCTCGTTGCGATGACCTCCCTCTGCTTACAACTCGTCTCCTCCTCCTCTCTGTCTCCCCATCTGAACTTTCCCCCTGTTCTTCTTCTCTTCTAGCGGGCACCTATGTGACATCCGCGGACGCATCGTCATCATCATCACCCGCCTCACTTGTATCTGACAACTCAACAAAGGAAGCAGCAGCGGGTACATCATCATCATCACATCGTACGTACATGTGTGTACTGCTGCCTGACTGAGACATATCCCTGTTATCTACATCCTCTGGCAATAATGGTTGCACATCACTCATTTCTTCAAACTGATGTGTAAATAACTCTTCTGACTGATCAATTGAATCGGCTGTGGTACTAGTGTTGGTGGTGGCGGCAGGCGGGGGAGTGGTAACCTGAGAGGTGCCCGAAGCTAAGCTGTAGGAGGATGGTGCGTCAATGTTCCAAGCGGAAGCTGTAGAAGATTGGGTGTCCTGTGTTAGCCAGTCAACTACGTCCTCTGAACTTTTCAAGTTCAGGGTAACTGGCCTCAGAACACTGGGCATTATTGTAGGGCCAAAGGGAATCACAGCACCACGACCACGACGACCCCTGCGGGGTGTCCTGCCTCTGCCTGTCATTTTTTTTCTGATTAGTGGTACTATGCGTGCAAGCTACTGTGACAACAGATATGAGTGGCACTGTGCACTTGCAGAAGTTGGCAGAGTTGACGCTGTAGGCCTGACACAGAAGATTGCAGACAAGTAACTGCTATTCAATGTATTACAGTCAAAATTGTTTTCTTTGTTTAAATGTGCACTACTGACTGTTATGCCAGATATGAGTGGTGGCACTGACTGGGCAAGTGGGCACAGTATACGATGTGAGCCTAAGACACACACGCTGACAGGCAGGCAAATGAAATTAGATTACACAGAAAAAAAGTGTTTTTTTTTTAAATGTAGAGTGCTGGTACACCACTAGATTGGATTGGTTGAACTTGGCACAGTGTATTTTAAAATTATGAGAAAACATTTTCTGTAAACTAAATAAAAATCATATTAGGAGGTTGAAAGAAAAAGAAACCGGATGGGGGGATACCGAGCAGAGCACACCATCTACAGCCCACTGGGAGACAAACTCATCCATTCCCCCAGTAGACAAAGCCAGGTGGTACTCTGCCCGGATACGGGAGCGCACCAGCACCCGGAACATGGCCTCAGGTGACAAGGGAACCCCCCCTATCAAACACTGCTTCCTGGACTTATATATAGCCAACTTGGCTAATGCCAGGAGCAGGTTGACGAGGAGGTCCCTGGCCTTATTGCCCCGGGACACTGGGCGCCCAAAAATAAAAATGTGAGGGGAGAAATGTAGCCAGAACTGCAGGAGGAGGCCCCTCAAGAGTGACAAGAGGGGCTGCAGTCTGGCGCAACTAAAATAAACATGATACACGGACTCTCCCTTGCCACAGAATGGACAAGTGGAGGGAGAGTCCGTGAATTTAGCTAAGTACTCTCCCGTACTCAGTGCACCATGGAGCACTCTCCAACTCAAGTCCCCGGTGGGTCGTGGAACTAAATCAGAATAAAGTTCCCTCCACCGGGGCCTCTTGCCCTCATCAGCTGGTAGGACCCGCCTCCAGATGGTATCGGGACGGGTCACGAGGGCAAGGAAGTGCACTGTATGGAGCACGAGAGAATATAAGCTCTTCCTCGGCATGCCGCGAAAGCATGCCGAGGGTATGTCCCTCAACCTCGAGAGGTTGGGGACAGGAGGAGCCTGAGGGAAAACACGGGGCTTGTGTCCAATGCAAACAGCCGGAGAAGGGGTGTTGAAAGGTGCATGTGGCACTCCGGCCTGCAAAGCCCCGCGAAGGAAGGTGCGCGAGTCGGGGGAGATGGCATCTCTAATCTCCTGGAGCAAGCGCCCTGAGACTTTGGGCGTCACATATCCCAAACGGAGCGCAAGCTCCTGGGGTGACACCCAATCAGAACGCCCGTATTCCAGGAGATCCCCGACTCGGGTCATCCGTGCATGACTAAGGCGGCGGATGATACTGGAGGACTGTAACATTGGAGCCCCCACTGCTGCATTAAATAGCAGGGGCTCCGTGAATATTTCATCCCCCAAAGGCACGCCCTGCCTGGTCACGGAGACCATGCTCCAGGCCTTGAGGGTTTCCTGGTAGTATGCCGGCAACACAGAGAGGTCTCTCCCAAACCCCTCGGGCCTGATCATAAATAATTGCCGGTCATACCCCAGGTTGCGCAACTGGCGATAAAAGCTGGATGCCAGTGCGCACCACTGCGGAGAGGGATCTGCATATAGGTATCTCTGCAGGTACTGAAGGCGGAAGGTGGACAACTGGGAGCACACACAAACTACTCCCTGTCCACCCTCCACCAAAGGCAGACTTGCCACCCCTGCAGAGACCCAATGCCTTCCCATCCAGAGGAAATCTAACAAATTTCTCTGGATATTGGTGACAAACTCGGGGGTCGGACTCAGACAAATCAGCCGGTGCCAGATCTGAGAAGCCACCAGCTGATTCACCACTAGAGTCCGCCCCCTAAGGGAAAGCATTTTTGCTAGACCCCTCCATCATCCCAGACGAGAGAGGACACTGCCCTCTAACTCCCTCCAGTTGTCTGGGACGGAAGCGTCCGCAGCGGACAGGTAGACCCCCAGATATTTAATGACATCTGCCTCCCACGTGATGTCACGAAACGTGGGAGGCAAAGAGTCTACCTGTAAATTACCCTCTAAAAGGCCTGTGCATTTGGACCAGTTGATCTGAGCGGAGGAGGCAGCTGAATATACCTCCTGGCACTGTTTTGCCAGCTCAAGATCAACTGGATCCTGGGCCACGAGGAGCACATCGTCAGCATAAGCTGAAAGGACAATCCGCATGTCTGGATCTTTTAGCACCAGCCCTGTGAGCCTTTTCCTCAGTAGGCAGAGGAAAGGCTCAATGGCCAGTGCATATAACTGTCCAGACAAGGGACATCCTTGACGCACCCCTCGTCCAAATACCAAAGGTGCTGTTAGGGACCAATTGATTTTAAGTAAACACTCTGCAGAGGCATACAGCGTTCTTATAAAGCCCACAAACTGTGGGCCAAAGCCGTACGCTTGCAGAGTGGCTATGAGGTAACCATGGTCCACCCTGTCAAACACCTTCTCTTGATTTAAAGAGAGAAAGGCGAGTGACAGACCAGTCCTGCGAGAATAATGCAATAGATCCCGGACCAGAAAGATACTATCAAAGATAGTCCGGCCCGGGATCGCATAGGACTGGTCAGGGTGAACCAATTCTGCCAGCACAGACCCAAGTCTAAGCGAGATGGCTTTAGCTACAATCTTGTAGTCCGTGCTGAGCAGAGAGACCGGTCGCCAGTTCTTAATAAGCCGGAGATCCCCCTTTTTGGGCAGCAGGGCAAGTACTGCCCTGCGACAAGACAGGGGCATCTCCCCGGTCTCCAGGGCTTCCCCAAGGACCAGATGGAAATCAGGTCCCAGAGTCTCCCAGAAAAATTGGAAAAACTCTACAGTCAGTCCGTCCAGTCCTGGAGACTTCTCACAGGACATGGCACGGAGGGCTTCAGAGAGCTCTTGAAAAGATAGTGGTATATCAAGCCGCTCTCTTACACCCTCACTGACTGTGGGGAGCCCCTCCCATAGCACCCTGCAGGCGTCTGGAGAAATGGGATCCGGAGAGTAAAGATCTTTATAAAAGTTCCGGGCTCTATCCCGGATACTCTCCGGATCTGTAAGGGGGGCACCGTCTTCATCTAGAAGACAGGTGATGTGCCTACTGTTACCCCCCTTTTTCTCCAGTGAGTAGAAGAGGCGCGAGCCGCGGTCTAGATCTTTGAGAAAACCTAAGCGGCTGCGCACGTATGCCCCCTTGGCCTGGTGTCGTTCCAGGTCACAGAGGACACCCTTCCTCTCTACATACTCGCTCTGCAGGGATTGGTCCCTACAAGTGAACAGCCTCTGCTCCAGATGGAGTACCTCCCCCCGGAGTGACTCCAACTCAGCTTCGCGCTGCCCACTCGCACCCTTGGTATATTCCTGACACAGAAGTCGCAAATGAACCTTTCCCACGTCCCACCACAGTTTTAACGTGGCAAAGTCCCCCTTGCAACCCCTCCAGTCCGTCCAAAACTCCCGGATCAATGTCATGAGCCCTTGGTCCTTCAACAAAGCATTGTTGAAGTGCCAATAGGCGGCTTGTGGCGCTGTTGGCGTTAGCGCCACTGTCACAGACACACAGTTGTGGTCTGTGAACGGTGCCAGCCTAATGGCACAAGAACCGACTCGTGACATATAGTGACTAGATATATATAGTCTGTCGATTCGGGAGTGGGACACCAGACCGGCTCTCACCCTGACGTAGGTGAAACCGTCTGATGCCCCTGGGTTCTGCTCTCGCCAGATGTCCTCCAGGGAGAAGCGGGCGATGATCTCCCGCAGGGCTGACGCAGAAGGCGGGTACGGCTCTGGACTATTCCGGTCCAGAGCGTCGAGGGTGCAGTTGAAATCACCCCCGAGTACCAAACACTCATCTGCGTCAACCGTCTCCAAAAACTGGGACAGTCTGGCGAGGAACCTCACTCTCTCGAGCCCTCCAGCAGGGGCATATATATTAACTAGGTTAATGATGCTACCCTGCTCTCGGACCCGGAGGTGGATTAGACGGCCTGGGATAACAGCTTTCCCAAGCAGCAGCTCTGGCTGAAAAGACTCTGAGAACAGGGTCACCACTCCACATGACGCCGATGTGAAGTGGCTGAAGAAGACCCTGCCTCTCCACTCCAGTTGCCACGAGGCCTCAGCCTCTGGAGTGGTGTGAGTTTCCTGCAGGAAGCTCACAGAGTACCCTCCCTGATATAAATAGGAGAGTACCTGGAACCTGCGGAAACTGTCTTGACAGCCATTGGTATTTAGCGTGCTGATGTGCAAAGCCATTACTGCGTGTCAGGAATTGTGCGTTCCTCAGACCCTTGAGACTGCTGATAGGACACGCACATTTTATAGAATTTCCGGACGCGGAGATGCTCCGCAGTCCCAGAATTCTTGGCCCTAGTGCTGACCACTAGATATTGCTGGAGAGAGTGGAGAATAAACGACATATTCTTCCACCTCTCCAAGGCCAGCCGCACCTTCCTTTTCTTTTGTCCATGAAGGGTGCTCTCAAGGAATAGATCTATTTCCTTGACAGGGATAACCCACCCAGAATCTGATGTTCCTTCTAGTGGGTCACCCCTGGGCTCCTCTTGGCTGAGGGCTTTTACTCCATCCTCCCCGGCTGGAGTCAGTTTCCTCAGCTTTATTCTCAGGGACCCCCTCTTAGATGATACAGAAGGAGTCCCTTTAGCACCCTTCAAGGTAAATAATAAACCCTTGGATAGCTGCTGCACCCCTGTAGCTTCAGGAGTGCATTCAGGGGTAGCTGGCTGGACAGCAGTGGCTGGCATGGCTTCCTTAATGGAAGCCTTGGAGGCTTTATATGCCTCCTCTGCCAGTTCCACCGCTGCTTGCTCAGCTTGGATGGCACCGATGTTAGGGTCAGTGGACAGCTGAGGAGGGTAGACAGGCTCTCCCATGATGTTAACAGGAAAACCTGTTTTATCACCCTCCCCCATTTCCACTTCCCCTTGTGCCACATCCCCCCTGACAGACAAATCCATGGGGTCCTGAATGGGGGTCATGCCTATATTCCCCCCCTCCAGTAGTGACTCGGCCTGGGGCTCTAACAAAGCCCGAGGTACGTCACTAGAGAGTGACACTGGAGGAGGAGACTGACTGGTGCCCTTGAAGCTCAGCACCTCAGGGACACTGACTACCCATTCAGCAGGGGCTTTGTTGGGTCCCCCCTCAAAGGCCAGAGGCAGAACCTGATCTTTCTTGTCTACCCCTGCCTCACTTGGGAGACCCTCTTGCCCCTGCTTTTCCTCCAGACCCTTTTCCACATTAACCCCTATAGGGTCTGGAGAGAGAGATGTGTGGTCTGGCACCGGCTGGCTGAGCTTAATAACTGGGCCAGACAATGTCACCGGATGAGGAGGAGATGTTTTGTTCCTCTTCTTGCTTTTAGAGGGAGGTGCTCCACTATAGAGCACTTCCCACTTATCAGCAACCTCCCTGTTGGTTTTATGCTTCCTCTTCCTGGGGACGTCACTCCTGGAAGAGGAGCTGCCACTAGCTGCCTCCCCTGCAGAGGGCTTATTATCCCTCTGCTTACACTGTGCCCCCACACTAACTGATGTAATTATGGTGGGGGCAGATTGGGACTTGGGAGATGCAGCTGTGACACTGGGAGGAACGGTGACATTCTTCCCCTTTTTCCCCGTGTCTGCAGTCTTGCTGGAGACCACAGACACAGATGGCTTTTTTGGGGAAGAAGGGGGTTTGGAGGCCGTGGTGGTGGCTTGAGGAACGGCCTCCTTGCCTGAGCTCTGTGGGGGGGCTATGACCCTTGAGGTCCCCGCTGTTATGGGCTCAGCGGGGATGGGTGCCGTACTGACGGAGGTGCCATTTGCTGGGGCTGGGGCATGATGCTTTACATTAGGACAATTCCTACGTGTATGCCCCAACCCTTTGCAATGATAGCACTGCACCTCCGTAGTGCTGTAAAAAATCCTGTACAGCACCCCCTCAAATGGAACCCCAAAAGACCCCTCTATGTTTTCTGCGCCCTGAGGCAGGCACATTTGTACCTGCCTCTTGAAAGAGAGCACATGACGAAGTGCTCTCTCTCTGCACCCCAGGGGAATTTTAATAAATGGTGTTTTTACTTCCCCTAGGGTTAGTAGGTGGGGGCGCAGGAGGGAGTCTGGTAGGAAGGGGGGCACATTAGAGAGTGTTACTTTTGTGCCCAACCCTTCCAGGGGTTCTATTGGGACATATAATCCCCCCACTGTGATGCCTCTCTGTCCAAGAATGTGAGCAGCAGCCGGAGTACGGGTAAAGAAAACTGCTTTCCCGTACATTTTGCTGGCTGCTGCTATAACAGAGGGGCTGATGACGTTAGCTGCAGCACGCAGATAGATATCAATGCTGTAGACCCCAGACATCTGACATTTAACCCCATGCTTCCTAGTGATCTGCCCCTCAGCCCCAGCGGTGGTATTACTGGGGCCAGCAGAAACCACCTGTGACCAGGTATTAGCCACAGGGGTAGGTCTGCTGGCAGAACCACCAGGAGCTGGGGCTGCCTTATCTGCCTGGGGCCTATGCTGTGCAGTGCTGCAGCTAGGATTTTCAGGGGCCATTATTCCCCCTTTTGACCCCTGAGGCTTCTTAGTGGTCTTATCCCTCATGTTTAGACCCTTTTTTTTTTAGTTTATTTGTTTTATTTATTTTTATTTTTTGTTTTATGATTTTTTACTGTTTTCTTTTTTTTTAAATATAAAAGTGGGAAAAAGAAACAAAAAGACAAAACTAAGGGAGACAAAACTAAGGGAGAGAGAGAGGTGATGCTTGCAGTGGAAGGGTTAATGGTCTGTTGCAAGGTGACTAATTGCAACAACACAGAGAACACAGAGGCTTTTTAACCCCTCTGTGTCTCTGTGTCAGATGTTAAAAAAAAGCCTTAACAACAAAAAAACTAATTGTTTTCCCCCCCACTGCCTACAAAGATGTTACTTTTCTTCTCTCCCCCAAAACATAAAACCCAATACCAAACAAACAAAACTTCAACAAAACCTAATAAACTTTTTAAAAGAAAAAAAGTCAAAGTAACAAAGCTCCAGGAGTGAAGGTGTAGTGCTAAGGGAGGGGTGTGGCAAAGTATCCAGGAGACAGCTCACTCTCCTGGGATAGAGAGTTGAGCCTGACCCCCAGAAAACTAAAACTTAAATTAAACTAAGAAAAAAAACACAAAAACTCCCCAAAATTAACAACACCGTGCACAAAGTGCTTATTAACAAAAAGGTGTTAAAATAAAACTTGTATTTGAGGGACTAAGACCCTAAAAAGCCTTTTGTTTGGAGCTCAAGCATGCACACAACATGCTCTCTTGCACAGTACTTGTAAGCCTGACACACACACACTGGCTAGCGGTCAGACAAATGAACTTAGATTGGCGGTCAGGCAAATGAACTTAGATTTAATAAAATAAAATTATTGTTTTTTTAAATGTAGACTGCTGGTACCCCAACTAGATTGGATTGGTTGAACTTGGCACAATACTTGTAAGCCTGACACACACACTGGCTAGCGGTCAGGCAAATGAACTTAGATTGGCGGTCAGGCAAATAAACTTAGATTTAAGAAAATAAAATTATTGTTTTTTTAAATGTAGACTGCTGGTACCCCAACTATATTGGATTGGTTGAACTTGGCACAGTGTATTTTAAAATTAGGAGAAAACATTTTCTGTAAACTAAATAAAAATCATATTAGGAGGTTGAAAGAAAAAGAAACCGGATGGGGGGATACCGAGCAGAGCACACCATCTACAGCCCACTGGGAGACAAACTCATCCATTCCCCCAGTAGACAAAGCCAGGTGGTACTCTGCCCGGATACGGGAGCGCACCAGCACCCGGAACATGGCCTCAGGTGACAAGGGAACCCCCCCTATCAAACACTGCTTCCTGGACTTATATATAGCCAACTTGGCTAATGCCAGGAGCAGGTTGACGAGGAGGTCCCTGGCCTTATTGCCCCGGGACACTGGGCGCCCAAAAATAAAAATGTGAGGGGAGAAATGCAGCCAGAACTGCAGGAGGAGGCCCCTCAAGAGTGACAAGAGGGGCTGCAGTCTGGCGCAACTAAAATAAACATGATACACGGACTCTCCCTTGCCACAGAATGGACAAGTGGAGGGAGAGTCCGTGAATTTAGCTAAGTACTCTCCCGTGCTCAGTGCACCATGGAGTACTCTCCAACTCAAGTCCCCGGTGGGTCGTGGAACTAAATCAGAATAAAGTTCCCTCCACCGGGGCCTCTTGCCCTCGTCAGCTGGTAGGACCCGCCTCCAGATGGTATCGGGACGGGTCACGAGGGCAAGGAAGTGCACTGTATGGAGCACGAGAGAATATAAGCTCTTCCTCGGCATGCCGCGAAAGCATGCCGAGGGTATGTCCCTCAACCTCGAGAGGTTGGGGACAGGAGGAGCCTGAGGGGAAACACGGGGCTTGTGTCCAATGCAAACAGCTGGAGAAGGGGTGTTGAAAGGTGCATGTGGCACTCCGGCCTGCAAAGCCCCGCGAAGGAAGGTGCGCGAGTCGGGGGAGATGGCATCTCTAATCTCCTGGAGCAAGCGCCCTGAGACTTTGGGCGTCACATATCCCAAACGGAGCGCAAGCTCCTGGGGTGACACCCAATCAGAACGCCCGTATTCCAGGAGATCCCCGACTCGGGTCATCCGTGCATGACTAAGGCGGCGGATGATACTGGGGGACTGTAACATTGGAGCCCCCACTGCTGCATTAAATAGCAGGGGCTCTGTGAATATTTCATCCCCCAAAGGCACGCCCTGCCTGGTCACGGAGACCATGCTCCAGGCCTTGAGGGTTTCCTGGTAGTATGCCGGCAACACAGAGAGGTCTCTCCCAAACCCCTCGGGCCTGATCAGAAATAATTGCCGGTCATACCCCAGGTTGCGCAACTGGCGATAAAAGCTGGATGCCAGTGCGCACCACTGCGGAGAGGGATCTGCATATAGGTATCTCTGCAGGTACTGAAGGCGGAAGGTGGACAACTGGGAGCACACACAAACTACTCCCTGTCCACCCTCCACCAAAGGCAGACTTGCCACCCCTGCAGAGACCCAATGCCTTCCCATCCAGAGGAAATCTAACAAATTTCTCTGGATATTGGTGACAAACTCGGGGGTCGGACTCAGACAAATCAGCCGGTGCCAGATCTGAGAAGCCACCAGCTGATTCACCACTAGAGTCCGCCCCCTAAGGGAAAGCATTTTTGCTAGACCCCTCCATCGTCCCATACGAGAGAGGACACTGCCCTCTAACTCCCTCCAGTTGTCTGGGACGGAAGCGTCCGCAGCGGACAGGTAGACCCCCAGATATTTAATGACATCTGCCTCCCACGTGATGTCACGAAACGTGGGAGGCAAAGAGTCCACCTGTAAATTACCCTCTAAAAGGCCTGTGCATTTGGACCAGTTGATCTGAGCGGAGGAGGCAGCTGAATATACCTCCTGGCACTGTTTTGCCAGCTCAAGATCAACTGGATCCTGGGCCACGAGGAGCACATCGTCAGCATAAGCTGAAAGGACAATCCGCATGTCTGGATCTTTTAGCACCAGCCCTGTGAGCCTTTTCCTCAGTAGGCAGAGGAAAGGCTCAATGGCCAGTGCATATAACTGTCCAGACAAGGGACATCCTTGACGCACCCCTCGTCCAAATACCAAAGGTGCTGTTAGGGACCAATTGATTTTAAGTAAACACTCTGCAGAGGCGTACAGCGTTCTTATAAAGCCCACAAACTGTGGGCCAAAGCCGTACGCTTGCAGAGTGGCTATGAGGTAACCATGGTCCACCCTGTCAAACGCCTTCTCTTGATCTAAAGAGAGAAAGGCGAGTGACAGACCAGTCCTGCGAGAATAATGCAATAGATCCCGGACCAGAAAGATACTATCAAAGATAGTCCAGCCCGGGATCGCATAGGACTGGTCAGGGTGAACCAATTCTGCCAGTACAGACCCAAGTCTAAGCGAGATGGCTTTAGCTACAATCTTGTAGTCTGTGCTGAGCAGAGAGACCGGTCGCCAGTTCTTAATAAGCCGGAGATCCCCCTTTTTGGGCAGCAGGGCAAGTACTGCCCTGCGACAAGACAGGGGCATCTCCCCGGTCTCCAGGGCTTCCCCAAGGACCAGATGGAAATCAGGTCCCAGAGTCTCCCAGAAAAATTGGAAAAACTCTACAGTCAGTCCGTCCAGTCCTGGAGACTTTTCACAGGACATGGCATGGAGGGCTTCAGAGAGCTCTTGAAAAGATAGTGGTATATCAAGCCGCTCTCTTACACCCTCACTGACTGTGGGGAGCCCCTCCCATAGCACCCTGCAGGCGTCTGGAGAAATGGGATCCGGAGAGTAAAGATCTTTATAAAAGTTCCGGGCTCTATCCCGGA
Organism: Discoglossus pictus; assembly: GCA_027410445.1. Classification (NCBI taxonomy): domain Eukaryota; kingdom Metazoa; phylum Chordata; class Amphibia; order Anura; family Alytidae; genus Discoglossus; species Discoglossus pictus. The sequence goes on from CM050165.1 coordinate 374,563,057, forward strand.
TACTCTCCGGATCTGTAAGGGGGGCACCGTCTTCATCTAGAAGACAGGTGATGTGCCTACTGTTACCCCCCTTTTTCTCCAGTGAGTAGAAGAGGCGCGAGCCACGGTCTAGATCTTTGAGAAAACCTAAGCGGCTGCGCACGTATGCCCCCTTGGCCTGGTGTCGTTCCAGGTCACAGAGGACACCCTTCCTCTCTACATACTCGCTCTGCAGGGAGTGGTCCCTACAAGTGAACAGCCTCTGCTCCAGATGGAGTACCTCCCCCCGGAGTGACTCCAACTCAGCTTCGCGCTGCCCACTCGCACCCTTGGTATATTCCTGACACAGAAGTCGCAAATGAACCTTGCCCACGTCCCACCACAGTTTTAACGTGGCAAAGTCCCCCTTGCAACCCCTCCAGTCCGTCCAAAACTCCCGGATCAATGTCACGAGCCCCTGGTCCTTCAACAAAGCGTTGTTGAAGTGCCAATAGGCGGCTCGTGGCGCTGTTGGCGTTAGCGCCACTGTCACAGACACACAGTTGTGGTCTGTGAACGGAGCCAGCCTAATGGCACAAGAACCGACTCGTGACATATAGTGACTAGATATATATAGTCTGTCGATCCGGGAGTGGGACACCAGACCGGCTCTCACCCTGACGTAGGTGAAACCGTCTGATGCCCCTGGGTTCTGCTCTCGCCAGATGTCCTCCAGGGAGAAGCGGGCGATGATCTCCCGCAGGGCTGACGCAGAAGGCGGGAACGGCTCTGGACTATTCCGGTCCAGAGCGTCGAGGGTGCAGTTGAAATCACCCCCGAGTACCAAACACTCATCTGCGTCAACCGTCTCCAAAAACTGGGACAGTCTGGCGAGGAACCTCACTCTCTCGAGCCCTCCAGCAGAGGCATATATATTAACTAGGTTAATGATGCTACCCTGCTCTCGGACCCGGAGGTGGATTAGACGGCCTGGGATAACAGCTTTCACAAGCAGCAGCTCTGGCTGAAAAGACTCTGAGAACAGGGTCACCACTCCACATGACGCCGATGTGAAGTGGCTGAAGAAGACCCTGCCTCTCCACTCCAGTTGCCACGAGGCCTCAGCCTCTGGAGTGGTGTGAGTTTCCTGCAGGAAGCTCACAGAGTACCCTCCCTGATATAAATAGGAGAGTACCTGGAACCTGCGGAAACTGTCTTGACAGCCATTGGTATTTAGCGTGCTTATGTGCAAAGCCATTACTGCGTGTCAGGAATTGTGCGTTCCTCAGACCCTTGAGACTGCTGATAGGACACGCACATTTTATAGAATTTCCGGACGCGGAGATGCTCCGCAGTCCCAGAATTCTTGGCCCTAGTGCTGACCACTAGATATTGCTGGAGAGAGTGGAGAATAAACGACATATTCTTCCACCTCTCCAAGGCCAGCCGCACCTTCCTTTTCTTTTGTCCATGAAGGGTGCTCTCAAGGAATAGATCTATTTCCTTGACAGGGATAACCCACCCAGAATCTGATGTTCCTTCTAGTGGGTCACCCCTGGGCTCCTCTTGGCTGAGGGCTTTTACTCCATCCTCCCCGGCTGGAGTCAGTTTCCTCAGCTTTATTCTCAGGGACCCCCTCTTGGATGATACAGAAGGAGTCCCTTTAGCACCCTTCAAGGTAAATAATGGACCCTTGGATTGCTGCTGCACCCCTGTAGCTTCAGGAGTGCATTCAGGGGTAGCTGGCTGGACAGCAGTGGCTAGCATGGCTTCCTTAATGGAAGCCTTGGAGGCTTTATATGCCTCCTCTGCCAGTTCCACCGCTGCTTGCTCAGCTTGGATGGCACCGATGTTAGGGTCAGTGGACGGCTGAGGAGGGTAGACAGGCTCTCCCATGATGTTAACAGGAAAACCTGTTTTATCACCCTCCCCCATTTCCACTTCCCCTTGTGCCACATCCCCCCTGACAGACAAATCCATGGGGTCCTGAATGGGGGTCATGCCTATATTCCCCCCCTCCAGTAGTGACTCGGCCTGGGGCTCTAACAAAGCCCGAGGTACGTCACTAGAGAGTGACACTGGAGGAGGAGACTGACTGGTGCCCTTGAAGCTCAGCACCTCAGGGACACTGACTACCCATTCAGCAGGGGCTTTGTTGGGTCCCCCCTCAAAGGCCAGAGGCAGAACCTGATCTTTCTTGTCTACCCCTGCCTCACTTGGGAGACCCTCTTGCCCCTGCTTTTCCTCCAGACCCTTTTCCACATTAACCCCTATAGGGTCTGGAGAGAGAGATGTGTGGTCTGGCACCGGCTGGCTGAGCTTAATAACTGGGCCAGACAATGTCACCGGATGAGGAGGAGATGTTTTGTTCCTCTTCTTGCTTTTAGAGGGAGGTGCTCCACTATAGAGCACTTCCCACTTATCAGCAACCTCCCTGTTGGTTTTATGCTTCCTCTTCCTGGGGACGTCACTCCTGGAAGAGGAGCTGCCACTAGCTGCCTCCCCTGCAGAGGGCTTATTATCCCTCTGCTTACACTGTGCCCCCACACTAACTGATGTAATTATGGTGGGGGCAGATTGGGACTTGGGAGATGCAGCTGTGACACTGGGAGGAACGGTGACATTCTTCCCCTTTTTCCCCGTGTCTGCAGTCTTGCTGGAGACCACAGACACAGATGGCTTTTTTGGGGAAGAAGGGGGTTTGGAGGCCGTGGTGGTGGCTTGAGGAACGGCCTCCTTGCCTGAGCTCTGTGGGGGGGCTATGACCCTTGAGGTCCCCGCTGTTATGGGCTCAGCGGGGATGGGTGCCGTACTGACGGAGGTGCCATTTGCTGGGGCTGGGGCATGATGCTTTACATTAGGACAATTCCTACGTGTATGCCCCAACCCTTTGCAATGATAGCACTGCACCTCCGTAGTGCTGTAAAAAATCCTGTACAGCACCCCCTCAAATGGAACCCCAAAAGACCCCTCTATGTTTTCTGCGCCCTGAGGCAGGCACATTTGTACCTGCCTCTTGAAAGAGAGCACATGACGAAGTGCTCTCTCTCTGCACCCCAGGGGAATTTTTATAAATGGTGTTTTTACTTCCCCTAGGGTTAGCAGGTGGGGGCGCAGGAGGGAGTCTGGTAGGAAGGGGGGCACATTAGAGAATGTTACTTTTGTGCCCAACCCTTCCAGGGGTTCTATTGGGACATATAATCCCCCCACTGTGATGCCTCTCTGTATAAGAATGTGTGCAGCAGCCAGAGTACGGGTAAAAAAAACTGCTTTCCCGTACATTTTGCTGGCTGCTACTATAACAGAGGGGCTGATGACATTAGCTGCAGCACGCAGATAGATATCAATGCTGTAGACCCCAGACATCTGACATTTAACCCCATGCTTCCTGGTGATCTGCCCCTCAGCCCCAGCGGCGGTATTACTGGGGCCAGCAGAAACCACCTGTGACCAGGTATTAGCCACAGGGGTAGGTCTGCTGGCAGAACCACCAGGAGCTGGGGCTGCCTTATCTGCCTGGGGCCTATGCTGTGCAGTGCTGCAGCTAGGATTTTCAGGGGCCATTATTCCCCCTTTTGACCCCTGAGGCTTCTTAGTGGTCTTATCCCTCATGTTTAAACCCTTTTTTTTTTTTAGTTTATTTGTTTTATTTATTTTTATTTTTTGTTTTATGATTTTCTATTGTTTTCTTTTTTTAAATATAAAAGCGTGAAAAAGAAACAAAAAGACAAAACTAAGGGAGAGAGAGAGATGATGTTTGGCAGTGGAAGGGTTAATGGCCTGTTGCAAGGTGTTGCTAATTGCAACAACACAGAGAACACAGAGGCTTTTTAACCCCTCTGTGTCTCTGTGTCAGATGTTAAAAAAGCTTTTTAAAAACTTCAAATTGTTTCCCCCCCCACTGCCTACAAAGATGTTACTTGTCTTCTCTCCCCCCAAAACATAAAACCCAACACCAAACAAACAAAACTTTAACAAAACCTGAAAAACTTTAAAAAAAAGTCAAAGTAAAAAAAGTTCCAGGAGTGAAGGTGAAGTGCTAAGGGAGGGGTGTGGCAAAGTATCCAGGAGACAGCTCACTCTCCTGGGATAGATAGCTGAGCCTGACTCCCAGAAAACTAAAACTTAAATTAAACTAAGAAAAATACCGCAAAAACTCCCCAAAATGAACAACACCGTGCACAAAGTGCTTATAAACAGAAAGGTGTTAAAATAAAACTTGTATTTGAGGGACTAAGACCCTAAAAAGCCTTTTGTTTAGAGCTCAAGCATGCACACAACCTCTTGGCACAGTACTTGTAAGCCTGACACACACACTGGCTAGCGGTCAGGCAAATGAACTTAGATTTGCGGTCAGGAAAATGAACTTAGATTTAAGAAAATAAAATTATTGTTTTTTTAAATGTAGACTGCTGGTACACCACTAGATTGGATTGGTTGAACTTGGCACAATACTTGTAAGCCTGTAAACACACTGGCTAGCGGTCAGGCAAATGAACTTAGATTGGCGGTCAGGTAAATGAACTAAGATTTAACAAAATAAAAGTTTTGGTTTTTTAAAAGTAGACAACTAGTAAACAAGATTGTATTGGTTGCACTGTGCACACACAGTATAAGCTGTGAGCCTGACACACACACTTGCTAGCAGGGGCTAGCAGGGAGACAGGCAAATGAAGTTAGATTAGACAGAAAAAAACAAACAAAAAAAAAGATAATATAGCCCTAAAAAGGGCTTTTTGGGGTGCTGTGTTTACAGCAGAGATCTGATGAGTCCTTCAGCACTGCACTGGACACTGAATAAACTTGTCTAGCTATTGATTTCCCTATTCAATCAGCATGACCTACACTCTTCCTCCTCTCAGTAAGACTGCAAGTTAGTTATGATTCCAAAATGGCTGCTGTCCATGAGGTAGAAGGGTCTGGAAGGCAGGGTATGATGCTGATTGGCTGGAATGTGTCTGCTGACTGTGAGATGCAGGGTCAAAGTTATGTTGAGCCGTTATGTTAAACCGTAGCACTTTGGCAATGAGCGCCGTAGGCGCTCATTGCAGGCGAGCCTCGCGTAGTAAGGAGAGCCGTTAAACCGTAGCACTTAGAAAAAAAATACGAGATTAAAAAAATTACAAGATAAGCGGCGGAACCAAAACACTAAAAAAACACTAAATACACACAAAAAAATAAAATAAAGGTCACTTACAGCATGGGGAACTAGGCAGGACGTCTGGAAGTGAGTTGGAACTCCAATTTACAGCGATTTAGCCGAGTTACAAAGATCGAAAATCGGCTAAGCGAGAAAAAAATGGCCTCCAAAGAAAATGAAAACGAGGCTATACTACTACGAACTGCGTAAAACACAGCCACAGACGTATGTGTTTGAAAAACAACGAGATAAAGGATGCGGATTAACCGAGCAATGAGTAAAAAGACAGTAGCGAGGACATTTTACGAAACCCAATTACAGATTTACGCATTAACACAGATTTAACGCCAATGTCTCGCGCAACATTGGATTTCCCGCCGAAACCAACGCATTTGATGAAATATAAGTTGCAAGTTACAAAAAAAAAAAAAAAGGGACAAATGTAGGGTCATGTTGTGTGGCAAACAAATTTCACAACATTTAATTTTTATTGACCGTCATTTGACCGTTTGACCATATTTACTGTTAAAACGTAGTACTTTAGCGGGCTTAGCGATGGGCGCCGCAGGCGATCATCGCCCGACGCAAAGCGAGGTGAGCCGTTAAACCGTAGTACTTTGGCAATGAGCGCGGCAGCAAAAATGCCAGACGAACAAAACGAAAACGCGGCTACAGCACTATAACCACGTATCGATAATCCGCTAAGACGCATACCACACATTATCCGCCATTTTAGAATAATGCGGAAGTACACAGCTACGTTATTGGTTTCGGCTCGCGCACGCACACTATTACACTGCACACGTTCATCACGCTTACACAGCACCTCCACACCACTAATGCTGCAGCAACATCAACACAGATTGCCAGCTCTTCAACACAATGCATAAAAATACATAACTTCATTTATTAATTTGAATTCTATATTTCAGTAGTACACACAAAACAACATTAGCTACCTTACAATTCCATATGTATATTAATAACTAAACATCTTTTAAAACATACACATCTCATTGCCGTCATTTTTTGACGGGCAATACGCTAGTAGCATTAAAATGTATTACTGTTTCTTTCTCTCTCGCCTTGGATATCTTTCGTTAATTGTAATATCGATGACAAACTGTTTACTTTGTTTTCCCATCTATAAAACCTTTTTACTTATATAGTTAATAAAGGGGGGAAAAATATATAAGAGAAATAATTTTATTCTCATCTCCTTAACGTTGAAATTTCAGTCAAATACATTTTTATCTAAATTTTATAGAGAAATAAAATGTTATTATTACCACAAAATTAGCTGTGAAGAAAGATAGCAAATATATCAGAAATAGAATAAGAAAGCTATTTAGAAATTAAAAAGGTTGAGTAAGTTTAGATAAAAGAAGTAACACGACCTCCAAACTACGAAAGTACATTCTAATTAAAAGTCTGAGTGTTAGATGAATGGTGGTAAGAATGTATTAGGTCCTCTCCTTTTTAACATATTTATTAATGACTTAGAGGTGGGACTGGAAAGTAGTGTCTCCATTTTCGCTGATGACACAAAGTTGTGCAAGGTAATTAAATCAGATAATGTTGTGCTTTCACTTCAAAGGGATTTACATAAAATTGAGGAATGGGCATCTAAATGGCTGATGAGATTTAATACGAATAAATGTAAAGTTATGCATCTGGGAATGAAAAATAGCCATGCAATTTATAATCTTAATGAAGCAAATCTAGGTGTATCAGATATTGAAAGGGATTTAGGAGTGCTTGTGGACAACCACCTAGGTAACAGTGCTCAAAGCCAAGCAGCAGCTGCAAAGGCAAATAAAATATTAGCATGTATTAAGAAGGGTATAGAAGCAAGGGAAGCAAATATAATTCTGCCACTATAGAAATCTCTAGTAAGCCCTTATTTGGAATATGGAGTACAATTTTGGGCATCACTTCAAAAAAAGGACATTTTAGAGCTGGAAAAGGTACAGAGGAGGGCAACAAAACTGATATTTTCTCTAGAAAAAAAGGTGTCTAAGAGGGGATATGATTACCTTATATAAATAAATCCAGGGTCAGTATAAAGATTTGTCAAGTGAGCTTTTTGTGCCAAGAGGTTTTCAACTGACAAGAGGACATTCTTTGAGGTTAGAAATAAAAAGATTCCACCTTAAAGAAAGAAAAGGGTTCTACACAGTAAGGGTGGTTAATCTGTGGAACTCTCTACCACAGGAGGTGGTGACAGCAGATTCGATAGATAACTTTAAAAGGGGATTGGACTTATTTCTAATTAAAAAGGGAATTCAGGGTTATCCTGGATAATTAGATTGAGAGTATTGATCCAGGGAGAAATCTGATTGCCAGTATCTGGGGTCAGAAAGGATTTTTTTTTTTTTCCTTTGAGACAATTGGCTAAGTTTCACTTGGGTTTTTGTTTTTTCTGTTTGCCTTCCTCTGGATTAATTAATAATTAAAAAATAAAATAAATAAATAATTAAATAATTGATTAATAATTAATTAACAATGAATTAATAAATAACTTATCCGCATATTGCAGATCAGAGGATATCATAAAAGGTGGAACTTGATGGACTGAAAGTCTTTTTTCAAACTTAATTACTATGTAACTATGTAACTATTAATATAAATAAAGAAAATAATGTATGATATTTATTCATGTTTTATAAATAATAATGTATCTTCTATGTGTATATTTATGTGATCTAATGCTGCACAGTGTAAGGGTGAGTGTATAGGGTTGGGAGTATGGGTTTATTGAGGTGTTGAAGCCTACTTTATATGTGCAAAATATATGTGACATGTGTAAGTATGTTAAGTTATGTGCCTAGTGTGGTGACAAATTTCCCTTCCCCTCTACACTTGCCCTGACCATAACGCTCCCCCCCTCTCTTAATCTCCCTACCTCCTGCAGCTGCGGTAGCCTAAACTGTAGATTCTGTTCCTGTCTGGCTGAAATTCTGCCTGTGTCCTGCACTGCTGCTTCAGTTCCTGTCTGGCAGGAGTTCTGCCTGTGTCGTTTTATTTGCCCTGTCCCAGCTATCACCTGGACCTGTGTTCTAGTTCCTGCCTTAAGCTCTCAGTCATCTTCTGAGGACCCCTGTTTCCATTTTTTGCAACTGTATAGCTGTCTATTGCATTGCCAGTTTGCTTTCATTGCTTGACTGTGATTTTACTGTTGTTTCTAATAATGGACGGATACAAGCATTGGACTTTTAACTTAAAGGGGTGGTCACCAAGCAAATATACCCAGTTGGCTTTACAAATTATTATTACAAACAATTTATTTACATCCTCTTACCCCATCTCAAAACGCTAATGATTTTATGTTGGTTAAATAAATAACAGCAGAATTCCTAGAAGCTAAGATGATTGCTTTACATAAGAATAGTAAAGACCCTACCCAATGCTAAAGTTTCAAGCCCATTTCATTAATAAATAGTGATATCAAATTATATTTAAACATTTTGCCAAATAGATTGGTACATTTTCTCCCACATATGATCCATCCGGATCAAGTTGACTTCATTCCAGGCAGAGAAGCCTCAGACAATAGTAAAAGTACCTTTTCACCTCATAGATATTGCTTCCAAAAAATGTTTCCTGTGATGTTGCTATTGCTAGATGCACAGAAGACTTTTGAAAGGATAGATTGGGTATGTATATATATATATATATATATTTATATATATATATATATGAAAACCTTGTGAAATTTGGCCTAGGTGATAATTTTTTAAAAAGCATTATGACACTCTATTCTGTTTCAAAAGCATACATTTTCTACCAAGGCATTTGCTCTCAGCCATTTAAGCTCTCTAGAGGTACAAGACAAGGTTGCCCCCTATCTCTGCTGATATTTGCTCTATGCATAAAACCTTTAGCTATAACCTTAAGAGACTAGGAAATTATGTTCATTTATGTTCATAAAATTATAAAGCTGGCAATGCTTGGCTCTTCCCCTTGTAACTTGGAGGGCCTTGCGATGAGCACCTTTGGTGCTCATTGTGAGACCCTAACCGGCTGTCTACAATGAGGAGCTTTGCCGCTCATTGCTGGCCTTGGCCAACCCGCCACTTGTCACTTGTCTGTGACAACTCGCCCTGTGTCTTTTCCCCACCTCTCCCTCCCCTGTGTCTCCTTCCCCTCCCCCTCTCTCCCCTGTGTCTCCTTTCCCCCTCTCCCTCTTCTGTGCCTCCTTTCCCTCTTTTCCTTTCCCCCTACATACCCTGTGTCTGCTTCTCCTCCCCCTCTTCCCCTTTGTCTCCTTTCCTTCTCTCCCTCTCCTGTACCTCATTTCCCCTTTTCCCCCCTCTCCATCACCTGTGTCTCCTTTCCCCATCTCCTTTCCCTGTGACTCTTTTCCCCCTCTCTCCCTCTCCTGTTCCTCCTTTCCCCTCTCCCTTTCACCTGTGTCTCATTTTCCCCTCTCCCTTCCCTTCCTCATGTATCCTTTCCCGCTTCTCCCTTCCCTGTTTCTCCTTCCCCCCCCTGCCTCCCCTGTGATGCGAGCCCTGGGGGCCTCACACTGAGCGACTCTGGTGCTCATCGCAAGCCCTGCAATGAGCATCTTCTGTGCTCATTGCAGCCCCTGTCAAATTTTGGTAACGCCCGGGTGTTCATCACGAGCCTTCCACTGGGAGGAACCAGGTCCTACTGGTGCTCATTGCAGCTCTCGTTGAATGTTTATAACGCCCTGGCCTCGCGATGAGTGCCTGTGTCGCTCATCGCGAGCCCTGCAATGAGCTCCTTCGGCGCTCATTGCAGCCTAAGTCACGCAAGTGCGTTACCAACATCGCAAACGTTCTGAACAGTCTCACAGATCCACAACTATATATGTGATTGCCCAAACATCAAAGGAATTGAAATTGCCGGCAAATAATAAAAATGTAGTCTTTGCAGACAGCATCCTATTAACAACCATAAAGCCACTAACCAGCCTCCTTAATATGCTAAATATTTTGAAGAAATTTGGAAACATCTCTGGCTGTAAGGTGAACTCAGAAAAAAGTGAAGTTTTAAATATATAACTTCCAATGCAAACAGAAAAATTGTTATCTTTTAACTTCTCCTACAAATGGTAACAACACCAAAAATAATAATTGGGCATCCGTACACCCAAACAAACCAATCTATCTAATCGATCTAATCAAATATCTTTAAAAATGTGTTTAAAGACAACTCTGCAATGCTTTCAGCTGACTGAGACATGCCTTTCTATAAAAATGAAATAAATTACTAAGCAAAGAAGGCCCTAGATCAGTACTGATCCAACTGACTACATGTAGTCCTTTACCTATACTGCATTGCTATCCGCTCCAATGGTAAATACCTAAAAGGAACATCTATGATCATCTAACTTCTACTTCCCAACGAGGTCTCATCACCAAGCATCTAACTCAACGACAAAAGATGGGAAAGTCAAAGAGAAACTTAGCAACCAAAAGCATTACAGGACATTTTAAAGCATCCGAAGCAGGCCATTCTCCATCACAAGGTTCAACCCTTGGCCATTTGAATACCACCAATGTGGAAGGAGGTGAGACTAGCTCTAAACCAGACATGAACATCTCAGAACTATCGATGGCCAAAATAAAACAGATGTTGCAAACTCACCTGGCATTTGCAATGAAAGATTGTAAAAAAGACTTGCATGATCTGGGTCAAAGAACCTACCTTTTTGGGAGAAAAAACTACAAAATCCGAGAAGCCCAGGAACACAACAGAGCTGAGATCTCCCAAATCTCCTTAAAAATTGCAATGTTGGAGGAAAAAATAGATGACCTTGAGAATAGATCTCGAAAATACATTAGAGTCAGAGGAATCCTGAGATCAGTCTCAGACCTTACTAACTGCCTCAAAGTGATGATCAGCAAAATTCTTCCAGATCAACCTGAAGAGACTTGGGAGATCGAACGGGCTCGAACAGCACTTGGAGCTTCCAGAAATCTAGATCTCCCCAAAGATGTCACCATGCGGTTCCTCAAAAAGAGTTCTCAACGCTACAAGGAAAATGCCCTCGATAGCGGGGCCAGATGACTCTCCTAGGCAAATCTTCATGGACCTATCCCCACTTACCTTGGAAAAACACAGAGCAATGAAACTAGCTCTTGCAATCCTAATTAAGCACAAAATACCTTGCAGATGGGTTTCCCTTTTGTCCCACAACTATTAATACCATGGGACGTCTCCCTCGTTACATACTCTAGAAAATTGTACCATCCTTTTTTACCGTCTGAACGTGGCTCCACAAGATGAGATATGCAAAACCCAAGTTCAAGCTTTTCCCCCTAGACCCACCCGAGAATGGACTGATGTGTGTTCTTTAATTTATGTTTATTGCTATTATATGTAATCTGTAAATATGTGTAAACAAGAATTAAGTGTAAAATCATAAATAGAATAATATAAATAAACGAAACCCTAATTTACTGCTCTCTGTCAGGTGAATATGACATACACCAACAAGCCGCTACATGTACATCACACATACCACAAATGGACAGTGGAGAAAAAAGTATTTGATCCCCTGCTTATTTTGAACGTTTGTCCACAGACAAAGAAATGATCAGGCTACAATTTTAATGGTGTATTTTAACAGTGAGAGACAGAATAAAAAAAGAAAAAAAACGCATGTCAAAAAAGTTATAAATTGATTTGCAGGTCAATGGGGGAAATAAGTATTTGACCCCTTCGCCTTAGTACTTGGCAAAACCCCTGTTTGCAATCACAGAAGTCAGACATTTCTTGTAGTCGGCCACCAGGTTTGCACACATCTCAGGAGGGATTTTGCCCCCTCCTCTTTGTAGATCCTCTCCAAGTCATTAAGGTTTTGAGGCTGATGGCAATTCGAACCTTTAGCTCCCTCCACAGATTTTCTATGGGATTAAGGTCTGGAGACTGGCTAGGCCACACTATGACCTTAATGTGCTTCTTCTTGAGCCACTCCTTTGTTGCCTTGGCTGTGTGTTTTGGGTCATTGTCATGCTGGAATACCCATCCACGGCCCATGTTCAATGCCCTGGCTGAGGGAAGGAGGTTCACACCCAAGATTTGACATTACATGGCCCAGTCCATCGTCCCTTTCATGCGGTGCAGTTGTCCTGTCCCCTTAGCAGAAAAAGACCCCCAAAGCGTACTGTTGCTCCTCCATGTTGGACGGTGGGGATTGTGTTCTTGGGGTTTTAGGCAGCATTTCTCCTCCTCCAAAGAAGGCGATATGAGTTGATGCCAAAGAGCTAGATTTTGGTCTCATCTGACCACAACATTTTCACCCAGTTCTCCTCTGAATCATTCAGATGTTCACTGGCAAACTTCAGACAGGCCTGTACATGTGCTTTCTTGAGCAGTGGGACCTTGCGGGCGCTGCAGGATTTCAGTCCTTCACGGCGTAGTGTGTTACCAATTGTTTTCTTGGTGACTATGGTCCCATCTGCCTTGAGATCATTAACAAGATCCTTCCATGTCGTTTTGGGCTGTTTCCTTACAGTTCTCATGATCATTGAAACTCCACGAGGTGAGATCTTGCATGGAGCATCAGACCTAGGGAGACTGGCAGTTATTTTGTGTTTCTTCCATTTGCGACTAATCGCACCAACTGTTGTCACCTTCTCACCAATCTGCTTGGCGATGGTCTTGTAGCCCATTCCAGTCTTGTGTAGGTCTACAATCTTGTCCCTGACAACCTTGGACAGCTCTTTGGTCTTGGCCATGGTGGAGAGTTTGGAATCTGATTGATTGCTTCTGTGGACAGGTGTCTTTTATACAGATAATGAGCTGAAATTAGGAGCACCCCCTTTAAGAGAGTGCTCCTAATCTCAGCTCGTTACCTGTATAAAAGGCACCCAGGAGCCAGAAATTGTGCTGATTGATAGGGGATCAAATACTTATTTGCCTCAATGACCTGCAAATTAATTTATAACTTTTTTTACTATTTTTTTTTTTCTTATTCTGTCTTTCACTGTTAAAATACAGCTACCATTAAAATTATAGACTGATCATATCTTTGTCAATGTAAAAAAGTTCCAAATCAGCAGGAGATCAAATATTCCCCCCCCCCCCCCACACACACACTATTCATGATGACCAACAAGGACACTGACATGTCAGCTCCATGGAATTAACAAGGAATAGATGGATGTGTCATTAAATCCATGAAGCTGACAAATCAGTCATTCTTGGGCACAACAACAGTAATCAACCAATAGAGAGTCCATGTATTGGTGTGCCCACTGCAGCGCATGCAGTTACAGACCACAGCCGTAATCAAGATAGTGTTAGGAGCCAAGACCAAGAACCAAAGAATAGATCATATCTAGCAAATGATATACTTTGAATTACAATTAGGAGAATCATTGAGATTCAAGCCTAGATATCAGATAGTTATGAATGATAGTTATGAATGAACACAAAACAATGTATTATTCCTCATACTAATAACATATAACTTTTTTCTCTATCATTCAGCATCAAGGAGGTCTGGGTCCAGTGGTAAACCAGACGCGGGCGCATCAGCTCCATCGGAGCAGGAAGTGGAGGAGCAAGCTCCCGCCCAGTAGGAACCGGAGCAGGAGAAGGAGGAAAGAAGAGGACCTGAGGGCAAACATGCAGAGGTCATGCGCAGTATGGCCAGGCGCAATAGGGAGGGTAGGAGGCACCACCTAATGACAGAATCCTACCTGGCGGGGCTGCTCAGGATGGGGGTGGACCAGAGAACATTCCAGGAGGTTACTGAAGATGCCATGTGACCACCAGGGACACGGAGGCCGGCCACAGGCGATTGGGGCCCTCTGCCTAGGCGGAGAAGGACCTAGGAGCTGCGCAGAAGTTTGTGCCTTCTCAACAACACTCCTTGGTGGCAATCTATTGGTCACACTGTTACCTTAATCTAGCCTGGCTACAGAGTCTTGGATCTTGGCCTATGTGATGGTGATATTTTGTATGCAGATGGCTATCTCCCATCACATGGTCCATGATCATCTTCTCTGTGGACACATAGGGTTTAACATTTCACCAATTGATGGTCACTGAGGAATGCTGTTGAGAAGAGATGCTGCAGTCCCTATCTTTTTTAAGGCCTTATTTTGTAGGTGTTATTTTTTTGTTTTTTTGTTTTAGGTACAATTCAGGTTCATGAAGACATCTTCTGCATCTGCAAGCATTGTGAAGGAAATGTATGAGGTTTAAGGTTTTCCCGGTGCCTCTCAGGTAGACATTCCTTCAATGAGAGCCCCCCTTAACGTGTAGCTCCCACAATTCTAAAGCTATCATATAGCCAGATATCTAAGACATGATTGTTGTTAGCTTATATGTAGACTAATACAGCTATGGTGGAGGACTTGCAAAGACTCACAATGGCATGTTAATGACAGCCAGCATTAATATATGCACTAGTGAAGCATGTAATCCTGACCTCAATATCAGTCTGTGAACAGATCCTTGTGTCTGATGTAAGTAACAGTGAAACTGGCTGCTGACCTTTGTGTCCTCTCCATATTAATGGGTATTTTTCCCTATTGCTAATATCATAGTTATCCTGTAACATGTGCTAACAGCTGTATAACTGATGGATGTGATACCAATGTTGATGAACAATATCATATGGAGGAGGCGATAGTACACCTTAACCACTGACGCTGGTCACAGATAAGCATTTATTGTGAGATGACACATCATTATTAATAGCCATGTGAGTTATCCAGAGAACTAGCTAATAGTTAGTAATGCTTGCAGATGGGAATCAGGTGAGTTGGCATACTGTTACAGTTACAGTATTTAGCACTGTACTGTACATGCATGTTAAAAAAAAATATTCTCCTTCGTCTTTTTTTTTACAACTTTTTTTTAGATTTTTGTTTTGTCAACACACTGTATGTGTGAAACTGTATTGGATTACACAGTCCAGAGGTTTAATCATATGTTTCATTGAGCAGATCTAGACAATTTGTAAGTGCTATGCACATTAATGGTTTCTTCAATGAAATGGAGTGATTTCTGATGATTCCGGTTGCAGTGGTGTAGTGACCACATGTGACCCTGGTAGGTGCTATGCATCATGCTTATTCTAGACTATGACATTACCCCCTTTAGGTATCCCCTTTTTTCCCACAAGCCTCTTGCTCTCCCAGGTTTCGCCCACACCACACCCATGATATTATTGCACAGTCTTGTCAATTTCTGATTGTGCTCTGTGTATGAAAGAAAGCTTTGTTTTACTGTTATCACTGTGCCAATGTGTTGTCAATGGTTGGGGTTTTGGGACATCCACATGCATCACATTTGTGTCACATTCTTATATCTGAATTAAAGAGAAGAAAAAAGTACACCTTTAAATCTGACCTCAGCAGTACCTATATCTGACATCCAAAGTATATAATGTAAAGAGCCAAGAACCAGTAGCATGCCAACATTTAAAAAAGAATAAGATATAACTTTTATTAACACAGAATAAGAGAACAATGTAAGGTAAAATTGGAACATATTAAAATGTACAAGATATGCACAAAAGACTGTCCCAAAATTATAGTCTCAAGTTTATCATCTGCTTAAATAAGCAATAATGAAACCTCCACAAAGGATAATTAAGAGTTGCTGTAGTCTCACAGATACAGAACAACAATGCTTGTAAACACATACGTTTTGTCATATATCTAGACTGAAGTGTTGATAAGAGGGAGACCACTGACATCTAGTGGTAGTTAAGGGTATCAAGTTACAAATACAGCCTTACATAAAATTATGTGTTTTTAAATATGGAACTCTATAACCCTTTATATACACATGAACAAATGGGATGCCATTTATGAATGGTCTCAAGTAATAGTGTTAGTTTTAGCATAATGATCTGTATTACACTTCAATTTATGTACAATCTCCTAAATACAGTCTATGTTTTAGCACAAAGATCTGTATTACATTTCAAATTAATGTACAGTCTTCTGAATACAGTTTATGTTAGATCACAGTGAACGAGAAGGGTTTTTCTCCATATTTTATATATTGAATATCTTCATAGGTAATGGAGTACATTCATAGGTCAAACCCTGAACATTATGTATTGAATTCAATTTGGGGAGTGATGCACATATAGTACCTCTCAGCGCAGTTTCACATAAATGTATATAAACAGTTCAAAAGACTTGTAATGTGTTATTGTATTTTACCACAATTTACTCATAAAATTTTCAGAAACAATAAGCAGTAATGCAATATGTAAATGGTGTACTGGATAATATAGGTGACAATGAGCCCTAGTTACTATGCAATAGATCAGGGTGTGAAAGTGCGGTCCTGGACGGCCACAATCATGCCTGGATTTGATGATATTCCTGCTGTGCACAGGTGAGTCAATCACTTCTTAAGTCATCCTGATTGACTCACCTGTTCACAGAAAGGATATCTCCAAATCCAAGCCTGTGTGTGGCCCTCTAGGACCAAACATGTCCATCCCTACAATATATTAATACATAATATAACAATAATAATAGTAATAATATAATGAGATATCATATAATAATATATAATATATATATAATAATAAAGGGTTAATACACATGCAAAGTCTAATTTGTGATACTGTGGAGTATCAACATTCCAATAAAGGCCTGACAGGAATATGACAGGTGATAATGTAAATCGATTGATAGCAAAACACTTAATAAGATGTCACTAAATGATAATGGGTATTCATCTTGGCACATGGAGTGGGACTTTCCAGGATCACCCCCAGGCCCTCACATGCATCATGTGCACATTTGCAGACTTTTCAGCCATCTCCATCTTAACCGCATACATCATGGAGCCAGGAATGACCACCACCTACACACATGTCATGGTCCTCGAGAGCCATCAGCAGGCCTACCACTGCCACCTGCTCCAATATCATGGCCTTGGCAGAACACCACCACTACTCCACTTCCAACATGGGATCCCCCAACATGAGCTCCCACAAAATGGCCTCTCCCAACATGGTCTGCATCAACTATGCCTTCACCACTGGCAACTCTGGCAGCACCGCAGCCCATAGAAAGGCACAGCATGCCCAGTGACCCATCTCACACACTCACACCAGCCCCTTGGTGGAATATCCTGCTCCACCGAATGGGTGACCTGGCACTACACCTCCAAAGGCCGAATGTGCTCACTACCTCAATTTTTGAGAGCAACAGATTACTATATTCTGAGATGAGGAGGCACAATCGAAGGATGGGGAGGTATGAGCAAAAGGCAAACAGGCACAGACAGCTTATATCTCTCCAGCCTTTGGTTCCACAGGCTCCACTACCATCACATCCAGTCGGTGTCCTCCACATCTCACACCTTACCACTGACGCCAGTTGCTACACAGCCACGCCAGACTCTCTCCGACACCTCCTCCACGTGGTAAAGGGAGGAGACGCACAGCCACAGCAGGTGGGGGCCCAGTGTGGAGAAAGAGAAGGTAGTTTGGAACATCGCCTTCAAGTCATCCTCATCAACAGTCCTCTGTGAATATTAATTAGTATAAATGTTGACATACTATTGCCTTGCTAAAGAGTGTGTATATTGAATTGTATGACATTATCCATGATTTTTTGCATCTGATTAATTGAGCAGATGATGACCAGAAGTAAGAGCTATGTGAATTACTGGTTACTTCTATTACATGTAGTGATTTCTGAATCTCTTTTTCATCAGATTCCAGTTGCACTGGCGTAGTGACCACATGTGACCCTGAAAGTACTATTTATCATACTTATTCTAGACTATGACATTACCCCCTTTAGGTATCCCCTTTTTGCCTAAAAAGCCTCTTGCCCTTCCGGGATCCGCCCATACTACACGCATGATATTAATGATCAGTCTTGTACTTTTCTGAGTGTGCTCTGTGTATGAAAACCTCCCATTTCGGATCATCCAATAGAAAGTACAGCAGTAAAAGATGGAGGTTTCATGTCAATCAATTAGGTTCGGAGTTCCGATATGCGATCACACTCGCAAAACAAAAAAATTAAGAATTATGAAAATGAATGCCAATACTGTTTTAGTCCATATGAGTGGCCTAATATGTATTAACTCATTGATACCCGAGATCGATTTAACCCTGAAATGAAACATTTAAAAAAAATAGAAGATCTTGCAGATTTGCGAGATTGAGATTGTTGTGCAATTAATTCTAATGTCTGTCATTGCTTTCCCCGTTATTTAAAGAGCAAGTAGTGTTTTTTTATTTGCATTTACAGTGCTACAAACAGATGTTTAACCCCCTTGAGGGACCTCTCTAGCACTCGTAGGATTTTCTCCTTCATTTGCCATTTACTGGTGTAAAAACATTTGCGGGCTTGGGGAAATTGAGCAATTGAATAGCGATTTGCAATTTTAGCCTTGCGAACGTGTAAGATCAGCTGTAAGATCAGGCTGTAAATTTCGAGTTTAACCATCGTCATTTTCTCAAGCCTGTAACTCGGAAGCCGGTCCAAGCCCGCAAAAAGACGCCAATTGAATAGCAAATTAACTTACAACCTCACTTATGGACTACCGGATCTCCCGAAACCTCAATTGAATATGGCCCTTATTTTCTAAATATACATTAGCATTCAAGCAAAACTGTACAATACTTAAAGGCTGCAATTATTGAATTCACCCTGTGTAAAACACATGTCTTCCATTATCAAGTCAAGTTCTTCAAAAAAACAGACTTTAAATATTATTCTGAAGTGGTCTTAATATATTCGGGAAGCATTCCACAGACCTTGACTTTCCCCCTTTCTGTCCTCTTCCTATTTGTTCTTGTATCTGCTGCCATATATCATTTTAAAACTATTTTTTTGTTTAAAAAAAAAAAACAATGAATATCTCTGTACCGTGTCAGTGCTGGTTCTCATAAGGCTAGCGCTATCCCCAAGGTCCTGCTGGTGAATCAAATTCTTACTATACGGTGCAAGGAACTTTTTAGAAAACAATCTCTCCTCATGCCTATAAACATCTTACTTAAAGTTAAACATGATAGGACTGCTTACTTGAAGATCAACAAATGCACTGTGCAGGAACCGAGTGATAACTAACTCTAACTAGAAAATCTTATTTGGTTTAGATTTATGTAAGTCAGCCACTCAGTTAACATGCATAAGAAATAAAAGATTTTTGATAGGTCTTACCCCTTTTTGGTGCAGATATGTGATGAACATTCCTTATATACTCTCCACAACATTCCTTATATAAAATATACACATAATATATGCAGAGACCTGGAAAGTGAACTTGAGGGAATCTTTGATCAGAGAAGCTTGGATTGATATTTTTAACTCATTGACCCAATCCTCGATTTTTGCAGGTGTAATTGAATCCAACTTTAATATTTTCAGTAGATGGTACTTAATGCTCAAGAGGTTGCATAAGATATAACCTTGTACCTTGGAACTATGTTGGAGAGGATGTGGGGAGGTTGGATCCCTGCGTAACATCCTATGGGATCCGGATTCCAAGCTCAAAGACAGGGCCCTCCATTCATCGCAATGTGTGAATCTTGAACTTGTTATTGCCTGTAACTTAACTTATGTATAGTGGAAGATAAACCAGGAGATTACTTGAAGCCCGGTCAGAAATCCTAAATAAAGGTACTTACGTTTGGTAATTTATGTTGCTTTGTTGCTAAGTCGTGTCTGACTCTCCTTGACCATTTAGACTGAAGATATATATATAGATAGATAGATATAAATATTTACAGTATATGTATATATAAATCTTTTCAGGGAATCAAACAATAAAAGGGAAAAAGTGTCTTTAAGGGCAAAAAGGTATTTTAAGTGAACTCAACTACAAACCATGAAAAATGATATATGTATCTGAACTTTATCTAGAAGAATGAAGAAAAACCTCTATATTTGTTATATATATTCTTAGTATTCACAGCCATCACTACTGATAACATTTTGCATGGAGAGATGTATCCACACATAACAAACATTAACTAATTAAAGTGACATTCAGTGTTTCAATAATTTTGTCAAAGAATAGATATATCACACAAAGATTGTACATTAAGTCTTCAATATTTCACAATATCTTAATTTTCTTTATCGATCAAATATTTATATATGATGTTGTAACTTTATAGAGGAAAAAATCCAAAGTTTAATGCAAATAATTTAATACTTGGTATCACAGATTTACTGGGTTTTTGTTTTTAATATCCAGTGCGATTACCAAACAAATAAAAAAAGGGAACTTTATTAATAAATTGTTTAAAAAGTAGCACCATACACCATGCATACAATCTAGTTGGATGTACAAATTGTTATTGATAATGAAGGTATATAATAATTACTTCAATATCTCATGATACATAATAAAACTATATGTCAAAAATTATGACTTGAATGATACAAAGCACCAAATAGGTGAAAGGCAATAATGGATGTAATGGATGTAACTAATATCCAGTGCAGAGTTAATTATTAATAAAGATGAAACAATAAATATTTTAATGTTTTCTACCTACTAATTTTGTTGGTCATGTTAGTTTTATCCATGTTTCCTGGGTCCAGAAATCTTCCATCAGCATGTGAGTTCTTTTATTTATGTTTCACACTAGATATTCCATTAATATCAAGTTCAGAATCATTGTGTCTCTATCTGTCTTTATCAAACCCTTTATTAAAAATAAAAGGAATCAATTCTTCATCAATTTAGCTGTATTTTATAATTATTTACCTTGTATATCTGCTGGAATTTGTATTTGTGTATTTAGGATTTTTATGGCATAGTTTTGTAAATATATATATATATATATAAATATATATATATATATATATATATATATATATATATATATATACTGTATATATATATAGTAAATAAATTGTACATTTGTGTTCACTTTTTGAATGTCTAAAACAACTTGTTTCATGTCCAGAATTTTGAGAAATTGATCTGCATTCTAGGCAGTGGCGTAGCTAAGGGGGGGCGAGGGGGGCGGACCGCCCCGAGTGACAGCATATGGATGGTGACACTATGTCACCTCCAACAAAAAATTTCAGCCAGGCTAAGGTGCGAAAATAGTCTGAAAATAGAAACTCTGCAGGGGGGTTAACAAGAAGGTATGTGGCAGGTAATGATGGCAGGGGGGCTAACAAGAAGGTATGTGCCAGGTAGTGATGGCAGGGGGGCTAACAAGAAGGTATGTGGTAGGTAGTGATGGCAGTGGGGCTAACATGAAGGTATGTGCCAGGTCGTGATGGCACGGTTCTCACCTGTGGGATTAACTCACCCGTCTGGATCACAAACAAGCAAAGAAGATAATAAAAATGAGGCTACACAGACACTATAAATGTGTATACAGCACATTAAGTCTATAGTGCGTGTGTAGATTTTGTATAAGCATATTCAGTGTGTGTGTGTGTATATGTATATATATATATATATATATATATATATTTTTTTTTTTTTTTGTACAACCTCTATGCATACATTGAATGCATGTTGCACATGGATAATCAAGCTACATATTGCATTTACAGCATAGGACATATATTGTATATTGGCACTGTGTTACGTACAGTTTTTTTGCAATATACAGAGTGCATAGTATACATATACATAGTATATACATAGTATACATGTATAATGACAATGTATGGGCCATTAGAAGAAGAGTTTGAAACCTCGGCCGCCAGCACCACCAGTAATTTGTCAATATTCAATGACTTGTTATCGTGGCAAATTCCTGTGCCTGATAGTATCAGAACTGATGTCATCAAAAGGGGCAGCGAGCCATTCCAGAATAAGCAGGGGCCTTTCAAGTCGGTCATAAGGCCAGCTCTCTACAGCTTGGTTTTATTACTCATTGGGGTCACTGGGGTGACATTTGAATGGACCGCCCCGGGTGACGTTTACTCTAGCTACGCCATTGATTGTAGGATCTGCAAATGTGCCCACAAAGGATACACTCTTGCAATCCATAACCATATCAAACATGGCTTCCCTTAAGCATATGCCCACTGTATCAAACAACTTTGAGCAAAGCTAGGGTTGGATTATACACAAGCTAGTGTAGTTTATAGGCCTTGCGCTTAAGTGTTACTGTCTTTGGTTGTGTTAGTGCCTTGGGTTAAGTGTTACTGGGTTGGGTTAAGTGTTACTACCTTTTGTTAAATGTTAGTGGCTTGAATGAAGTGTTACTGGCTTTGGTTAAGTGTTACTGCTTAGGGCTCGTTTTTACGTCCTTCTGGCTAGTTTTCCATCCTTCGGCCTCCTTTTTGTTGTGTTGCGTTTTTTCGGGAGCCGTTTTTTCCCTCGCTTAGGCGATTTTCGATTGTGGAAAAATGACAAATATGACTCAAATTAACTTGCAACCTCACTCACAGGCTCCCTGGCTCTCACCCTGTGCTGTGTGTGAGTGTGTAAGCGGATTTGAGGCATATGTGTTGTTTTTTTAGGTCTTTCCAGTTCTGTGGTTAGGCAGTTAAAGTCGGATTTTTGCGAGGCGCACAGTGTATGTACTGGATTCGGTCCTAAGTCCTATGGGTCATAAGTAGTGATGTCTCGAACAGTTCACCGGAGAACTATTCGCAGCGATTTTCGCATGTTCGCGTCCGCCGCAAACGGCGAACACATGCGCTTTTCGGTTCGCCCCCTATACTTTATCATTAAGGAAACATCATTTATTTTATTTTATAAAAAAAATTTGTGTAATCTATGCCTGCCTGACAGCATGTGTGTGTGACAGGCTAACACCTAACAGCTTATATTGTGCTTATTTTCACTACTCATACCTGGTGGTGTAACATACATTGAAAACAACCATTTTTTCCTGTAATCTAATTTCAGTTGACTGCCTGTGTCAGGCTCACAGCTTATATTGTGCTCAGTGACATAAAACAACACTTTTTTGACTGTAATAGTTTGAATAGCAATTGCCTGCCTACAGGCGTGTGTGTAAAGCCTATTGCATCTATTCTGCCAACTTTTGCCAGTGCACAGTCACACTCATATCTGGTGGCACCTTAGATTGCACGCGCAGTGCCCCAAATATGAAGTGGGAGGACCGACCAAGCATCTTTTTCCATCTCCCGCTTCCAAAAATCCATGCCATATACACGTCCCTGATAGTGGACGTAACAGGGATTAAACCGATAGGAATAGTACTACTTAACAGTACACAGCTTATAATAACGCAGACAGAGGCAACGCATATAATCTTCCATGCTGTGCAGTGGAAGCCCCCAGACTCTGACCTGTGTATAATCTTCCATGCTGGGCAGTGGAAGCCCCCAGACTCTGACCTGTGTATAATCTTCCATGCTGGGCAGTGGAAGCCCCCCGACTCTGGGAGTCTGAAGAAGAGGAGTCAGAAGAGGAAGGTGGCTTTGAGGAAGTGCAAGACCAAACACAGCAGGTGTCCCAGGGGGCTTGTTGTCACCTTTCGGGGACCCTTGGTGGCTGGGTGGAGGAAGAGTCCTTCAATGACATCAGTGAGGACAAGGAACGGGACATGGCTAGCTTGGTATCCAACCTTGTGCAAATGGGGAGTTTGCGGTTGTGCAAAGGGACTGTTTGCGGTTGTTTGCGGTGCATTAAACGGGGATATTGGTCTGTTACTGTGAAGCGGGTGTAACCCTTACACTACCTGATCGATACAACATCATACCTGATGTTTTAAAGCATGTTTTCCAAACAATTTAGGAATGTTAGGTGATTTATGCCCTTTATGGCTTAAAACCAGACTCTGCATCAACTATGTAATTTTCCGTGGGAGTTTTGCCATGGATCCCCCTCCGGCATGCCACAGTCCAGGTGTTAGTCCCGTTGAAACAACTTTCCCATCACTATTGTGGCCAGAAAGAGTCCCTGTGGGTTTTGAAATTCGCCTGCTCATTGAAGTCTATGACGGTTCGCCGGGTTCGCCCGTTCGCGAACATTTGATTGAAGTTCGCGTCCGCTGTTCGCGAAACGAAAACTTGATGTTCGCAACATCACAAGTCATAAGTCCTGTGTGATAAGTGCTGTGTGCTAGAACTGCTCACCTTGCTTCGCGAGGCTCACAGTGCAATGAGCGACTTCAGCGCTCATTAAAGGCTAAGTCCTGCGTGCTTCAACTGATCACCTTGCTTCGCAAGGCTCGCAGTGCAATAAGCACCTTTGGTGCTCATTGCAGCCTACATCCCGCGTGCTTCAACTACTCGCCTCACTTAGCGAGGCTCGCAGTGCAGCTTAAGTCCCTCGTCATCGGCTCACCTTGCTTCGCAAGGCTCGCAGTTGACTTCTCGTCTCTTTGAGTAAGGCTCACAGTTGCAGCCCTACGGGCCGCAAACGTCTCACTTCGCTTTTATAACAATATGGTTAATCTTTGTTATTTTAATGAAAAATTTGGTTGCAGAAGTATGCAGTGGAGAATGTATAGTTGCCAATCGATTTTCTCTTTTTACTGTACTACATGGCTGATTTCCCTTTTAGTCTTCAGTCTATAAATTGTGATAGTTACAGTTTTAATGTTACCTGCATTTTAGACTCAGAGGGCCTCATTCTATTATCGGCCGTAAATCGGCCGCAAGGCTGCGATTCCTTGCGGGGGTTCCGTTATCTTGCAATTCAATTATACGGCCCTGCAAGGCTATCCCCTTACGGCCGGCCGTATATCTTGCAACCGGCTGTAAGCTCAGAAAACTTAAAACGCAAAAATAAATTCAAGACGGCACTGTACAGCTCTGTAAATGCTAGGGATCATATTGGGGGACATGAGGATTAATAGCAACCCCCTCTCAAGCTTGCACATCAGCCCAAATCCGAGTTTACATTAACTGTTTATTTTCCGGCCGCAGCGTGGGCGGGTCTGAGGTGCTCCAAGCCCTCGGGACTTTTTACATGGATTTTTGACATAAATTAAAAAATTATTTATTTACGGATTTGAGTGTAGGGGAATGTTGTGCTATTATTGCTACAATCACTTTATAGTCTCCTCAGAGTGCAGGATGGCTTTATTTCGGCTTTATAATGTGCTTAATTGGTGCTAGCGGGACCTTTTTCCTGCAAGTAAGCTGCGGCTCGATTTTAGCCTTGCAGAGAGGGATCCCGGAGCAATTGAATAGCAACCGGGATTTTCTTGCGGCCAAAACTCTTGTGGCCAATTTAGATCAAAGGCTTTCCTCCGGCGCGAGCGGCCTCAAGGGATAGCAAGGTGCCGGCCGCAAGCCTGCCGGAATCCCCGGCCGGAGGGGAATAGAATAGCCGAATAGCTTGCGGCCGGTCCTTGCGGCCCTGCATCTCCTACGGCCGATAATAGAATGAGGCCCTATGTAACTATGAAGACAAGTGAAAATGTAATATCATGATTGGAATTGTAGAGGTTACGGGCTTGAAAGAACAAAGGATTTGCGTCCGTGAAGTTCCACGTTCCACAGGATTTTTTTGCTCCATACTCGCAGATCGTCAGTGGCTTGCTTGATGGGGCCAATTTAATAGCCGGAAATCTTACTGGCTACATTGCGAGCTACGTTTTTACACATTGGGGACTTTAATAGGGCTGATGGTTTGAAGCAGGTAAGCTTAAGACCTACTTAAAGGTGAAATTCTACTATAGAATAGAATTAGGCCCAGAGACTCTTTAGATTTTAAGCCAGTAAAATAAATTGCTGTGTTTTCCACAAGATCACATCATTTCTCAGATATCAGTAAATCAGTAGCTGAAATGTCAAAGTGGCAGATGTGCTGATACTTCATTTTTTTTTTTTACATACAAACCACTTCCCTTCCTGCCTCACTCAAATGTATAGCAAACAAGAACTCAGACATGCCAGAGAAATCTAAGTAGGTAAGAACATTGCAAAAGATTGAACTTACTTTCTTTTGTAATCTCTTTTGCAGTTTATAAAGACACACAATCCTGAGAACTGATGTAATTTGTCAAATGGTGGGACGTTGAGTGTAAATGTTAGCTTAGTAATATACAAACTTTATTTTTTAGAGTGTAATTTTATAGACACTTGCAGCAACCATGAAGACTGGGTGGCATATTTATCAAAGATAGTAAAAACTGGAGTTTAAGTGATAGACTTTACTGCTTTCTATTGAAAAATTTGCAACAACATTGGGTTTGTGCTGAGTGGTACTCAGCACAAACCCAGTGGTCTACTGGATTTGTAACAAGTGTGTTTGCTCACTCTATTAGGTGCAAAGTATGTGTTATTAATTTAGTTCATTGTGTATATGTCAATGTGTGTGATCAGTTCACTCCAGTGTGTATCTGTGCTATGTGCTCTGATCAGCCTGTGTGCTATCTGCTGTATATAGAATGCTATCCAACACCGCATATGACATATAACAAATTAAACATTGTTTTTATTTTTGCTTGCAATTTCTAAAAAAGGAGTTTTCTCATTAACGGTTCATCAAAAGGGAATATTATATATTTGAGAGTTGTTTCCCTACATTATGCATCCACAAAGCTGTGGCATTATGTCAGACTAACAGCTTGTTGAATGCAATTCAGAATATGCAAGTCTCAAGTGATCCTGAATGTGATATTAGTTGATTCATATAAACACAGCATATTTTGACAATGTACATGCCCTAGCATCTTTACATTTTTCTCCTCAATATTTTTAATCTTCTGATTTTCTGTAAATTGTCCATCTCAGAGATATCCTTTTTAGATGCACAATTTGTTGCTGCTTTTGTTCTTTTTATTTTAGAGGTCTTGATCCCTCGTTTGTGCAAACAGAGTGGTGGACAGAAGAAATAAATCTATATCGGTAGTGGCAGAGCTAGTGAAGGACATGCAAAAACATTTGGAGCAATTTTGACTAGCGACTTGCCCGTTAAAAATTATGACAATAAAATTTGAAGCCTGGCAATGCTGTTTGCCACACAATGCAAGGCTTCTTCAAAACATTTACAGGTTACGGACGCCATTTCTTTCCTCGCATAGCCGATTTTCGATCTCCTAAAAATGCCAATTAAAACTCAAATTAGCTTGCAATCTCACTCACAGGCATGTAAGCTCACTTTTGAATTGAATGGCATCTTTTGGCGGTCTTCCAATGTCTTCCGAGTTACGGGGTTGAAAAAAATTGCGGCCGTTTAAGTCATATTACTTTTAAAGTGATGCGTGCCTGGCACTCATAGGGCTCATTGCCAGCCTTTTTCAAAGTCTTGTGGGCCGCACGATGAGCACCGAAGGCCTACGGCCGAAGGCGCTCATTGTGGGCCTGGCAATGAGCGCCTTCAGCGCTCATTGCCAGCCTTTTTCAAAGTCTTGCGGGCCTTGCATTGAGCATTCATTGTGCATGCGCAAGCCCATGTATATAGTTGTGTAACTACCTCAATTATATACATGATTGTCCCCCCCCTGGCCACCCTCCAGTGCCATATATTACAGAACTCATGCGCATGTTGGGCAGTTTCCCATAAAGCTTAGGGGGCCCCATAGGCTAGACAACTTTTCAGTATATTCTTCCTAGAGATTTATTCATAACCTACAAACCAGCTTTATTAAAATATTTAGGTGACCTAATCACCTCAGTATCAGCTATTATCTGGACATACAATCTTGCTGTTACGACTGCATATATTTACCTTGAAAAAAAATGTACATGTACTAAATCTACATAAGCTCAACAATATCAACATACATAATTTCTTGAAGCCATAAAGTTATAACAAAAAATGTGTTTAAATATGCTCTTTCTCTCTTCCTTCTAATTCCTCCTCCACCCCACACGCATACTAGAGGCATACTAGTCTCATTTTCCACAAGTCTCCAAAATTACATTAAAAAATATAACGTATAGCAAATTTTATCATTCTGGGAGGTACAAATAAAAAAGCAAAACACAAAATAAATGGCCTAGATTCCTTGAAGCTCTAACTAAACTATAACAGCAGTTCCCTCACTGCTAAACTATAATTAAAGTATACAGGCCTGGATGCTTGGTTGTTTCAAGGGTCCAATGTTGCTTTGAGTCTCCCTACAGACTATAGAGTAACTGACTCTCTGTCTTCTCCCAGCCCAGCCCCTACTGCCTCTCTCAGGTGCTTAGAAACCCAGCTGGGTTGCTTAGACGGTTGCAGGATTTCTAACCCTATTGCCTCTTTGGGGAAAGAGGTCCTGCAGAGTCTGCCACTCAAATATACCCCATGTTTAACCCTGTTACACATCCCCCTCCCAAGCTTGATACTATGGGATTGAGGAATCTCCGCCATGAGGCAATGTAAGTGGGATAAGGCATCTGCATCTCCATGCTGAATGCCAGCTCTATGGAGGGCTCGGAAGTTGAAAAGTTGTTGGCACAGGAACCATCTCGTAACTCTGTGTGAACATCCTTTATAATAAGTTATATCGGAGGGCTTCAGTAGCCCATTTTGTGGCCAGACATTCCTTTTCCATCATTGAGTATCTCTTCTCCTGTGGCATCAGTTTTCGGCTGAGAAACAGGATGGGATGTTCTTCATTTTCCACCATCTGCGATAATTCATCTCCCAGACCTACACCAGAAGCATTGGTTTGCAGGATGAATTTTTTTTCAAAATTGGGGCTATTAAAACCGGAGCTCGACTAAGTGCAGACTTTAGATCCTTATAGGCTTCCTCAGCTTCCTTGCTCCACTTAACCATATTGTTGACCCTGTTTTTCATGAGATTTGACAGTGAGGCGGCTCTTGTGGAAAAATGGGGAACAAACCTTCATTAATACCCCACAATGCCCAGAAAGGCCCTCACCTGATTTTTCCTTAGGGGTTGTGGCCAGCTCTATATTGCCTCCACTTTGTTGAGCTAAGGTTTGACCAACCCTCTTCCAATGATAAACCCCAGATATTTAGCTTCACTGTCCTATGCACATTTTGCAGGGTTTCAGTTTCGCCTGCTGTAGGGTTTCCAATAAAGCTTCCAATATCGAAAGATGTATCTTACAATCAATAGTATAATTGACAATGACATCTAAGTAAGCGGCTGCATTTTTAGAATGAGAACACAATAGCCTGTCCATTAGTCTCTGAAAAGTGGGTGGAGTTCTACGTAGCCCAAATGGTAGGACTTTGTAGCTAAATATACCATCTGCAGTTAAAAATGCTTTTTTTTATTTGCTGCTTGTTTCAAGGGTATCTGCCAATATCCTTTTGTCAAATCAGTTCATCCACTCTAGGAATGGGATAAGAAACAAACTCTGATGCAGAGTTTAGTTTGCAGAAGTCGCTGCAGAATCTGACAGATCCATTAGGATTTGGAACCATAACAGCGGGACTATACCTTTCACTTTGGGGTTCCTCAATAAGCCCAAGGTCCATCATTTTTTAACTTCTGCTCTTTCTTCAGCTCTTTTAGCCTTGAGTATGCGATAGGGTTTAGCCCTTACTCTTACCCCTAGCTTAGTAACAATGTCATGATAAATGGCGGTGGTGCAACCTGGGTTTATAGAGAAAACATCCATGTTTTGGTTCAACATTTTATAGGTTTCCTCTTTTGTTTAGGGATCAGTTCCTGAGATAAAAGGACTTCCATTTGCACCACTTCCAAAGGCTCTACACAGAAAATGGTTTCACTGATTCTTCAGCCAAACATGCAACATCCACATCTACCATCTGCTCCGAGGTATTAGCAGATTAACATTATATATTTGCTCTGTCTTTCTTAGCTCATTTTACGTTACTTTATAATCTCCTACAGCCTTGATTACCTTGTAGGGTCCTTACCATCTAGCTAGTAGTGCACTACATTTATAATAGATTTTCTGACATCTTTAAGCTTCTTCCATATGGTCTTATACCAGGTAGAAACTTTGGAAATTCTTCTTGTAGTATATCTACTGTTCCTCTTGGATGGCAGCCATAAAGAAGTTGGAAAGGGGAAACCCAGTGGAGGCTTAAGGTACTTCTCTGATAGCAAAAAGCAAGTTGGGTTGAAGTAGGTCCCAGTTTTTCCTGTCTCGTGTTACAACTCTTCTAAGCCTGCTTTTCAAGGTCCTTTCAAATTGTTCTACCAATCCATCTGTCTGTGGGTGGTAAACAAAGGTTCTTTGTGTTTTAACCTGTAGGAGCTTGAACATATATTTCATTAATTTTGATACAAAGGGTGTTCCTTGATCTGTCAGAATTTCCTTTCATATTCTCACCCTTGAATAAAGATGAATTTACCAACATTCTCTGAAGTTGCTGTGCATAGTGGTATAGTTTCTGGGTATCTTGTGGCATAGTCCAGTATAGACTGGTGTCCCCTGGCTGATTTTTCTAGAGTTCCCACAAGTTCTACCACTATGCTTTCTTAAGGCTCCTTTGGGTAATGGTGTCAACAGAGCCCGAAGGTCAGGTTGAGGTGCAGTCATTTGGCATTCTGGACATGATGCACAATACTGGGCTACCTCTGCATGTACACTTGGTCCCTAAACCCTAATTGATTGACATGAAACCTCCATGTTTTACTGACCTCATGATAACGGTCTCATTTTCTATTGCCTGTTTTGAAATGGGAGGTTACAGTCTTGCTTAACTGATCATATTCCTGCCCTGAACTGCTACGGATGAGTGCTCGCCCCATAACTTGCAGGCTGGTTCAATTGAATAGCAGCGGAATTGTAGCAGACTGCAAGCCGCAGCATGCCCACAGACATACAGCCTGTATACTGCGAATTGAATCGGGCTCTATGTGTTTTTTCATCCTCTATATGTTGGTGCAGAGCACATATGGCTTATTCAGTGTCTATGTATGCAACTTTCAGTCAATTATCCTTTAGATCAAATGCTGACCAATAGAGTACAATCTACTTATACAGTTATTGCTGCTGCTGCCTTTTTCAATTAGAAAATGTGTTCTCTTATTCATTAACATTCATTCAAAAACCTTGATAATACTGAAGAAATTGTGGGAGCCAGTCACTGATTTAAAATACATACAGCGTAAATTAGTTTTAGACTAACAATACAACAATACACTGAAGAAAAGATACAATATGACACCAATTAAAATACTTAGCTGATGTTTTATTTAATAACTAAATGAAAATATTTGGTATAAACTATGAACAGGGGTGTGTTTTTGTCCAGATCTACAATGCTCAGACCTAGGGCAGCAAATTTCCAGGGGGCAGATGCAGTGCGGTACATTGGAATATGTTTATATATGAACACAAATTTGAAGTGATATTTTTGTCTGTAAGTGTACTTGGTACTTCCTCACATACCATATAATTACACAAACATGCATCCATGTATGATTTGAGATATGAAAAAGGAAAACAAGGAGCTGCCAATCGGCGACTGTGGTACAAATCTGAATGACCTAGGGCAGCATAAAACCTAAATACACCCATGATTGTCTCAACTTTTGGTCTTTAGTTTAATTATCCTAGAATTTCTGTATTTTTGTTTTACATTAAGTTATTTTTTGTCTTTGTTGGGTTCATGTTTCCTAATAGAATGATGCCAATGGACACATCTTTGATGAATACCTCCAGTGGTAAGTTATTTTTCAATTATTTAAATTTTCCCTCTGTGGTTACAGTTTGACTGCAACAGGCTCATGTGCAACCTCATTTTGATTGTTACACTACTAGCGACATTGTGGTCCATCGCCCTGTTCTGAACCATAGTTTCAGGCAGAGGTTGTGGGAGAAGGAGGGTTAGCTGCACTTCTAAGACCTATGCTCTGGAAGTCACAATTTTGCCAAGGAGATCATTCAAATTTTTTTTATTTTAAATAAAGTGGTGGGAGGGACATTTTTTATTTTATTTTTTTGATAGTAGTGATATGGGGAGAAAGTGGACTGCCAAATGTTGACATTTGAGGATGGCACCTCTGTGTGACTTGAATCACATACAGTGTTACAAGCCAGGAGCTTAGATTACACTCAGATCAATTCAATCTACAAATCCAATGTGTAATGCATAGTTTGAAGAATGACATCAGTGATACTATCTAATTTTGATAGAAATATAGTCTCAAAATCAGACACAAATAAAACTCATACTACAGCATTATGTGAAATTGTTTGAACCTCTTGAATACATACTTTTCTTGCAGATTAATTGATCTGGTCAATTTTATCCTTAGAGAAGAAGGTCATCAACACCATGCACCAAGACACACTGATTTTATATAAAGATTTTCGCAAACAATATAGGAAGAAAAATATATTGCAGTTTATACATTGTAAGATCTCACAGCATTGTGAGATCTCATCTTAGTACAGTTGCAGGCAGCATTTTGTTTCAATGGAATCCCTATTAACATTTACGCTATTTTATTATAGAAAATCTGCTGGATAACTGCAGCAGCATAATGACCATGAGAAACCCGACTCTCAAAATTTTCCAGCTGACCCTTTTTGCTATAATTTTCTTTTTTGGCACAGTATTTAATTCTATTGCTTTTTGGGTTTTCTGCTTCAAAATGAGGAAGTGGTCTGAAACCAGAATATTCATGCTCAACCTGCTATTTAGTGACTGTTGCCTGCTCTTCACCATTCCCTTTCGTATGTACTCCATAATATATGGATGGAAACTGGGCGCATCAACATGTTGTTCCATTCACAATACTTACTATATGAACCCATACACAAGCATTGCTATTATAACATTAATCTCTGTGGACAGATATATCTGTATAAAGTTTCCTCTGATATCAAGATCTCTGCGTTCTCCTAAGAAGGCTGCAATGGCCTGTGGAATCGTATGGGCATTCCTCACAAGCTCACGTATTTTCTATGAAGTTAAAGAACATGAGAAACATAAATCACAAGACTGTTTTATGAAGATCAGTTCAACTGCTATTAATATAAGTCTAATCTTCAGCATCATGTTTTTTTTTACTCTGCTGCCCATACTGACCTTCTGCTCCCTGCAAATCATTAGGATCCTTAAGAGAAAAGAAAACCATAGTGTTCATGAGCAACAGATCATCCAAAAAAGCATCTACATAGTGTCTTCCAACTTTGTAGTTTTCCTACTGTGTTTCTTGCCCCTCCATATTTTATATATTATACAGTTTATGATAAAGTATTTTATTTTTAAACCGGATTGCGCGCTGATAAAGTATATCAGTGATTATGTTTCTGCTGCTCAAGTAATAGCTGATCTTAATTGCTGCTTTGATGCTCTCTGTTACTACTTTGTGGCCAAAGAATTTTGGGAGAATATAAAACAGTTACCAACAGCTAATAAGTTACATTTAATCAAGCAAAATACAGAGAAATCAGAAATTTAGTACAGCTTGAAAGGAAATTGAACACAATCCTTTTTTCATGCATTTTGTAAAAGCTTTAAACGTGGAAATATTGAAATTTCATGTACACAAAGGGCCTCATTCAAATGCTATTTGGCCAATTAAATTGGGCTCTATATAAGCACATAGCATATTTTTTTACAGAAGTTTTTAGTTAGCGAACTTCTATCCAAAAGCAAGGTCTTCACTAGCTAAAAACTTCTGTAAAAAATATGCCATGTGCTTATATAGAGCAACAGGCCAAATCGCTTTTGAATGAGGCCCAACATGTTTATACTGCTCTGTTCTCTGAAACACATATCATTTAACATTAACTGCATAATTTTTGCATACATTTTAAATGTCATTCAGTGTTTTTTATGTAAGTGTAGTTTATGTGCATTTCTGTCCATTTAATAAATCACTATTATTAGTTAATATTTTAATTATCAGTAATGTTAAGGTGTATATTTACAGTTAGGCTAATGTTCTTTCTTTATACTAACTTGAAAGCTTGCAATTCCTTGCAACACTCATAAACAGTTAATGGGCTCTGTATGATATTGTTCTATATGTGCATTAAATCAATTTCATTTTATATAATGAGTCAAAATGTCCATTGAGCGCATGAGTTAATTATAATAATACATTCAAAACATTGATTATAACCATCATACAATTTTTTTCATTATCACCTTGTATCATTCAGTGCCAGTTTTTGTCATAACTTGTACACATCATAATGAAACCCTATATAAACATCTGGCACTGGGAAGAGTTTAGTAAGACTGAGTTTGATTGCAGCACATCATTGCTCAGCACATGTCCAAACCAGATATTATTTATTAAGAGGCTTTTAGGTAAATTACCCCAACAATGTGTCATATTAGTTGGTTAATAAAATACACCTACATTTCCTGAGGTTTGCCCTACTGGACATGCAATCAGTATCACAGAACAATATAAGCCATAGGGGGTCCTTAGGTTACTCCTTGAAAACATATGTTATCTTTACAAGTGAACAGGAAGGTTGAAAATAAATGGCTTTGTTTTATGACATTGGCATAAACCTTGCCAGGCATGAAATAATTAAAACATTTTGAAAACCATATAAGTTTCTTGGGCTCCTCCACGTCCACTGTACAACTGATGTCCATCCATCCTCTCCTAGAGCAGATGGAAATAATCCCAACCCAAAAGTAAACATTATGCCTCTTTATATAAAATAAATGCTACTCTAATAGGAGCTCCACTCAACAAATAACTGTTTAAGGTGTGGATGTGCCTTACACAGGACATTTTAAGGCTTATCATCAGTTGAAAGAGCTGGCAATCAAATTTCAGCCTGGGAAGTGTTTTGTTAAACATGTGTAATTGGTTAATATTAAATCAGAAATTCCTCCCACCTCCTATTCCAAAATATTTCCTTCTATGATTAACTTAAACATTAGCCAAAACTAGGGGAAAACTGGAGCAAGGCTAGGAAAATGTTAGCATATTTTTAGGTGTTATGTAGTGGCAAATTGCAGGGCTCATTTTCATAAAAAAATAATCCAATTAAAGTCTGGGGATGCACTGAGCCAGATATGGCATTCATGCTCAGTTTTAGTAAAAGTCCCTCAGGAATAGAAGTGCAGCAACTCTAGATTATAGAACTAAAGGTCTGGAGATGCCGGATTAGTTGCCAGTTACCTAAAGGAACAGGGAATTAATTAATATTAATAAACAGAGAAGGGAAAAACAAGTGATGTTCTTTTATTTTTTTTATATCCATATTAAATTTTTTAAATTTTTTATAAGAGTTTTTATTTAACTCAGTTAATCTTAAATCAGTTCTAGCTGCACATATCGTCTACACTTCAGGTTCTTCTGGGACATAAAATAACAGGAACACTGAAATGCCAGATTATTCTTTTAGGTTCTTTAAACATGCCGACATCAAAGGGAAAAAGGTGCAGTTCATTGCAGTAAAGACAAATATGAGAATTTAGAGGGAGCTATTAATTTATGATCCTTTCAGGACCTGAGAGATATGCCCCTATAAGCTCAGTGAGTTGGGCTGTATAGCCAATTCCTGTGTAGACTCAGGTTGAATAATCAGTTTCAGTGCTATAAAAGCCAACACATCAGCATTTTAAAAGTTATGTCATGTTCAAATGACCTTCAAAATTAAAAGGTTTTTACATATTTTATACTTGTTTTTAACTGCTCTACATGATGGAGCAGAGCAGTTTTATTTGGTACACTGGCCCTTTATTATATTGCATATTGTATATTGCATAACCGTGAGGTCTTATACCACAACTCTAAACCCACACTTTGTTGTTCAGCACCACTCCTCTCAGAAATTAGCATTTCCTGCTTAACAACTTTTCCAAAGTCACTATCAGGGAAACAGAGGATTGTTTTACAGAAGCAAACAGGAAAAAACAAACAAGAAACAACTTCACCTCTGTTAAAGTGCAGCAATTGTGGCAGCACTATAGAGAGGATGCTGCTGCATAAAGTACTGTAAGAGTTAAAAGACCCATGTAATCATAGCAGTTGGGGGTTCCTTGGCAGAGAAGAGAATTTGGGATGCTAGTTTAGACAATATACCGTATATACCCGAGTATAACCCGACCCGAGTATAAGCCGAGGCACCTATTTTCCCACTAAATACTGGGTAAAATAAGTGACTCGAATATAAGCCAAGGGTAGGAAATTTGCTGCCCCCTGTGTCCCTCTTGTGCCCTCTGTGTCCCCCTCTTGTGTCCCCCTCTCTCTCCTGTGTCTCTTCTCCCCTCTCTCTTCCCTGTGTCTCTTCCAACCCTCACCCTCCCTGTGTCTCTTCCCCCTCCCTTATCACCCTCCTCAACCCTCTCCTCATTCTCAACCTCCCTCCTCAACCCCACTCCTCATCCTCATCCTCAACCCCCCTCCTCAACCCCATTCCTCACCCCCCATCCTCAACCCCCCATCCTCAACCCCCTCCTCAACCCCCTCCTCATCCTCAACCTCCCTCCTCATCCTCAACCCCCTCCTCATCCTCAACCTCCCTCCTCATCCTCAACCCCCTCCCCAACCTCCCTCCTCATCATCAACCCCTCATTCTCATCCTCTCTCCTCAAACCCCCATCCTCAACCCCCTCCTCAACCCCCCTCCTCAACCTCAACCCCCCTCCTCAACCCCTCCTCCTCATCCTCAACCCCTCCTCCTCATCCTCAACCTCCCTCCTCATCCTCCCTCCTCAACCCCCCATCCTCAACCCCCTCCTCAACCCCACTCCTCAACCTCTCTCCTCAACCCCCCTCCTCAAACCCCCCATCCTCATCCTCCCTCCTGAACCCCCCCATCCTCAACGCCCCCCTCAACCCCCCTCCTCAACCTCCCTCCTCATCCTCAACCTCCCTCCTCAACCCCCCGTCCTCATCCTCCCTCCTCAACCCCCCTATCCTCAAACCCCCATCCTCAACCCCCATCCTCAACCCTCCCCTCATCCTCCCTCCTCAACCCCCCATCATCATCGTCCCTCCTCAACCCCCTCATCCTCCCTCCTCAACCCCCCTATCCTAAAACCCCCATCCTCAACCCCCTCCTCAACCTCCCTCCTCAACCTCAACCCCCCTCCTCAACCTCCCTCCTCAACCTAAACCCACTTAAATACCTCCCCCTCTCCCCTCACTTACCTGCTTCTGCTCCGGCCTCCGCTCCTTGACCCGGCACACCCGGTATATGCCAATGGCGTGTCGCTGACATCACATGCGCGCCGGGTCAAGAAGGAGCAGAGGCCGGAGCAGAAGCAGGTGAGTGAGGGGAGAGGGGGAGGTATTTAGGGGGGGTTAGAATGAGGAGGGGGGTTTAGGTTGAAGAGGGGGGTTGAGGAGGGAGAATGAGGAGGGGGGTTTATAATGAGGAGGGGGGGTTGAGGGTGAGGAGGGGGAGGGAAAGAGACATGGGGGGTTAGAGAGACAAAGGGGAGTAGAGAGACACGGGGGTAGAGAGACACGGGGAGGGGGGGGTTAGAGAGACACGGGGGGGGGAGTGACTTAAGTATAAGCCGAGGTGGCCCTGTTTAGCCTTAAAAAAAGGGCTGAAAAACTTGGCTTATACTCGAGTATATACGGTAACTGGAAAAGGGATATGAGTTTTTGAGGCAAAATATAAGGCAGAAGTCACCAAAGTATGTCTATATGATTTAACCCACATAATGCTTCTGCCAACTATGAGCCTCATTCAATTGCAAGCCAGCAGTTGTCTCCAAACTTAACCTTTGGCTGTGGGACAAATGTTTTCTAAATATTTAGATGGATTCAAATGTCTCTAACTCCCAACTGCGCCCTTACAGCCTTTTCACGCAAACCATGAACTCGTAAATAGGATTTCAGGGGGCCTGATCATATGCTCTGACAATATTTAAGTAAAGCCCATAATTTACTTCTTAAACACTCGCAATACTTCTTAGACACAGCCAATAGTAAATGAGACGTCATCATGACATCATGAATACATGGAGTTTATACTACTATTGTATTAGTGTTTAGAAGTACAATTTCTAATCGTCCTGACAATCCAGCAATGTATACATCAATAAAAATAACTAAAGCACCTAATCTAGTCCATGCGGGTTCCATGATATGTTTTAACTCCTTGATTTCCGGGATTAATACAACATGGAAATAAAAGTTAAAAATAATTATTTTTTATTGCAGATTTGCGCAATTAATTTTAATGCCTTTCCATGCTTTTCCAATATTTTAAAATACAGTAGTGTGTGTTTATTTGCTTCTGCAATTATACCTGCGAGTCCTATCTAGAACTTGTATAATATTTTGATACATTTGCAATATACGTGTTTAAGGGCAATTGCAGGCTTTTTAAAAATTTTGTAATTGAATATCAATTTTGCGTCTTTAGCACTGTTAACATTTGCAAACCTGAAAAATCATTGGAGTAGATAGGATGACGTTCCTGTTTTGACAACTGCAGAGCCTGTAACTCACAATTGGAATGCGAGTTGCTAAATGTATCCAATTGAATATCAGTTACATTTACGGGCTACCTTACATGGTAAAGTAATTGCGATTTGGCCAATTGAATGAGGCTCTATATAAATAGGCCAATCTACATTTGAAATGATCCCTCACATTTATAGTAAATGTAAGCAATGTATAATACATTGATACATACTACAATACTTTTCATTTACTTAACATATATTGCCTATTTGCTTTCAGTGTTTGAAGTTTATAGACTTTTTAGAACTCCAGAAACAAATATTTTAAACATTGTAATATGAATCTGAGTAGAC
This sequence comes from Discoglossus pictus, assembly GCA_027410445.1. Classification (NCBI taxonomy): domain Eukaryota; kingdom Metazoa; phylum Chordata; class Amphibia; order Anura; family Alytidae; genus Discoglossus; species Discoglossus pictus. Next base: position 374,601,610 of record CM050165.1, read on the forward strand.
ATGATTCATGTAAACATATTCTATGTACATATGAAAAACTAAATATAGTTTCAAAATAAGTGCAGTTCTCTAGTGGTATTAGTGGTATTTTTATTAGTATTTTATTATTTTGTCATGTTTAAAAGACATTAATATTGTAACACATGTAGTAAATATAAAATTGACTTTTTTATTCATGCAGCGCTCTGTATTTTTGTATCAAAATAAATCCTATATTTTAAAGTTAAAGAGAGTGGTTATAATGCCACACCTGGAGAAGACTGGATATTTAAATAAAGACAATACAGAGTTTGTGGTGCAAGGGAGGAGCTGAAGTCTCTGTCAGAGTGGGAGAATACATGTTCTGAAAAAGAATAAATTTTGTAAGAGACAGTCTAAACAGCCTGTCGAGAAAGGCTACCTGGAGAATGTGTCTGTATTTGTAAGAGGACTCTCAAGAAAGAAGATTGCAAACTGTGCATCAAAAGGAGAGCAGCAAACAGGTGCCTGCAGTGCTTAAGAAAACCCTCCAGCCAGAGAGAAGAGGTAAGAGAGAAAGAGAGAGAAAGACTACCTGCACTAGTGCTCAAGGTACCAGTATAAAATACTTTATATAATATGGCCCCAGTGAAAGTTGGTAATTATGATATTGGAGAACAGCTTTGTGTTTTCTGGTTCCTGGGGTGGAGCACCTGGAGAGAAGGGTAGGCTTGTGGGACACCCACTTTATTGTAAGAAATGGTCTGGATATTACTGCTCTGAGCAGGATGACTGTCTGAGATATTCAGGGCATTCCTGGAAGTTTAGTAAGCATGTATAAGCAGTTTTTGTATTTGCTGAACTAAATATGTTTATTTTATTGCATCATGACTTTAGTGACAGGAAAGACAACAATATATATATATATATATATATATATATATATATATATATATATATATATATATATATATACCACAGATATGAAGGCACTCTGGACCAAAAAAAGGTCCATCTGGTATGCCTATTCTATCTACCTAAAAGTTAGTCTTAAATAATCCTCAGGATAGCCTTATGTGTATCCCAAGCACTCTTGCATTTATTATGTGTTTCTCACATTACCTCTAAATCTTTCACCTTCCAACTTTTGTTCATGGATTCCTCTTTTTCACAAAGAAACCTCCATCTTGAACTTTATCAAATCCTTTGATATATTTTAAGTTCACCTCAATTTCCTCTGACTCTATCCCATTACCTATGACTTTCCTTCAGCCAATGTCATATCCACTGAACTATGTTAGAATGTAGTCCCAGACGATGACATTTACAAATTAGTTTACTGTGTGGGACCATAACAAATGTTTTACTAATATTTAGATAAGCTACATCTATTGCCCCAACCTTGTCTATAACTTTGGTTATATAATCAAAAAAGTCAATTAGATTAGTCTGACATGATCCCAGCAGTAAAGCTTTGCTATCCATGGTCTTGCAAATGATTACATATTAGATATTCAATCATTCTTTATTTCAAAAGTGTTTCCATTACTTTGCATCCTACTGATGTCAAATTTGCTGGGCCTGTAGTTACTTGAGTCCAACCTATTACCCTTTTTGTGGTCGCAGTTTCAAAGTCATCTGAATATACTCCTAGCAGTAATGATTCCTTCAAACATTTAGCTAAGGGTGCAGTAATGCTATATCTAATTACCTTTAGTATGTTTGAATGTGCTATGTTTGGGTACCCACTGACTTGTTCAATTAACTTTTGATAACGCTAGCAAAGCCTCTTGTAAAAAAGATTCTTCTCTTCTAAATTACTTTATTATTTACTGCAGCAGCCCTCAAATTAAATGTATCCTTGCTAATGTCTGCTGAAGAGAAATAGCATAAATATGGACAGTTTGCTATGTCCTTGTTTTCCTCTGGCTAGCTATGGTCCACTTTGTTAAGTTTAACTATTCCTCCCTTCGTTTTTTCTTTTTGCTAATATAACTTTTTTATTGATTGTGCATTTTTCTGTTCTGCATGGGCTTTGACACTTTATCCTTCTCTAACTGAAATGTTTTGCTTTGTCAATGAATTTCTAAAGTACTATTCCATGTCAGAAATGTCATCCTTTTGAAAATCAAGACTTTTTTACGGTTAGACACAGACTTTAATGTATGCTAAACCATACTGACCAGTGATCACAAGACCCTAAGCTCTTACACACTGATACGCCTGAGACTACATTACCTTTTGTGACCAATAAATCCAATAAACCTTCCTTGCATGTAAGCTCCTTAAGTAGTGATGTTGCGAACATAACATTTTCAGTTCGCAAACGCGAATCGCCGCAAATGTTCGCGAACCGGCGAACCCGGCGAACCGCCATAGACTTCAATGGGCAGGCGGATTTTAAAACCCACAGGGATTCTTTCTGGCCACAATAGTGATGGGAAAAATGTTTCAACGGGACTAACACCTGGACTGTAGCATGCCGGAGGGGGATCCATGGCAAAACTTCCACGGAAAATTACATAGTTGATGCAGAGTCTGGTTTTAATCCATAAAGGGCATAAATAACCTAACATCCCCCTCCATCATCATCCTCCCCTGTATCTCTTTACCCCCTTCCTCATCACCCTCCCCTGTGTCTCATCCCCCCTCCCTCATCATCCTCCCCTGTGTCTCTTTTCCCCCACCCTCATTATCTTCCCCTGTGTCTCTTCCCCCCTCCCTCATCATCCTCCCCTGTGTCTCTTTCCCCCTTCCTCATCACCCTCCCCTGTATCTCTTTACCCCCTCCCTCATCATCCTCCCCTGTGTCTGTTTCCCCCCTCCCTCCTCATCCTCCCCTGTGTCTCTTCCCCCCTCCCTCATCATCCTCCCCCCTCCCTTGATGATAAGGGGGGGAAGAGACACAGGGATAAGTGTGAGGGGTGTTAGGGTAAGGGGTGTTAGGGATAAGGGTGAGGGGTGTTAGGGTTAGGGTAAGGGGTGTTAGGGATAAGTGTGAGGGGTGTTAGGGTTAGGGTGAGGGGTGTTAGGGATAAGTGTGAGGGGTGTTAGGGTTAGGTGTTAGGGTGAGGGGTGTTAGGGATAAGTGTGGGGGGTGTTAGGGTGAGGGATGTTAGGGTTAGGTGTTAGGGATAAGTGTGAGGGGTGTTAGGGTTAGGGTAAGGGGTGTTAGGGATAAGTGTGAGGGGTGTTAGGGTTAGGTGTTAGGGTGAGGGATGTTAGGGATAAGTGTGGGGGTGTTAGGGTGAGGGATGTTAGGGTTAGGTGTTAGGGATAAGTGTGAGGGGTGTTAGGTTTAGGTGTTAGGGTGAGGGGTGTTAGGGATAAGTGTGAGGGGTGTTAGGGTTAGGTGTTAGGGTGAGGGGTGTTAGAGATAAGTGTGATGGGTGTTAGGGTAAGGTATGTTAGGGTTAGGTGTTAGGGTAAGGGCTGTTAGGGATAAGTGTAAGGGGCTATTAGGGTTAGGTGTTAGGGATAAGTGTGAGGGGTGTTAGTGTAAGGGGTGTTAGGGATAAGTGTGAGGGGTGTTAGGGTTAGGTGTTAGGGTGAGGGGTGTTAGGGATAAGTGTTGGGGGTGTTAGGGTGAGGGATGTTAGGGATAAGTGGGATGGGTATTAGGGTAAGGGATGTTAGGGTTAGGTGTTAGGGTAAGGGGTGTTAGGGATAAGTGTGAGGGGGTATTAGGGTTAGGTGTTAGGGTGAGGGGTGTTAGGGATAAGTGTGGGGGGTGTTAGGGTGAGGGATGTTAGGGTTAGGTGTTAGGGATAAGTGTGAGGGGTGTTAGGGTTAGGGTAAGGGGTGTTAGGGATAAGTGTGAGGGGTGTTAGGGTTAGGGTGAGGGGTGTTAGGGATAAGTGTGAGGGGTGTTATGGTTAGGTGTTAGGGTGAGGGGTGTTAGGGATAAGTGTGATGGGTGTTAGGGTAAGGGATGTTAGGGTTAGGTGTTAGGGTAAGGGCTGTAAGGGATAAGTGTAAGGGGGTATTAGGGTTAGGTGTTAGGGTGAGGGGTGTTAGGGATAAGTGTGAGGGGTGTTAGTGTAAGGGGTGTTAGGGATAAGTGTGAGGGGTGTTAGGGATAAGTGTGGAGGGTGTTAGGGTGAGAGATGTTAGGGTTAGGTGTTAGGGATAAGTGTGAGGGGTGTTAGGTTTAGGGTGAGGGGTGTTAGGGATAAGTGTTAGGGGTGTTAGGGTTAGGTGTTAGGGTGAGGGGTGTTAGGGATAAGTGTGATGGGTGTTAGGGTAAGGGATGTTAGGGTTAGGTGTTAGGGTAAGGGGTGTTAGGGATAAGTGTGAGGGGGTATTAGGGTTAGGTGTTAGGGTGAGGGGTGTTAAGGATAAGTGTAAGGGGTGTTAGGGTGAGGCATGTTAGGAATAAATGTGAGGGGTGTTAAGTCTTAGGGATAAGTGTGAGGGGTGTTAGGGTTAGGTGTTAGGTTGATTGGTGTTATGGATAAGTGTGAGGGGTGTTAGGGTTGGGTGCTAAGGTGAGGGGAGGATGATGATAAGGGGGGAAAGAGACACAGGGGTGTCCTTGCAGCAGAGATCAAACGAGTCCTTCAGGACTGTATTGCACACTGTGTACAGTAGCCTTGCTATGGTTTTCCCTATTGATGCAGTATCACCTACACTCAGCCTCCTCTCAGTAAGACTGCAAGTTAGTTATGATTCCAAAATGGCTGCTGTCCATGAGGTTAAAGGGTCTGGAAGGCAGGGTATGATTCTGATTGGCTGGAATGTGTCTGCTGACTGTGAGTTGCAGGGTCAAAGTTTGCTCAATGATAAAGTATAGGGGGCGGATCGAACATTGCATATGTTCGCAGTTCGCCGCGAACGCGAACATGCTATGTTCGCCAGGAACAGTCCGCCGGCGAACTATTTCCGACATCTCTATCCTTAAGTAATTGTGTAAGTGATGCCACTTGCCAAGAATGTAGCATATACGTATTCCTGGCCGATTCAGCAGAAGGAATCTTCAGTCTACATTCTGCAAATTAAAATTTCCTATTACATTTACCTCACCCATTCATTGTCATTTTAATATGTTTTTTTCATTAGTGTTCTGTCTAATATCTCATCTTGTCTAGGAAGCATATAAAAGACACATATCCTAAAAACTTGCTAGAATTATCCAAATGCTCTCAATTATTTTCTTCAGTATTCTGAACTACAGTGGCTTTATGATTTTGTCTTACATAAAAGTGCCTCCACCATCACAATCAGTTTTTAATTTGGAATAAAAAGGTCAAGAAGACCAATCCTTCCCATAGCTTGTATAAACAGAATAGCTTAACTGAAGGCTAGTACCAAGATGCGTTTTCAGGGTCAAGTTGCAGAATTTCATTATAAGTTACCGAGTACCAAGACATGTTGCAGAAATTAATTTCTGATTAATAAACATAATAAATGCCTTCCCTCAGAGCATAAACATTATTTTGCAGTGCACCTTTTTATATAGTTTTTGCAAGAATCACCAATGGGCTACTTCACCTTGATAAACACATGTTTGACACCTATTCCAAATGGTTCTGGTCTATCTACAGGGACCTGGCGCCAGACTGTCTCCCTTCTCACCTAGGTGCCAAAGAGTCTACAACCCCAGCTATCTATAACCTGAGCACAGCAGAGGTTGATTAGGTAGTGTGACTGCTGGAGATTGAGTGTCTGAGTGATAGGTCTGTGTCTAGAACAAATGGGGAACCATAGACCTGGGGTAAGGGGTGTCCCAGTGAAAGGTAATGGTGCTGGTTTGCGGGCTCGGGGAGGGATTAGTGGTAAGTCCCGACGATTTCAAGGGAACTTACAGATTGGTTCTATCCGCTCCTTTGTCGACTACCCCTCAGATAGTCAAACCTTTATTGAGTCGGACAGAGTCAGCTCACGGACAATGACTAAAGCCCAGTACTTCCTAATTTATGGTTAACCACAAGGCAAAGGATCAAAGGGGTATCACTTGGAAAACACTTGACTCCACTTTTCCCTGCTCTATTGAAACAAAGTGTTTCAATTGATGCTTTGTTAGCTTTGTTGAGAATACTTAATGACTTAATCAGCCCTGTGAATCTCCCATTAAAATATATGGAGCTTAATCGACCTTTTACCCCAAGTTCAAATACGGCCAGGACCTAGAGAGGCCATGGGACTGGGAGAGAACTGGGTTTGCAGTTGGCTACTGGAAGCGTTTAATGATCACCCTTAAAGTGGTACTAATCGCAACATATTTTTTTATTAGCTCAATGTAATCGTTATACCCACACACACACTATACACATAAAATAACTGTTTACAAAATGAAAAATGACCCAGAGCCCCCTAGACTTAAATGACTTTGTAAAAAAGGATCCTAAGGGTGCAAGTCAAATAACCATGTCCTGGGCTACCACATCACACCACAATACAAATCAGCAAGTGTCATAGGCCTTTAGAAAGTTCTTATGGCCATTAGAATATCTCTTAGGTGAGGTAGCCATATTGCAAGTGCCTACCCATGCCTGCTTGTCAGTTCCAAAAAAGTCCATGAGTCCAGGGGGTCATGACATCCACTCCTTTTGACAACTCTATCTTTCCTGAGTAAACTGTAACCAGGTATGACTATTTCCCATTCATGTAATTCATTATACCAAGATTATATTCTACATACCTGAAATTGTCTCTAGTTATTATTGAAATGAGTCCTGGAAGCTTACTCACTCTTTAGATTGTAAGTTTGCAAGTTGTCAGTCTTGTAAGGTGCTTTAGTGAAAGCTCTACACACACTAGATTCTAAACTCAAAGACAGGGCTCTCCACTCTTTGCAATGTGTTAATTTTGTTTTGCCTCATACTTAACCCTTGTTCTGCGCTATGGGTTATGTTGGGGCATTACAAATAAAGATAATATTATTATTATTATTAATAATAATAATAATAATAATAATAATAATAATAATATTCCAAAGACGAGCATTTATACACACAGATTGAGGTACATTGTCAGAATTATTATTGTGCTTTAATGTCTGTGCAATGCATCTGTTACTAATTATCCGTCTTGCTAGTATTGAAACTACAGTTTATCTTTCACATTTTGGGTAGTAGTTTAAAGTTTTAAAACTACCACCTTTATCTAATTAAAATTCCTGCTAATGGAATATTTTATCTCTTCACTAAAGAGCCCCTTTACACTTTACAATGTATAAAGACTATGGGCTCATTCTAACCTAACACCTAGCAGTGAGCAATGGCTCTCTCCTTACTGCATTAAAAATAATGCAGGTGGTTTATGGCCCCTCGGTCTAAAACCAGCTACCCCCTATGACCCCAGAGTTTCCCAGCATTCCCTATAATACCCACTATAAACTGGGGTACCCCGTTGATTCCCCATGCCCATGCTGAATGATCCGGGTGGAACACCAAACATAAATTAAATTAAATAATATAAATATAAATAAAATGTTTAACATAAAATAAAAAATGAAATAAACTTGTAAAGTCGTAAAATATATGCTTATATACACTGTGAGGTGTTCCTCCATCTCATAGTGTTTGGGGGGGGGGGGGGGGTTCCCACGATTAAGGTTGGTAATAGCATCAGATTTGACACTTGTATGTTTCTCAGAGACATGTCTTATGCCTCTATAGGAGGTAATTGAATAAGTAGGATTTTTGGGCATTCCAAGAAATTATAGGCACTCAAAGTTTTAGGTGTTTCACTCGGATTTTAGTATGTGATGAGCTTTTGAAAAAATTTTTATGGGACAGTTACAAGTGAATTGCAATTTGTTTTTCATTTTACACCATTCAGATGAGCACCTACACTCCTCTGTTCTTTAACTGTAAATGAAGAATCAATAGATATATATCACTAGCAGAATAAGACCAATACACTTAAACACTCTGCACTTCAACACAAAGCAAAGTGTATCAGCAAACTGTCCTGCTGCATGTTGTGTTCGTGAATGCTATTATGGAATAGCAAAGCATTCACTCTTATCCTGAGATCCTGCCATGAGTGACCACACACATAAAAGCACTTGAAATTCAGGGGTCATCAGCAACATCCTGTATGTTTGAATTTGTCCCTGTGTACTATCTTGATTGCCTTTGTACCTCAATTAATGGTGGTTATTGACAGATTAGTCAATGTACTATGGGTTGAGGATGGTAATACATATAGAATCTTCCACTGATGTGATGATAGTGTGCTCTGCTAGAAGAAGATGGCATTGCCCATAAGCTGTGCATCTTAATGCAGTGCCAAGTCATCAAAGATTCTTGAGAAGGTTCACATTGAGTACCTCCACTGGTATAAAATGGAGACCATTATGCTGTGTAGCACTATTGCAGATATATAGGATTACTGATTGTTGTATGTATTCTCCATATTCAGATTCCAGTTGAGTAGTTCAAGGAATGAAAGTTGAAGTAGATGTGGATCAAACTGTGGAATACATTTGTTCTTAAACATGACTTCCTGGTCTTTTTATATTTATGTTCAATATACAGTATATCACATATTATAATTATCAAACTGCGATTCGTCATCACGCTTTGCGGCAACTTGCAGTTTGACAACCGATCGATCGCAATCATGGCTCGCTCATGCGCATTGCGTGGCTAACGCTGTGCACTCGTATTACGTAACGGGAGGCAAGGGAAGAGACAAACAGGGGAGGAGGGGAGAGACACACAGGGGAGGAGGGTAGAGACATACAGGGGAGGAGGGGAGGATGGGAAAACACACAGTGGAGGAGGGGGGAGACACAGGGGAGTGAGAGAATGGGGAAGAGACACAAAGGGAGTGAGAGGAGGGGGAAGAGACACAGGGGAGGGAGAGGAGGGGGGAAAGACACTGGAGAGGGAAATGGGGGGAAGAGACACAAGGGAGGTGGGGTAAAAGACATAGGGGGGACAAGGATGAAAGACACAGGGGAGGGGAAAGAGACACACAGGAGGGAGAGGGGGAAGAGACACAGGCAAAGGGAAAGATAGAGGGAGGGGGTGAGACACAGGGGAAGGAGAGGGGGGAAAGAGACACAGGGGTAGAGGGACACAGGGGAAGGAGAGGGGGGAAAGAGACACAGGGGGGAAAGAGACACAGGGGAGGGAGAGGTGGGGAAGAGACACAGGGAGGGAGAGGAGTTGAAAGAGATACCGGGGAGTTAGAGGAGCGGGAAGATACAGGGGAGTGAGAGGAGAGGGAAGAGACACAGGGGAGAGAGAGGAGGGGGGAAGATACACAGGGGAGGGGAGAAAGACACAGGGGAGGGAAATGGGGGGAAAAGACATGAGGGAGGGGGAGCAGACACAGTGGGAGGGGGGACGGGGGGAAAGAGACACAGGGGAGGGGGGAAGAAACACAGGGGAGGGGGAAGAGACACAGGAGAGGGAGAAGGGGGGAAAGAGACACAGTGGAGGGGGAAAGAGATGCATGGAAGGGAGGGGTGGGGAAAGAGATACAGAAGGGAAAGAGACACAGGGGAGGGGGTTAGAGACATGGGAGGGAGAGGGGGGTAAAAACACAGGGTGGGAAGGAGACGCAAGGGAGGGAGAGGAGGGGGAACGGAGACAAAAGGGAGGGAGAGGAGGGGGGAAATGAGACAAGAGGGAGGAAGTAGACAATGAGGCTCCAAAGGCACTTATTGCATGGCACATGATGAGTGCCGAAGGCGCGCATCGCAAGGCCAATAAGGTAGAGGATGGGAGAGGTAGAGGGGGAGGCTTGCAATGAGCACCGAAGGTGCTTATTACAAGACCCGTGATTAGCACAAAAGGCACTTATCGTGATGCTAGTAAAGTAGAGGTGGAGAGGCTCCCATTGTGTAACAAACAGCATTGCCAGGCTTCACTTTTTATTGCCGTCATTTTTGATGGGCAAGTCGCTAGTATATATATATATATATGTGTGTGTGTGTGTGTGTGTGTTTTTTATTGTGATATCATCCGGGATGTCCCTTTAAGCAAATGGTGAGGTCAATAAAGGCTTATCTCATCTCACCAGCTTTTTCTTCCAGTCTCCTTAGTTCACTGGACCTTCTCCATAACCGTGAACTGAATACGCCTTAACTTGTGGCACCCCTCCATGGATGTCCCACATAACATGTTTTATTTTAACGCCTAAGAAAAATTCTATGACCATATTACACTTTTACACAGGTTACAATATACATGAGGGAAATATTATCTAGCAGTATAGGAACATTAAACCATATTTGACAAAAGCCAAGTTATCATGGTTGCAATAGTCCCAATGTCCATGTGGCCATGACACAATATTTTACAAAATGGGCAGGGGGAAGGTATTACACAATAATAAGTATATAATGTCTATTTTTTATCTTATCTGCAGAAAGAATGAGTCAAAACTAATTTCATTAATCACTATAATAGTTTTCATAGGGTGTAATGATGTTATTGAAGGGGTGTGCCCATGACATCATCGGGAGCAGGACCTAAAGCAGGAATTAATAGCAGCAGGCAGTTATGATGCATTCAAAGACAGCAGAGAGAAAACACATCACAAATAGACACAGACCTGAGTGTGTGAGAGAGAGGGAGTGAGGTATAGAGAGTGAGCGACAGCACAGAGATACAGACAGCAAAGTTAGTGAGTGAGAGAGAGACTGAGGAGAGAGGTACAGAGAGAGACACACACAGCACAGACAGACGACAGAGAGAGAGGTACAAAAAGAGAGACAAAGCACAGAGAGACAGACAGCAAAGTGAGTGAGAGAGAGGGAGGGAGAGAGGTACAGAGAGATAAAGACACAGCATAGAGAGACCAACAGCAAAGTGAGTGAGAGAGAGAGTTGAGAATTCTGGATGACTGAAACGGAAAATTAAAAATGTTTTTATTAATCTTTTAGAGATGGATACCATTAAATATCACATGACTTTTTGGTTTAACAACTGGATCTGATGTAGTAATCAGTGACATGAAGTTAGTTTTACCAAGGACCTCATTAGAATATTTAAGTAGGAAGAGATTATGGTCCCTTGTTTATACTCTATTCACAATACCATAGATGATCATTTTAAGCAGTGTGTATACTATACTGTAGTAAGTTGTTGTTACTGCAGATCAACCTCACTTTATATATATATATATATATATATATATATATATATATATAGAGGTGGAGTTACCGCCGGTGCAGCCTTATAGGGGCCCAGTGTTTTTGCCCAAGCCCAACCTACCATGCACGGCTTGCCTTGGCCCCACGGGAAACCGCAACCCTCACGTGGACCTAAGACAAGGAAGCAGATAGAGAAAGACACATGTAATGGAACCCATCACTGTTTTACCCTGTTTTATGGTTATGGTTAAAATATGATCCTACTGTTATACTGTATGTATGTTGGTTTATGCTCTGCAGAATATTAGCCCAGACTATTGCAGACCTTGGCATAATAGATAATCCTATTACAGAGACTCCTCATAGGATAAGGAAGTCTATTGTATAAAGTGTTTTTATTGTGAAGATGGAACAAAGGGAAGGTGACCCACCTATTGTCCCTCTATGTGTATTGTGTGGCCAACTATGGGGGATGTGTATTGCCTGTGGGAAGAGATGTGTATATATATTTCTGCACATAACAAAATAAAGTCAGTATTTCTTTGACTCCCAATTGAGTGTCGTCCAATATGGGAGGTTGGTGAGACTGTAGTGCTTCTTGGATATTTTACCGTATACCAGCGGAGATATTGGATTCGTGTTCCAACTCCGTTACCACACAGATTGAGAAAGATGCAGAAAAAAAGGTGGTGGGATACAATGGAACACTGAGAGGGAGAAGAGTGATGGATGGAGAGAGACAGATACTGAGACAAAGATAGAGAGTCATAGGAAGACAGAGTGACAAACCTATGATGGGAGACTGATGATGAGACAGAAACAGAGTGGGGGGGCAGGGGAGGGGAGTGCCCAGACTCTTCCTGCAGGTCACTTCAATCAGAATATACGGCCGCACACACTTATGTAAGTAAAACTGTCACCTCTTAACCCTGAAATATATGAGGTATACATATTGTCACAAATGTCTGGAACTACCGTCCATTCTTGCATTCCACAGAGTGTGAAGATCCAGGTGGGTGGGTGTTGGACACGTGTTTGTGTACAATAATTACTCCTACATGAGTCTGTTTCAAATGGCATGTTCAATATGGCATACTATACCATAGTCTCTATATAGGACGAGTCAAAAATCAATGGCTATTAAAAAAGTCCCATAGACAACATATCTTATCAGAACATCATTTTATTGGATGGAATTAAGGTAAGTAGTCAATAGCCATCGTTGATACTTTGTAAGAAATATACTGTATATAAGTGTAAATCGTGTTTCGCTGATTGTGCTACAGCTGCTTCAGTTACAACGTTTCCTGGTATAGCCTGTGATAGTATTTCTAGGACCTGGGTCCTCCCAGGGCACATGATGTGACAGCCATACAGATGAAAAACTGTGAGGTGGATATGGAAACATACACACACACAGGCAAGATACAGTCTCAGAAAAGAGACTTAGACAGAGATAAAGTATAATTCAAAAAGGGCCTGAGGGGGAAAGACGGGGCTAATGGTGCTACAAGTCGATCCACTCAAAGTTATGTACTTGAGTTGAAGCCAGTGCTGGTCACGGGAGTAGCAGAGGCTGGCCAGTGCACCTGGAGAAAGGGTGATGCAAGCCATGCAAAGGCCCTGGATGGTTGTGATTTGTTGTGTGTCCGGCCATATTGGCTCATAACAGAGACTGAGTGGTTCTGATTGATGAGCATAGGGTAATTTCCCTTCGGTGTGTTGACCACCTACAGTTTTGCTGTTTATGCCCAACTAGACAGCAGAAGCCGTATTGTGAAATAGAAACAAGCCTCACCACAAAATACAGTTTTGGATAATGTTTTAGACAAAATTTATAGAAAACGCAATGATATATCACATAGTAACTACTTTCCTGGACACATCTGAAAAGGTATAAGCAACAAACATTTTATTTTTTTAATTCAGATCTACTGTAATAGAGTTATGGAAAACTTATGACTATTACTATTTTGTTACATTTTGGATGGGGGGCTTTCTTACAGGGAACATTTATGTCAACATACAAATCAAATCCTATTCACAAACCAAATAATACCACTATTGAATAGATGGAATTGTCCAAATATTCCTTTGGGAGGAAATTGGAATTGTTGGGCAGACCCAATATTAGGCCATTATAAAGCAAACAGTTAACGTGAGAGAAGGCAATAAAATGATGAAATAAATATGTAGATCCTTGAGATTAGTAGGCACATGAAAGGGGGATACATCTGGAAAACATAGAATACTCTTTCTAATCATCTCCATATGATACTTGGATGAGAATAGATTATTTTTTATGCTTGCAGTCAGTACATCAAGCGACTGCAAATAGTGTGATGTACACAAAAGTAATATCAGATGACCCTCCCATAAGTATATCCATGCAGTGGAGGCTGGTGACTTTCCAAGTAGGTGTGGTGGAAGAGAGAGACCTGGCCCCTCCCCTTACATTGATTCCACCCAACAGCATAAACTCCTCTCCTTCACAACATTTTACCGTATAGAGCCTGCCCAGTGACACAGACTCTACAAAAGTGATCCTACAGAGAGAGATAGTATTGAGAAATGGACGGGGGTGGGGGGGGGGGGTAGAGAATGATAGAGAGGGAAAGAGAGGGAAAGAGAGGGATATAGAGAGAGAGAGTGATAGAGAGAATGGAAGGTTTAGAGAGAGTGGAAGGGATAGAGAGAGAGGGAGATATAAAGTTAGAGAGATAGATTATATGCCTATATCCCTCTCTCTTCCTTTTTATCCATCACCATCACTCCTTCTTCCCCTCTCCCTCCTCTCTCACTACCCCCCTCTATCCCCATACCTGTCTAGCCTCGCCCCTCTATCTATCGCTCTAAACCTAGGTCAGATATTTTACAATTGAGCCAACAATGATACAAGCAGATAATATGATAGCAGCAAATATATTGAAAAAGAGTAAAACAGCATACATAAATAATTTGTTAAATGAGCAAATAGATTAATTAAAAAAACAGAGACTTAACAAAACGTGGGAGGAACATCTTGCACATACAGAAGGACAGAGTGATAATTCACCAACAACAGACTAGAACAAGAAAGTTGCACCCCAAGTTGGTTCAGTACTGTTTTGTTTCTCCCTCCATTTTAAACATATTTTAAATAGCATGTGGAAGAAGCATCTCAAACCTCCAGCCAAATGTATAAATGTATGTGTTTTTTCGGAATATTTACTCAGTTTATAGCCTGCCTATACATAATTAATATTAAGTTGCAAAAACAAATTTGAGTGGTTAATTAAGCATATATTTCTAATTCTGCTCCTTCACACATATATATAGACACACACACACACACATACCGTATATACTTGAGTATAAGCCGACCCGAGTATAAGCCGAGGCACCCATTTTACCACAAAATACTGGGTAAAATGAGTGACTCGAGTATAAGCCGAGGGTGGGAAATGTGCTGCCCCCTGTGTCCCTCTTGTGCTCTCTGTGTCCCCCTCTCTCTCTGTGTCTCTTCTCCCCTCTCCTTTCCCTGTGTCTCTTCTCCCCTCTCCCTTCCCTGTGTCTCTTCCAACCTCTCCCTTCCCTGTGTCTCTTCCCCCCTCCCTTATCACCCTCCTCAACCCCACTCCTCAACCTCCCTCCTCATCCTCAACCTCCCTCCTCAACCTCAACCTCCCTCCTCAACCTCCCTCCTCATCCTCCCTCCTAATCCTCAACCTCCCTCCTCATCCTCAACCCCCTCCTCAACCTCCCTCCTCATCCTCAACCCCCTCCTCAATCTCCCTCCTCAACCCCCCCATCCTCAACCCCCCTCCTCAACCCCCATGCTCATCCTCTCTCCTCAACCCCCATCCTCAATCCCCCTCCTCAACCCCCATCCTCATCCTCTCTCCTCAACCCCCCATCCTCAACCCCCCTACTCAACCTCAACCCCCCTCCTCAACCTCAACCCCCCGCCTCAACCCCTCATCCTCAACCTCCCTCCTCAACCCCTTCCTCAACCTCCCTCCTCAACCCCCCCATCCTCAACCCCCTCCTCAGCCTCAACCCTCCTCAGCCTCAACCCTCCTCAGCCTCAACCCTCCTCAACTTCAACCCTCCTCAACCTCAACCCCCCTCCTCAACCCCTCCATCCTCAACCCCCTATCCTCATCCTTTCTCCTCAACCTCCCTTCTAATCCTCAACCCCCTCCTCAACCTCCCTCCTCATCCTCAACACCCTCCTCAACTTCCCTCCTCAACCTCCCCATCCTCATCCTCTCTCCTCAACCCCCCATCCTCAACCCCCTCCTCAACCTCAACCCCCCTCCTCAACCCCTCCTCCTCATCCTCAACCTCCCTCCTCATCCTCAACCCCCTCCTCAACCTCCCTCCTCATCCTCAACCCTCTCCTCAACCTCCCTCCTCAACCCCCCATCCTCAATCCCCCTTCTCAACCCCCCCATCGTCATCCTCTCTCCTCAACCCCCCATTCTCAATCCCCCTCCTCAATCCCCCCATCCTCATCCTCTCTCCTCAACCCCCCATCCTCAACCCCCCTCCTCAACATAAACCCCCCTCCTCAACCTCAACCCCCCTCCTCAACCCCTCCTCCTCATCCTCAACCTCCCTCCTCAACCTCCCTCCTCAACCCCCCATCCTCAACCCCCTCCTCAGCCTCAACCCTCCTCAGCCTCAACACTCCTCAACCTCAACCCTCGTCATCCTCAACCACCCTCCTCAACCCCCCCATCCTCAACCCCCATCCTCATCCTCTCTCCTCAACCTCCCTCCTCATCCTCAACCCCCTCCTCAACCTCCCTCCTCATCCTCAACCCCCTCCTCAACCTCCCTCCTCAACCCCCCATCCTCAATCCCCCTTCTCAACCCCCCCATCCTCATCCTCTCTCCTCAACCCCCCATTCTCAATCCCCCTCCTCAACCCCCCCATCCTCATCCTCTCTCCTCAACCCCCATCCTCAACCCCCCTCCTCAACATAAACCCCCCTCCTCAACCTCAACCCCCCTCCTCAACCCCATCTCCTCATCCTCAACCTCCCTCCTCAACCTCCCTCCTCAACCCCCCATCCTCAACTCCCTCCTCAGCCTCAACCCTCCTCAGCCTCAACCCTCCTCAACCTCAACCCTCGTCATCCTCAACCACCCTCCTCAACCCCCCATCCTCAACCCCCATCCTCATCCTCTCTCCTCAACCTCCCTTCTCATCCTCAACCCCCTCCGCAACCTCCCTCCTCATCCTCAAACCCCTCCTCAACCTCCCTCCTCATCCTCAACCCCCTCCTCAACCTCCCTCCTCAACCTCCCATCCTCATCCTCTCTCCTCAACCCCCCATCCTCAATCCCCCTCCTCAATCCCCCTCGTCAACCCCCCATCCTCATCCTCTCTCCTCAACCCCCCATCCTCAACCACCCATCCTCAACCCCCTCCTCAACCCCCCTCCTCAACCACCTCCTCCTCATCCTCAACCTCCCTCCTCATCCTCAACCTTCCTCCTCAACCCCTTCCTCAACCTCCCTCCTCAACCCCTCCATCCTCAACCCACTCCTCAACTCCCTCCTCAGCCTCAACCCTCCTCAACCTTAACCCCCCTCAACCCCAACCCCCCTCCTCAACCTCCCTCTTCAACCCCTTCTCCTCATCCTCAACCTCCCTCCTCATCCTCCCTCCAAATCCTCAACCTCCCTCCTCATCCTCAACCCCCTCCTCAACCTCCCTCCTCATCCTCAACCCCCTCCTCAATCTCCCTCCTCAACCCCCCCATCCTCAACCCCCCTCCTCAACCCCCATGCTCATCCTCTCTCCTCAACCCCCATCCTCAATCCCCCTCCTCAACCCCCATCCTCATCCTCTCTCCTCAACCCCCCATCCTCAACCCCCCTCCTCAACCTCAACCCCCCTCCTCAACCTCAACCCCCCGCCTCAACCCCTCATCCTCAACCTCCCTCCTCAACCCCTTCCTCAACCTCCCTCCTCAACCCCCCCATCCTCAACCCCCTCCTCAGCCTCAACCCTCCTCAGCCTCAACCCTCCTCAGCCTCAACCCTCCTCAACTTCAACCCTCCTCAACCTCAACCCCCCTCCTCAACCCCTCCATCCTCAACCCCCTATCCTCATCCTTTCTCCTCAACCTCCCTTCTAATCCTCAACCCCCTCCTCAACCTCCCTCCTCATCCTCAACCCCCTCCTCAACTTCCCTCCTCAACCTCCCCATCCTCATCCTCTCTCCTCAACCCCCCATCCTCAACCCCCTCCTCAACCTCAACCCCCCTCCTCAACCCCTCCTCCTCATCCTCAACCTCCCTCCTCATCCTCAACCCCCTCCTCAACCTCCCTCCTCATCCTCAACCCTCTCCTCAACCTCCCTCCTCAACCCCCCATCCTCAATCCCCCTTCTCAACCCCCCCATCGTCATCCTCTCTCCTCAACCCCCCATTCTCAATCCCCCTCCTCAATCCCCCCATCCTCATCCTCTCTCCTCAACCCCCCATCCTCAACCCCCCTCCTCAACATAAACCCCCCTCCTCAACCCCCCTCCTCAACCCCTCCTCCTCATCCTCAACCTCCCTCCTCAACCTCCCTCCTCAACCCCCCATCCTCAACCCCCTCCTCAGCCTCAACCCTCCTCAGCCTCAACACTCCTCAACCTCAACCCTCGTCATCCTTAACCACCCTCCTCAACCCCCCATCCTCAACCCCCATCCTCATCCTCTCTCCTCAACCTCCCTCCTCATCCTCAACCCCCTCCTCAACCTCCCTCCTCATCCTCAACCCCCTCCTCAACCTCCCTCCTCAACCCCCCATCCTCAATCCCCCTTCTCAACCCCCCCATCCTCATCCTCTCTCCTCAACCCCCCATTCTCAATCCCCCTCCTCAACCCCCCCATCCTCATCCTCTCTCCTCAACCCCCATCCTCAACCCCCCTCCTCAACATAAACCCCCCTCCTCAACCTCAACCCCCCTCCTCAACCCCATCTCCTCATCCTCAACCTCCCTCCTCAACCTCCCTCCTCAACCCCCCATCCTCAACTCCCTCCTCAGCCTCAACCCTCCTCAGCCTCAACCCTCCTCAACCTCAACCCTCGTCATCCTCAACCACCCTCCTCAACCCCCCATCCTCAACCCCCATCCTCATCCTCTCTCCTCAACCTCCCTTCTCATCCTCAACCCCCTCCGCAACCTCCCTCCTCATCCTCAAACCCCTCCTCAACCTCCCTCCTCATCCTCAACCCCCTCCTCAACCTCCCTCCTCAACCTCCCTACCTCATCCTCTCTCCTCAACCCCCCATCCTCAATCCCCCTCCTCAATCCCCCTCGTCAACCCCCCATCCTCATCCTCTCTCCTCAACCCCCCATCCTCAACCACCCATCCTCAACCCCCTCCTCAACCCCCCTCCTCAACCACCTCCTCCTCATCCTCAACCTCCCTCCTCATCCTCAACCTTCCTCCTCAACCCCTTCCTCAACCTCCCTCCTCAACCCCTCCATCCTCAACCCACTCCTCAACTCCCTCCTCAGCCTCAACCCTCCTCAACCTTAACCCCCCTCAACCCCAACCCCCCTCCTCAACCTCCCTCTTCAACCCCTTCTCCTCATCCTCAACCTCCCTCCTCATCCTCAACCCCCCCATCATCATCCTCTCTCCTTAACCCCCCATCCTCAACCCCCCTCCTCAACCCCTTATCCTCATCCTCAACCTCCCTCCTCATCCTCAACCCCCTCCTCAACCTCCATCCTCATCCTCAACCCCCTCCTCAATCCCCCTTCTAACCCCCCCTATCCTCATCCTCAACCCCCCATCCTCAACCTCCCTCCTCAACCTCAACCCCCCTCAACCCCAGCCCACCTCCTCAACCTCATCCCCCCTCAACCTGCCTCAACCCCAACCCCCTCTTCAACCCCCCTCCTCAGCATAAACCTCCCTCAACCCCCCTCCTCCACCTAAACCCCCCCTAAATACATCCCCCCTCTCCCCTCACTTATCTGCTTGTGCTCCGGCCTCCGCTCCTTGACCCGGCGCGCATGTGACGTCACATGCGCTCCGCGTCATTAGCGTATACTGGGTGCTGGCACCGGGTATATGCTAATGACGCGGCGCGCATGTGACGTCACATGCGTACCGGCGCCGGGTCAAGGAGAGGAGGCCGGAGCACAAGCAGGTAAGTGAGGGGAGAGGGGGGGGGGGGTATTTAGGGGGGTTTAGGTGGAGGAGGGGGGTTGAGGGGGGGGGGGTTTATGCTGAGGAGGGGGGTTTAGGTTGAGGAGGGGGGAGGGAAAGAGACACGGGGGGGTAGAGAGACACACAGGGGGTTAGAGACACATGGGGGGGTTAGAGACACATGGGGGGGTTAGAGACACACGGGGGGGGTTAGAGACACACGAGGGGTTAGAGACACACACAGGGGGGGTAGAGAGACATGGGGGGAGAGTGACTCGAGTATGAGCCGAGGGGGCTCTTTTTTGCCTCAAAAAAAGGGCTGAAAAACTCGGCTTATACTCGAGTATATACGGTATATGTATATATACACACATACATTATATATATCTTACACATACAAAAAAGAGATCTCCCCCAAAAGTAAGTATATTCTCTCCTTATAAATATATATGAACATAGAGAGAGACTAAGACATAGGACCCCTTCTGAATCTTTTGTCATGGTGAAGAGGCTTGTTACCTCAGTGAAGCAGTGAGCTATATCATTAAGAGTCACCCAAGATGGGCATGACATTTCAAAGAGGTCAGACAAAATGCAGTCCACTGGAGTAGGAACCGGCAACCCACTTCAATATCTTTGCCATGAAAACCATATGGATAAGCACAACCATAAACACAGACAGATGTACCTGGTTTGCTGTATAAATGTGGTCACTGAGAGTCATACACGACTGAAGAAGAGAACAACAACAACAACAAGCCAGATGGACTCACCTGAGCTCTGCAGCTGCTTCTGTCTGGTACAGGCTGGGGTAGTGACAGACAGGTCACAAGCCTGATGTGTGGAGCTGGGTAGTAGAATCAATAAGACCATCAGCATCAGCATGCATTGTGAGTTGTTTTTATTCAATAAACATTTTTTGAGATTATCAGGATTGCACCAAAGTATTCACTTTTGGGGGAACTGTATGAGGTGCTGTCCCTGCAGGATCCGTGACTTTTTCCTCCTGGTCATTCTGATGCTGCATTTGACAGGCAGGCTTAGTTACATAGTTACATAGTAATTGAGGTTGAAAAAAGACTTTCAGTCCATCAAGTTCAACCTTTTAAGATCTCCTCTGATCTACAATATGCAGATTAGTTGTTAATTAATTGATTGTTTGATCCAGAGGAAGGTAAACAGAAAAAAAAACCTAGTGAAACTTTGCCAGTAATTCCTTCCTGACCCCAGCTACTGGCGATTGGATTCCTCCATGGATCAAAACTCGCTCTAATTATCTAGGATAGTCCTGAATGCCCTTTTCAATTAGAAATAAATCCAGTAGCCTTTTAAAGTTGTCTATCAAACCCGCTGTCACCACCTCCTTTGGAAGAGAATTCCACAGATTAATCACCCGTACTGTGAAGAACCGTTTTCATTCTTTAAGGTGGAATCTTTTTACTTCTAACCACAATGGATGTCCTCTTGTCAGTTGAAAACCTCTTGGCACAAAAAGGTAACTTGACAAATCTTTATGCTGACCCTGGATGTATTTATATAAGGTAATCATATCTCCTCTTTTTCTAGAGAAAATAAGCTTAATTTCGTACGTCTTTCTTCATAACTTAGCCCCTCCATTCACCTTATTAGTTTTGTAGCCCTTTCTGTCCTTTTCCAGCTCTAAAATGTTCTTTTTGTTAAGTGGTGCCCAAAATCGTACTCCATATTCCTAATGAGGGCGTACTAGGGAGTTGTATAGTGGCAGAATTATATTTGCTTCCCTTGCTTCTATACCCTTCTAAATACATGCTAATATTTTATTTGCCTTTGCAGCTGCTGCTTGGCATTGAGCACTATTACCTAGGTGGTTGTCCACAAGTACTCCCAAATCTATTTCAATATCTGATAACCCTATATTTGCTCCATTAAGATAATAAACTACATGGCTATTTTGCCTTCCCAGATTCATAACTTTACATTTATTCATATTAATTTTCATCTGCCCTTTAGATGCCCATTCTTCTATTTAATGTAAATCCCTTTCGAGGGAAAGTACATCAATATCTGATTTAATTACCTTGCACAACTTTGTGTCATCAGCAAAAATGCAGAGCCTACTTTCCAGTCCCACCTCTAAGTCATTAATAAAAATGTTAAAATGAGAGGACCTAATACTGAACCCTGAGGAACCTCACTTACCACCAGTCCAATCAGAGTATTTTCCATTTACCACAACCATTTGCTTCCTATCTTTTAGCTAGCTCTCGATCCATGAGCAGATATTTACTGCAATTCCTGTATCCCTTAGTTTGTACAATAGTCTCCCATGCGGCACTGTATCAAAAGCCTTTGCAAAACCCAAGAAGACTACATCACTGAGTTGCCTTGATTTAGGTTCCTACTAACCTCCTCATAGAAGCTAATTAGATTTGTTTGGCATGACCTATCCCTCATAAATCCATGTTAATTCCTACTTATAAGCCTGTTCAAATATACATATTCTTGTATATTATCCCTTATTAACCTTTCTAAAAGCTTTCCCACTACAGAAGTGAGGCTTACAAGTTTATAGTTTCCTAGAATTGTTCTTGCTCCCTTCTTAAATATAGGTATCACCTCTACTTTTCGCCAGTCATCTGGTCGCGACCCAGTGTTGAGTGAATCTTGAAAATTTAAATATAATGGTTAGGCTATTACAGAACCCAGTTCCTTCAGCACCCTTGGATGTATTCCATCAGGACCTGTGGCTTTATTAACATTTATTTTTTCCAACCTCTTTTGGATTTCTTCCTGCGTTAACCAATTATTTCGTGAAGGTAGTGTAGCCCCATTATGTTGCGTTGTCCCCATATATACCAAAGGACAGAACCTATTTCACTCATCTGCCTTTTCCTGTGTCACATTGTAATGTTCCTATAGCTTCTTACCTGGCCTTCTTTCCATTAATATACTTTAAAAAGTCTTACTCTCTTTTGCAACAATTTTTTTCATTTTCTATTTTAGCCAGTCTAAAAGCCCTTTTGGAAGCTTTATAGATTTCATTGTACTCATGTAAAGCAGTCACTGTCCCCTCTTGTTTGTAAAATTTACATGTCTGTTTCTTGATCTTTAAATCATTGTTAAGCCACATTGGATGTGATTTACTCCTTTTATTTTTATTCCCACATGGTACATGGTATATGGTGATATGTATGTACATTTAGTAAGGATTTGTCCATTTATGTTCAGTGTTTTTTACCTGTCAGTTCTCTGTCCCAGTCTATACGTTGTATTGCTGCCCTTAGATCGTTAAAATCTGCCCTTTTAAAATTAAGAGTTTTTATTGGCCCCTTACAGTTTTGTTTTTTTAATTCAATCTCAAATGAGACTGTGTTGTGATCACTGTTTCCCAAAGGTTGCCCTTTGTCCTATAGGTTAGAGCACAAGTAAGGAAAAAACTGCTTTTTGACCATTTTTTAATTTTTACATGTACCCTGATATGTAGTACTTGACAAGTCACCAGCAGGGGGCTAGATGTGATAAGTCAGTGTTTTAAACTGTAGCACAAGGGGTTTTATGATCTAAAGTGACAACAGCAGCTATTCCAAAAAATAGAATATTGTATTTTTTTATAAAATAATATTTTTTTATTAAAGAAATTATACAATTAAGTAAATGATGGGGGAATTAAGGAGGTGCATTAATTTTGGGAGGTGGTTGCCCATTTCCCCTATGTACCAGCCACCCTTGTATCCATGTCCTTTTAAACTAACTCAAACTTAATTTGGTTGGAGAATGCCACAATTTCTAAATGAAAAATAAGACTTCATGAGAGGGCTGAGAGAAACATGGGGAAATTATAAATATGGAATGACATTACTTAGATCCAGACTTGTCCTTGCAGGCAGGGAAAGCAGTACTCTGAGGATATATAATTTCTTATGTAGCAAAGAATAAAAGTAAACATCCAGCTGTCAATTCTCAGTAATAAATTAAATCAAACATTTCTAGCATTAAGGCAACAGAAAACTCTGTGAATGAAAGTGAATAGCACATCAGGCATATGAGGCTACATTGCAAACAGCAGTCTTACTTAAATTAAGATATAATGCTTTTCGAAATTATATGAAAGCAAACAAATCGGGAAGTTACTAGCTCAATTCATCGAAGGACAAAGAAAACCCACAATAATAGCAGATATTAGCAAAAGTAATGGTATTATCACTAATGATTCTAAAGAAAAAGGAAAAAAATGTGCTCAATATTATCAAAAACTTTACACAAAACCCAAAAGAAAATAGCCTTTTTTAAAAATATATATATAAGGTAAGGCTTAACAAACTCAATAAAGAGAAGCTCTAACTGAACACCTTACAAATGTAAAAGACCCAGGCGCAGAAGATGGGTTTTTACCAGAATTGTATAAGATCTTTCTATATCACATCACAGAACCACTACAAAACAGGTTTAATACTATTTTAAATGATAAAATGCTGCCGGCACATTTAATAGCATGTGGTCCAGGGGTTAGGATTCAATACTTTTACCTATGCGAGCTAGGTTTGATTCCAGTTAGAGAACCAGGAGGTCACACCACCCTGAAGCCATGTAGAGTTGGGCCTGTCAACAGTTGGATGGGAGACCACCTAGGAATACCAGGAGCTGTATGCTGTTGCCCACTAGAGAAGGAACTGGCAACCCACAACAGTATCTCTGCCATGAATACCAAGTGGATTGGCATGGTATATCATGGACACAACTAAATTACACATACACATTATCATTTTACCTAAGATAGGTAGAGATGTGATGTAGCAGGGTCATACAGGCCCATTTCACTACTAATTACTGATTTCAAACTATTAAATAAACTATTGGCAGACAGACTGAAACTGCTCATGCACACACTTATTTCCCTGGAGCAGTTTTGTTTCATGCCAAGACAATATAGCAATTATTATGAAATCTAATGTCTTTCCAAAGAACAAAAAAGTAATAGTAAATGTGCACACAGAGAAAGTCTTGCTTGAATGCTGAATTCGATATGGCTAAAAAACATATCAAATATTTGGATCTATAGTTTTCATTCACCTCAAAATAAACCAGCACTAGATCTCAATACTAAATAGGTCAAAAAGCCAGCCCAAATAAGTGCTACTCCTACTGTAATAATTATAATACAGTAGGTTTAATGTGGCTTCTATGTGAATTCGTATTCCAGAACATTGAGTCACAAATAATTTCCCATAATTTTAAAATATAACGTTTATTTTTTTCAGTTAAAAACTTTGGCACCCATTACATTTTGGTTTCGGACGATCCGGTAGCCCGTAAGTGAGGTTGCAAGTTAATTTGCTTGGTAAAATGGTGATGGTTAAACCCATAACTTACAGCCTCCCAAAACATTTGATCTTTCACTTTCGCAAGAGTTACGATGGGTAAAATCGCAAATCGCTATTCAAATGCTCAATTTCCCCAAGCCCACAAATGTTTTCACACCTGTAAATGGCAAAAGAAGGAGAAAATCCTACGAGTGCAAGAAAGGACCCGCAAGGGGGTTAAATACCTTTTTGTAGCACTGAAAAAGCAAAAAAAAATCAATACTGCACTGGAAATAACTGGGAAAGCAACTAAATACATTAAAATGAATTGCATAATAGTCTCAAGCTCGCAAATCGGCCGGAAATATCATTTATTTTTATCTTTCATTTCGGGGCTAAATCGATCTTAGGTATCAATGAGTAAATACATATCAGGCTACCCATATGGACTAGTACAGTATTGTCATTCATTTTCATAATTCTTTATTTTGCAAGTCTGATCGCATATCGATACCCTGAACCTAATTGATTGACATGTAACCTCCATGTTTTACTGATATAATAATGACTGTGTCATTTTCTAATGGGAGGTTACAGGTTTAGCTTAATTGATCATGTTCCCGTCCTGAACAGTACATGGTTTACCGTTTCGGCTTTGGGACAGTAACTTGTGGGCTTGAGCAATTGAATAGCATCGCAATCGGAGACAAACTGGTGCCCGCAACACACCCGCAGACATACAGGCTTCCACGATCAAGTTGCGGGGTTGCAAATGAATGTGGCTCTTTGTCACATAAAATAATCCGGAATATTGGGATGTGACTGAATCTCCCAATTTAAAAGGAAAATAATGGAGAAGGGGAGAAATTAGTGTGCAATCTTCTCATGTAATAAATGCATGATGTTGGACTAGCTCAAATGTATTGGCTAACTAGCGAATTGCCCGTCAAAAAATGACGGCAATGAAATTGTAAGTGAGCTAATGCTGTTTGGTGTGTAATAATGAAATATATAATATTTTAATAAATGAATATACTTTACCTGTTTTGAAGCATTGTGTTGAAGAGCTGTCAATGTGTTTTGATGTTGCAGCAGCATTAGTGGTGTGGAGCCGCTGTGTAAGTGTGGTGAATGTGTGCAGTGTAATACTGTGCATGCGCGAGACAAAACCGTTAGCGTAGTGGTGTACTTCCGCATTGGCGTAAAATGGCGGGTAATGTGTGTTATGCGTCTTTGCGGATTATCCGTAAGTCTCTTGTGGTGTTTTGCGAGTTTCTTGTGGTGTTTTGCGAGTGTGTTGCGAGTGTGTTGTGGTGTTTTCCGTGTTTAGAGTGCTGTAGCCTCGTTTTCGTTTTGTTCGTCGGACATTTTTTCTCTCGCTTAGCGATTTTATTAGTGTCTAAACTCTTTTATTTTGATTTAAATGAAGGTGTAACTTGCTTTTTTGAGGTCCTGGATGGTTCCTCTTGCTGTAGGTAAGCTTTTTATGTGTGTGTTGTGTGTATTTATTGTGTTTGAAATGTTTTTATGTTCGCGTGTTGCGTCCGATTTTTGCGAGGTCGTAATGTGTGCTAACGTGTATGTTTAGAATTCTTTAACTTATGCACTTTACAATATATTCATTGTATTATGTATTACCTATATACTAACACAGCCTTATTAAATTGTGATTCGGCCAATTGAATAGGGCTCTATATAAGCACATAGCATATTTTTTTTACAGAAGTTTTTAGTTAGTAAACTTCTATCCAAAAGCAAATTCTTTACTAACTAAAAACTTCTGTAAAATAAAAATGCTGTGTGCTTATATAGAGCCCTTTTCAATTGGCCAAATCACAATTTAATAAGGCTGTGTAAGCTAAAACCTAAACAAGAAATATATTATAAAAAATGCTTATCAAAATGCTATTTTAATGCCTTATTGCAGTAGTCACCTTGGATTAGTCAGGAGTATTGTTCATATTATGAAACCAACAATAAGGTCTTTGTAAAAGACGGGAAAAGAAGCACATCCAAGTTGATCACTATTTTAATGGCAAAAAATGTAAAAATAAAATCTCTTATCTTCTTTTGGCCCACCTTCCAATTTTTTTAATTGAATTGCAAGAATCCTTGTTGAAAGTCTGAGTTTCGTTAAAATGAAATATGTAATGAAGAATATTGTTTTAATTGATTCTTTCCTCCAACTATAAGCCTATTTATATGGGCAGTCCTTAAAGGTGGATTTTCATTATCATGCGTTAGAATTTTTTACTTTTTGATGTAAAAATACAGACATAAAACATTGATCTACCATTGTATAGAGATCAATTATTTTTAAGCAATCTATAACCAGTCTATGCTGTGAGTCAAGATTTAGTCCCTAATGAAAATAATTATCCCTTTCCTTTCTGTGACTCATGATTACTGATAATTTTTTTATTTATTATTTATTTCAGTATCCAGAGAAAAGCAGGCTTTCTTTTGCAGGCAGAGGAGAATAGCAGCATACACATGTAATCCTTATATTAACAAGGGTATTTTAAATCACATATTCTACATCTTCAAATTCCTAGAAAGTTATTTAATATTAAAAAAATAAATAGGTTTATAAGTATCTTTTGAGGACTGGCAACCCATTAAGAGAAACATCTTTTATATTTATAAATAACTAGCGACTTGCCCGTCAAAAAATGACGGTCAATAAAAATTAAATGTTGTGAAATTAGTTTGCAACACAAAATGAGTCACCTACATTTGTCCCTATTTTTTTTTTCTAAAAATAAAAACACACTATTTATTTTATCTTTTTATTTTTTTAACTTTCAACTTATATTTCACAAACATTAAACTTTGTAACATGCAACTTGTATATGAAACATTCGTTCAACATTTTGTTAACAATACTAACACTTTTCAATACATATTTATCACTGAGTAACTGCGGACTATATTAACTTAGAGTAAGTAAATTGTTTTAACAATAACATGCTTTTTATCATTTGTAACATATTTGTTAAACTCTTGTTAAACTAAATTAGCATTGAATCCAGAGGAAGGCAAACAATAAAAACCCTCTATTGAAACTTGTCCAATTGTATCAAAGAGGGAAACAAATTAATTCCTTCCTGACCCCATTAACTGGCGATCGGATTTCTCCCTGAATCAATACTTTGTCTTTAAATAATACATTTCCAATTATTCTTAAAATAGTTAAACTTTATGTTAACAATACATATTTGACTATACCACATATATATTGACCAAACTTTTTTCAAAATTCCAAAAACACATATTTAACATCTTAAATTTTAACATCAAACAATTACATTTAACTGCTATAAACTTGAAAAAGTCAGTTAATTGTTTTGTGGGGCCAATCATGTAACTATAAAACTTTGAACCCATTCCAATCTGTTTAAGGATATTTTACTGTTTATTCTTTGGATGTTTTATGTGAAATGCTTTTTTTGTGCAATCATATTGAGTCCCATAAAATGTTGCAATTAAAATGAAACCATTGTCCTCTATCTTTCCAACACCTCATAGTAGACAATGTTTTTGGTGTAAACACATCCATTGTCCAATAAATGACCCTGAGTTTCGTTTTCTTCAACATGCACTTTAATTTCTTTTGGATTAGTGCACCTTGAAAAAGCCACATAGAGTTGTCCATGTGCAAAAACTGGTTCCTTTAAAAAAATCCCAACTGACTTAAAAGTTTGTCCTTGGGATTTATTGATGGTCATAGAAAATGCCATTATAACTGGAAATTGTCTCCGTTGAAGGACAAAGGGCAAACCACTCTCACTTGGAGCTAAATCAATTCTTGGTATAAAAACTTGTTCACCTTTATGGGTACCAGTTATAATTTCTGCATGTATAAAATGATCTTTTAACTCATGCACAATTAATCGGGTCCCATTACAAAGTCCTTTTTTTGGATTCATATTTCGCAATAACATAACAATTGCGCCTTTTTTCAATTGTAAAATATGTGGGGGCATTCCAGATGGTGTTAATGAATTAATAAATTCGATACTAAAATTCGATTCACTGTCTTTATCATCTGACAGAATAGAATCTGCACTGTAATAATTCTTTTGTGGTGCATTGATGTATTTTAAAATTTCGTTATTTACATTCAAGGCATCGATATTTTTTTATGTTAATATTACTTTGTTTGCAATGTCTGTGTAATCCTCATTATTAAGAGTGTTTAGAAATATGGCTGATATGAGTGATTTATTGCAAACCATTTCTGATGGAATTTCAATGGTATCATTTGGTAAATGCTGTATTTCTGGATGTTTTCCATCTCCGATTTTAATGAGCCAGTCATTGAATTCATTTTGGCCTTCATATTTAATTCTAATTTGAGATGTGTAAATATTTGCCACAGTTTACTGGTCTTGATACATGTTTCAATGATCTCTGTTCTATTTCCGTGTGGCACAACAGGTAATGTTTGCCTAAAATCGTCTCCTAACAGCATCACCTTTCCACCAAATGGCAACTTATTATCCATTACCTCTTTTAAGAATCTGTCAATACATTGCAGTGCATGACATGACATCATTGTTGCCTGATCTATGATAATTAGTTTAGTTAGTTTACATTTTTTTGCTTGTATGGAATTGAGTCGAATATCTGACACTGATGTTTCCAAAATGGGAACTGGCAGCCTAAATCCACAATGCACAGTTCTACCACCATCTAACAAAAGTGCAGCAATTCCAGTTGTTGCAAATGGCATAGCTATCTGACCCTGTGATCGAATATAACTCATCAAACAATTGTACAGATAAGTTTTTCCTGATCCACCTGGTCCGTCTAGATAGAAATACCGGTCTTTGACCATTTCATCATCTGTAGCATTTGTAATGGCATGAAATGCTTCTAACTGTAAAGTATTTAAAGTTGCCAGTTTTTCTTGGGTTTTTTGTTTTTGAAGCTCAGTGTCATAATCATCAAAATTGATGTCATCTATAAGTCCTGGATCAGGTAAATTAAAACTTGCACAATTTAATCCATGAGCCAACAATATTTCTTGGATTTCCATCAATGTTTTTAACAGAGCTATTGATTCTCTGTAACGTTTCAAGAAATCTTCTGACATGTTTAATTTAAATGTTTCCCACAAAGTGAAAGCATCAGGTACATTGCAAAATATACAAATTAATGCAAATTGTTGTCTCATTTGCTTAGGCATTTGACATAGTGCTGCTTCTTCCAGACACCTCTCCCATTCTGTATCATCAGCTATGAAATTTTGATGTCTTGCAGCTAATAGGAATGTATCATAAACTATGTCATTCACTGTACGTAAATGCTCAAAACTCTGTGCACCGGGAACATGTAGCAGAAGTAATCTTAAGCTGAAACGTTCAATATCCCTTGGACTGACGGTATAAATGCGTGGTATGATTTTATGAGTATCTCTTCTTCGTTGTCGCCATAGACCATTTACAAATACATAGTGATATGGTATCTCTATGTATAAAAATTGTCTGGCCTCCGTATCCTGACAGTTTAATTTAAACCACGCAGTAAGCGTAGTATCTCTGTCTTCACTTTGATATAATGCTGATCTTTCATTTCCTTGAGTAAAGCAAACCAACTGACTTTGAGGCAAATGTACAGCTAAACGATAGATAGCATGTGACCGATCATGCATCACAAATTTCAAAAGGCGCCACATTGCTTCAGGAGCACTCACATACCGAGCATCTAAATAATTTGATAGTTCATCATGTAAAATAGGATTTTCGTTTTCATTTCCAACACCTTGTACAACAACAGTAGCTGCATCATATCCTTTGTATATATATTTATACACATACTTAATTGATTTAATTGAAGTGCAAGCTTCCACATTGATGTGTGCATTGTACTTAATGAGCAAATGTGGATTGTATGGAACGACAAATCTATTATCAACCTTTTGGCCACGGATAATAGCTGTTTGCCCTTGTGTTCTTTTATACAAAGGATATCCATCACAATTTGCATAAGTTTCCAGTTGAAATTGTTTTGGAAATTCTTTAGTACATTTTTTATTTTCCATACATGGTGAATTCGGATTCATTTCTCCACATGGGCCATGAATCATTCTATGTGTAACAATCTCCCAAAGTTTTTTTATATTTTTCTTGGTCTGGCAATTGTGCACAAATTACTGAATCCACTTTCTCTGCAGTGTTCAACTTGTCTTTTTCCTGCAGTATTAAAAGTATGTGAGCATGTGGCAATCCCCTGAAATTCAATGGTGTAAACAAAAGCCACACATTGTCCAAATAAATGTGCTTTAGTGATATCATGAATTAATTAATTGAGTTTGATTTTAAATACTCTTGCCACTAAATCTGGTCGGTCAGAAGTAGTTTGTCCCAAATTCAAATTTTCCTTGATCTCTGGCCATTGTGGATTACACGTGAATGTAATAAATAAATCTGGTTTTCGAAATTTTGTAACAATAGCCATGGCATCATTATACCTTTCTTGCATATTGCGAGGAGATCCTTGGAAAGAGGATGGCAAAATAATTGCTCTTCCAGCTGGAATGTCTCTGTTGGAAGCTAAATCAGCCACATAATCCATTAATCCACAATACTGTTCTACTCGTAATTTATTTTGTTGATATTTAATAAAATTTAGATTATTGGCTTCAACTTATAAATATGAATCAATAATCCATTGTTGAGTGAGTTTTCCTCCATGTAAAATTGGATTAAAACAATCACGGATAGCAGTTTGTGCCACTTTATATTCCAGCATGGAAATATTAGATCTAATACGAAGTTTAGTATTGGGATAACTTTCCAATTGTAATTTTGGTTCCCATCCTGGTTCCCCATTTGGAAAGAAAATGGGATATGTCATTGGATCTAAATTACAGCTTAATATATTAATGTTGATAAATGGTTGTTCTTCATTGCGTGGATATATTCTAATATCCCGCTAAAAAGGTGGTTCACCATCTTCATTTTTAAACACCATGGCAACCTCGTTTACAGTAGGTAAATTATATCTTCTTTGATCAGTGTTGCGATCTCTTTTTAACACCATATTGACTCATGGTGTAGGCAATTGATGTCTTTGAGCATGTTCCTGTTGTTCTTTTTCAAGCTGTGCTAATTGTTTGTATGCTTGACTATATGGGTTTTTTTGCATAATTTTATCCAGTTGTTCAAAGACTATGCGCAAACACTGTCTATTTTCTGGAAGTGTCATTCTTTGTTCCACAGCTTCCATCGTATCTAAGACATATAACTGTGCAAATTTCCTTTGCTGTCCTTCTTGTGGGTGTAAATGTGAAGTTCGGTGGTATATTTGACCTTGAACTCTGAAACAGTAAGGACCATGTCCTGGTACATTTTCTGCTAATGTTGCACCTATTGAAGCAAATTAAATTGCACTGTTATAAGACCTTATGTTTTGTTTGAAATTATTATAATTTAGAAATGTTGTATCACTCATAATGCATTCTAAATAATATGGAAATGGGTGTCTTAGTGGAAGTTTCACCTTTCCTTTCTGACAGCAACTAATGAAATTTCCGTCAGTAGGTCTTTCCTTTATAAAATGATAGGCCCCACAAAACTGACAAACCACATTAAGTAACCCACAATAATGAGTATCTACTTGTACTGCAGTAGTAAACACATTATCATGCATTTCTTCAACATAAATATCAGACCCACTTTCTATATGTACATTTTTTTCTTGTGTTTCTACATTTAAGTCATTCTGCAAAATAGAGTCATTGGACAATGGTTCACAGAGATGTTTTTGTTTACTTTTACGTTTCTTGGAAGCCCCAACACACTCACTTGCGGCTTTCTTACTAATCTTTCTTTTATTTAAAAGTCTCTGTCGATCTTCTTCTCGCAAGCGTTGTGAAGTTTCCAGTGTCTGAGCATCTCTCCACCTTTGTTTCCTTTCCCTTGCCAATCTTCTTTTGCGTTCAATTTTGTCTTCTCCATTTTAATCTGTAATTTTAAATAGAGATGTAATTATTGTTCTTTGTTTTATATACATTTTTTTCCCGACTTGTACTTTTAGATTAAAGGAGATGAATAAACTAATAAAACATTTTCAATTGTTGCACTTTAGTCTGAAAGAAATGAAACCATTTTTCAAAGTATTTTATTGACATATATGAAATCGGAAATAGCTGCACATATCCATTTTATATTACTAATCTTTCAATGACATTCCTTCTTGATTGATTTCACAGCATACCATCCTTTTATTTTTTTGCAAGTGTTGTAAGCTTTTTCTTTTCTTTAAATATTATTATTACTTAGTATTGTCTTTTCAACTTTTTTAAAGTTTTAACTAAATATCATAAATTAATGACTCAATAAGTACTATACATTTTCAATCAATGTAAATTTTCACCAAATATATAATACATAGCCTTTTTCTATGCGTCACTACAAAATAACATTTTATACCTGTAAAGATGATGTTGATGTTGTTCAAAGGCTGCAAACGTCACACTGTCTGTTTCTTCCCTTGCAGATTCGAATAAACTGTAAAATCAAATAGATAATATTTTTAAACTTTCGCTTCATCAATATAATTAAATGAACATCAACAGACATATATTTGTCTACATTAAAAACATCATCTTTTTTAATATTTTGCCATAGTAATATAATTAAAATTCTATACCTGTCCAAATTATCCTTATGATGTTCAATTTGTGCAAACGTCACTATCTCTGGTCATTCACGTAGAATTCACTGCAATTATACAAAATAGTAAAATTAATGTATAATATGTTACTTCATCTGTATTAATCAATGAGTCTTAACATACCTATTTTTGCATAGATTAAAAACATGAAATAAATATATCAATAAATCAACATGAACACACATATGAAAGCATAGATTATAAACATACACTCAATATTACTGTCTTTAAATAAGAATCAATGAATGTGTATTAATATTAAATTCATGTATGACTAAATATAACATCAACACATAACCATGTTCCCTTTATTTTTTTTAGAGTGGTATACAAAATATATAAGAACTGAATTATTTAAATAATGTACATACATTAATAATTAATTAATCAACGTGTTCCATTTTTTATGCACATTCTTAAACGTTAACCTTTTTTAATATTAATGATTAGTAATCATACATTAGGAATGTTATTTACAATTCTTACCCACAGGTAATCACGACATATCCCAAAATAGTTCTTAAATTAATGAACATTAATAATTAATGAATCAATGTGTTCCTAATTAATTAATGTACATTATGAATGTTATTAACAATAGTTTCACACAGGTAATCACGACATATAACAAAATAATTGTTAAATTAATGTACATTAATAATTAATTAATAAATATGTTTTTTTTATTGACATTCTTAATTTTGATATTAATAATTAATTAATTAATTAATGTACATTATGAATGTTATTAATAATTGTTTTACACAGGTAAGCACAATATTCTTTTTATATTAATTAAATTTCTTATCTATTATTTATTAAGTAAGTACCAATTTATTAATTAATAATTATAAATAATAAGCACAATATTAATTTTCTATTAATTAAATTTCTTATCTATTATTTATTAAGTAAGTACCAATTTATTAATTAATAATTATAAATAATAAGCACAATATTAATTTTCTATTAATTAAATTTCTTATCTATTATTTATTAAGTAAGTACCAATGTATTAATTAATAATTATAAATAATAAGCACAATATTAATTTTCTATTAATTAAATTTCTTATCTATTATTTATTAATTAAGTACCAATTTATTATTTAATAATTATAAATAATATATTTACCTTTTTTAATGTAATAATGCTGAAGCAGTATACGGAAGAGCTAACAATCTCTTGCGATTTCCCGGCATCAAAAAACATCCAGTCAGACTGTCATCACCTGAGGAGAAAGTGTGAGTCATGTGTGAAATGTGCCCTATATATAGGGTTTGTGCGCGAGACAAATTCATAGTTTTAGGCGGGAAATCCGCAGTTCCGCGAGCCAAATGCGCTGTTTTCGGCGGGAAATTCTATGTGGCGCGAGCCAAAGGCGGGAAATATGTGTTAATGCGTAAATCGGTAATATCGTTTCGTAAAATGTACTCGCTACTGTCTTTTTACTCATTGCGCGGTTAATCCGTATCCTTTATCTCGTTGTTTTTCAAACACATACGTCTGTGGCTGTGTTTTACGCAGTTCGTA
Organism: Discoglossus pictus; assembly: GCA_027410445.1. Taxonomy (NCBI): domain Eukaryota; kingdom Metazoa; phylum Chordata; class Amphibia; order Anura; family Alytidae; genus Discoglossus; species Discoglossus pictus. The sequence continues at coordinate 374,636,263 of CM050165.1, forward strand.
GTAGTATAGCCTCGTTTTCATTTTTTTCGGCGGCCATTTTTTTCTTGCTTAGCCGATTTTCGATCTTTGTAACTCGGCTAAATCGATCTAAATTGCAGTTCCAACTCACTTCCAGACGTCCTGCCTGGTTCCCCATGCTGTAAGTGACCTTTGTTTTATTTTTTAGTGTGTATTTAGTGTTTTTTTTACTGTTTTTGTTCCTCCGCTTATCTCGTAATTTTTTTCACCTCATATTTTTTTTCTAAGTGCTACGGTTTAACGGCTCGCCTCGCTACGCGACGCTCGCCTGCAATGAGCGCGTGCGGCGCTCATTGCCAAAGTGCTACGATGTAACGCGCTCATTGCCAAAGTGGTACGATGTAACGGCTCGCCTCGCTAGGCGAGGCTCGCCAAGCGATGGCAAAGTCGTACTATCGGCAAAGTGGTACGGCAAAGAGGTACGGCCTGCGGCGCTCATCGCTAAGTAGTACGCACTAGGCAACGCAGCGTGACGACGAATCGTAGTTAGACAATTATAATATGTGATGTGATAACAGTTTCTATAAAAGGGGACTTGTTTTTGATGCATTATTATTCACCTTATTAGTTCTGAGTCATGGATGAAGCTTATAGTCCAATTTTGAATCCATTACATTGGCATATTACTAACACCGTCTTGTATATTCAAATGACTATGCAAAATATAAACAGCCATAGGAAAATATGTCTACCATTTGCTTAGCTCTTCTTTGTGTTTGCTATTTAATCAAGGGTTTTGCTGTTTATGCATGTACTTGCCTTTGACAACTTTTTATAGCAATGTTAAACATAGAAAGCAACTGAATAGAGAAGATAAACAAACCTATGCAAAAATATAAAGCTAAGATAACACTCTTTTAATTAAATGAGGCCCAAGGTGTGAAAAGAAAGTGAACTGGGTAAAGTAGGAGCCAAACAGTATAAGAATACAAAAAGGAGTGATTTAGGCCTTGATGTCACTAGCCTCATTAAAATGCTTTCAAAGGAAAATTGGATATAGTCTTGTAAAAAATGTTTTACAAACTGAAAATGCATTAGTAATTTAGTACATATATTTTAAAACATGTATGTAAATATTTATGCTTGTATGGAAATGCAACCCTGAATTTGGCAGTGTTGCTTGCCTTACAGATAGCAAGTATTTGAGTGGGAAGACAAAATTACAAGTGAAAATGAAAAATTACAAAAGGAAAGGTGAAACGTTACAGTTAGTTATGGCAATTGGGCAAGGAGAGGGAGTATTAATGCGGAGGTGTAAGGAATTGCTAGATCAATCTCTGTGATTCAAACACCTAATGCTAAACTTTCTGGTTAAATAAGCAAACTGTGCATAACAGTGGATATAACTATAAATGGGCCAGTACAACTATGCTTGCTGCTTTCCCATGAGATCAGTATCAATTGCAAATCCTATTTCTGAGTTTATGGACAGAAAATGTTACCCTTGTTCTCTGATAACATTTTTCTTCTCTACCTTGGGCACCATCCAACTAAATGAGTGCAACTTACAGTGCAAATATATCATTTAATTCCTTTAGCCATTAGAGAATGATGTTGATACCAACATGTATCAGATTCATTACATTATTTTGAGAAAAGAGTATGATTGTTTTCCTATCCTCGGTCATAACCTGTTACATGACATTAAGTGGCATAGAGCATTACTACATTTTATGAGGGTACAGGCAGATAGAAGCTTACACTAGCGGCGGGGGCTGGGTGGCATGGGTCCATTACATGATCTATGCTGGTAAGGGCACATGGACATTATCAGAAGTCTTCAGGGACCTCAGGGAATGTCTTTCATTTCATTTTATAAACAAAATATGCAGTATTCATTTCTGAGAGGCACTGCTGTCAATCCTTACCTCATACCCAAAGATTTTGCACTCATGCAGGAAACACACACAGTACTAGTTAGAATATTGCCAGCAACACATAGAGCTGAGCTGCTGACTCTTTTATCCTTTAAACATCACATTTTCAAGATACATGCAAGTCTTGTTAGATATTAAGCAAAATAAAGGGGCATGGAATCTGTGCACTATATTGACCAGCCTTTCCCTAACACTAAAGCTAGAAATGCTGTGATTGAAGTTTGAATCCCAATAACTTCGCTGATAATTCCTTAGTGCTCTTAATTTTTCCCATAGTTTAATGTGATCCATGTCCAGTTTCTCATTCATAGCATTTACCCTGCCAACAATTCCTGCCAGTTGAACAAAGAGGAAGATGAGTTAATAGATAGCTGTAATGCTCCCACAATATAGTCTAATTTCTTTATTTCACATCAAGTTTGTGCTAATATTCAGATTTTGAGAAAAAATCACTGTACTATTTATATTTTGGTGTTTTGGATGCTTGTAGTTTACTGTTTGGACTTTAGGAGATTTGCTTCTCTCCACCCCTATCATATATATAGGGACTGGCCGAAAATTTGTCCAGGGGACTGTCCTGATAGTAGACTAACTGTTGTCTTTTATCTATCTTCTTCCCTATTCTCATTTCTCACTATTACAGGCCAACTTAAACTGGTTAAAAAGCTTTAGAACTGCCTTCTGAGCTGATCCTCTTTTACACCCTGGGCACCTAATTGGTTTTCAGAGAAGAACATGCTTAATTCAAGAAAAAGTTTCATAATCTGCATTGAATTTATTGTGTATTCAAATACTCATTGTTTTCATAATAAGTTACTAAATAAACCAACAGAACTTAATTGATTATCTCTAAAATGCAGCTTGAGGGGGAGTTGGATGGACAGTAGTTGGCAGTTATGTTAAGTTTAAGGATGTTTGAAAGTTATTTGGATGAGCTTTGGGCTTGAGGCACAGTGAGCAGGTGGAGTAAAAGGAGCAAATAGCATGTGGAATTCAAGGGGAAAACTATGGACAAATACGGGAGGAGGGGGTAAAGTGTTATGGGCAGCTGAACAAAGAAAATCTGTGGCCAGTTTGTGTGATAAGTTATCATACATTTTGATGCCAGTCAAAACTACTGGAAGCTATAAGTGTACAAAGAAGTGAAAAATACAGTTTCAGGGCCATATACTGTACATTTTTCTCAATTTAAGATTTAAATTACTCACATTTTATTTGTGTTTTACAGTGTTGTATGCCAGGATTCTTTCAACAAACAATAACTGACCATATTGGTAATATTTTTAATTTGTAGTCATCATCAAATATTACTTTTATCAGTGACACAATTGAGTATATTTGATAACATGGGAATAAGTAGGGATAAACAAAAGAAGTTAAATATACTTATTTGTCATGTTTTCTATAGGAACTATTTATTAATGAACTAGTGTGGTTCAAGAAAAAAGGCAATTGTTTGTAAAGTAGTACATTACCAACATAAGCACCTGTGTAAATCATGGGCATAAAAGGATGGATTATGACGGTTTAGCGGAGGAGGGAACAAGGAGACATCACTAACTAATAAGATATTTGGATCACCTTGAAACTGACACTACACCCATTCACTCTTACAGTCCCAGAAGCAGAAAGTTTGCATCAACAAGATGCAACCATAGTTCCCCACATTGTAAACTCCAGGGTCCAGAAGAGGCCTAAAAATGTATGTATTTATTTTTTTCTAACTAAAAACTAGCTTTATGGCTTATATATATACAGACCCCTAGGGCAACTAAACAGTTAAGCTAAAATTACCACCCTAAAATTAACTCCTATGGTGCAGGGAGATCCTGGCACCTAAAAGTAATCTATTTAACCCCTGCTATGGATCCTTAAAAGACCTTCAACATCTAATGAGTTAACCCCTTCTACGGAGGCATCTAATATTAACACCTATCTTCCCTATGGGACACCTATTAACCCCATAAATTGATCCTATGGAGCTCTCATTAATCATATAAGTCCCATAGGGGGCTATAGAGACCCCTATGGGACACCTATTAACCCCCTAACATGTCATGACAGTCGATAGATATATTTTTAGATGGAGAGGGTCCTTTAAAGATCAAGAGGTTAATGCCGCAGGGATCACGATCAGCACCCTGCGACAAGGGTTAAGTATTTAGGGTCTGCAGGGGTTCCGATCTGGAGCCTGCAGCACGAGGGGGTTTATGTTAGGTGACACAGGGTATTTGAACCCCCATGGAAGGGGTTAACTCATTAGATGCTACAATTCCTGGTGGGAGGGGGTTAACTTTAGGTATCAAGCACCTGTGTTCCTCCCCTTACCAACCCCAAATGAATGGCTTGTGTAAATGTTTTAACAAGACCCTCAAACAAATGCTTCAAGCTTTTGTAAACCAAAAGTGAGATTGGGAGACATTTTTACCCATCTCCTCTTTGCTTATAAATAAGTCCCTTGAGAGTCCATGGGGTTGTCCTCCTTTGAACTCCTGTATGGACGAAAAGTGAAAGGTCCATTCGAGACAGCATGGGAAGTGGAGTACGAACACAGTGAGATGCCAATAGTACCCAATGTGTTAGCCTTCCTTCAGCGATTAACTATGCCCAAGGGAAATAGAAGCAGCAATATAATTGGGGTATCCACTATTGGGAATTAGTAGATGGGCAGCTTGTCCTTCTCTTAGTCCTTAGTCATGACCAGAATACGTTTCAAGCTTCCTGAGAAGGACCCTACAAGGTAGGGGAGATCAGGGAAGCCATTTATAGAATAGAATTAGACTGGGATCATCACATTTATAGAACAGTTCACATGAACAGATCGAAAGGACCTAGCTAACATGGTCATGGCATTGTGCACTGCTACCAGTAGTGATCTTGAAGAAGTGTCACTGCCCGACTTTCTGGAGAATAATGTGCATGCTCCAGTAGCTGGTTTTGTTATCTTTTCTATGAATCTAACGAATAATGAGAAGGGTCAGCTGAAAAATGTAGTCAGAAACTAGCCAAAAATGTTTTAAAAGTACAAGGTCGCACTATCCCAGTCCATTCATAAGGAGTTAGAGGAGGTGCTTAGACTAAAAGTGATCAAACCATCTAGCAGTCTCTGGGCCACCCCTGTAGTTCTACCATACAGTTTTGTGGGGAATTCTGCAAGTTAAATGAAAATACCAAGACCAATGTCTACTCAATCACTAAAATGGATTCAGTTGGGATTAGCTACCTATGTAACCGCCCTCAACCTCTAGAAGGGATACTGCAAGATAAATGGCATGCCCACTGGAGCGCAATTTCATGTTTACCCATTTGAAATGCTTTCTTATGTGTTTGATGCTTTCTTCATGTATTTTAAGTTCTGTTCAAACACAGGCCAGCTAAAAGTATGACATGTTCACCCGGGAACTCGATTCTCCAAACCAACTTGCCTCCGGCTCAATAAAAGCTGATCAGCTCACCGCAAGTTGGAAGAGAGAGGGCTTATCTTCCCCTGCATGTAACCTCCATCCCGAGGTCCCTTCAGATCCACTCAGCCAGGTCGCTCTTTGATTCAATGAACCCCTCAGTCCTCCTACCCATTTTAACCTGCTTCAGCTACGGCAAACTAAGTCGCTCCTCAGGCTATCAGAACCCTGCCCACAAGCTCATATAAGCCGAGTTAGGAATGACCAGCACCCCTGAAGACAACAGACCTCAAACCCTCTAAGGAGTCCATGCATGGTGTGATAAGCTACACCATTTGGGGGAGATAAGGTAAAAGCTGGCCAAGGCTACAGATAACCTGGTGCCCAGCTTCTGGCTGGAAATTATGCAGTTCCTTCTCTGTTCCTATACTTGGGATTTCCACAAATCAGCACATCACACTCCATAAGCTGGTTGGTGCAGAATCAGATTGGCAGACTAATCTGAGCAGAGCCACCGGGAACCAACCCATCCAGGTCCATTTAGGTTAGTGGGGAATTTCAAAAGCCCAAAAAGTTGCCTATATTTTGTCTGCCTATGTAAATGTGTTAATGTTTTATTGTATAAGATAAGCATATAAGAGAGACCTGAAAATAAAGATGATGCTATTTCTGGGACACATTGAAATGGTGTGTATTGTTTTATTCTACTGAGAAATTCTGCAACTTGTCTTAAAACCTTGCAACTGATCCTGCGAAAAAGGGAATTTGATATATATATATATATATATATATATTTATATATATATATATATATATATATATATATATATATATAAAAGGTTTTAGTTGTTCAGTCATGCCAGACTCTCTGTGACCCTATGAACCGCAGCATGTCAGCCACTGCCCCTGTGAGATCCTTCAAGCTCATGTTCATTGATCAATATTCATCTCCTCCTCTGCCATCCCTTCTTCATGTGCTTTTAATCCCAGCATCAGAGTCTTTTCTAGGGAATCATGTCATCTCATGATATGGCCAAAATATTTGAGCTGCAGCCTCTAATACTTTCCTGTGAACAGTTTCACAGCTTCACACAAACCAAGATTTTTTTTAAAATTAAAGGTTTTTGAGCTGAGTTATCTTAATTTGAAGATTTCTAATCCTCCCGCTTGCTTCCACACTTCTAATGTTATTAGGGTGCGGCTCTTTAGCCAATCAGAACGGAGATGTATTTTCTGCCTTTCTTTTCTCTTCACTTAATGTTGATTAACATAGCTATTGCTCAGACCACAGCAAACTATGGTACTATAGTATGATGCAAGATAGATAGAATTAAATGAATGAGATCCATGTGTCTATAATATATATGTGTGTGTGAATGCATTCCCTGCTTCATTAGAAGCTAGATGCAAAATCCAAACCGGGATTTCTGAGAAGGATAATTGCTCACTGACCATAACATATCTATAAATTATCCCGCCGTGTTCTTCTAGATTTGTCTGTTTTCTACACAACTTTTTCTGAATCTCTGACAGCCTCACCATCCTTGAATTAGGAAAATCTTCAAATGGCTCTTCATATATATATGCATGTGCAAACATTTTAGTCTGTCTCAATTCAGTTTGATTGCTTTTCCTAATTGCCTGCAGCTAAAGTTGCTGTGTAGGACATAGGCAACACTATAGACATCAAGATGAGTCTGTGGGTCTGTAAACAGGACACAGGATACTGTAATGAACATCAGTTGACACATTCTGACCAGTGTTTTGAACATGTTGGGATGGTCTAACTGACAGAGCTATTAGTCACAACCAGATCCATAGACTCCAAAGAAGCAGCGGTGGTGTACAGCTTATTGGCTACAGCTGCTAAACACCCATTCGCATTACTAATTCACAGCACCAGAGGATACCAATATGCATAGAAGCCCATATAAACACAAAGATATATGGGAGAAAAGTGTATCATTAAAATAAAAAACTTTGTTTTGATACATAATTTGGATAACTTCAGTTGCTTTTCAAATAGTTCTGAATTATTGTGTCTCTATGACAAAGTAATATAAAGTTTACAAATCCTTCTTGATCAATATGGATTTTTTCATATTTTAATTGTTCTCACGTTAAATTTATATTTGTGCATTTAAGAATTGCTACACAATGCTGAATGCTTACTCAAAAGTAAGCTGTGCTCATAATAATGGGACTTGACCATGTTTGTATTTGTATATATATATATATACAATGGGGGGAAAAGTATTTGATCCCCTGCTGATTTTGAGCGTTTGTCCACTGACAAAGAAATGATCAGTCTTTAATTTTAATGGTAGGTATATTTTAACAGTGAGAGATAGAATCACAAAAAAAAGAAACAAGAAAAACCCATGTCAAAAAAGTTATAAATTGATTTGCAGGTCAAAAAAGGAAATAAGTATTTGATCCCTTCGACTTAGTACTTGGTGGCAAAACCCATATTGGCAATCACAGAGATCAGACGTTGCTTGTAGTTGGCCACCAGGTTTGCACACATCTCAGGAGGGATTTTGTCCCACTCCTCTTTGTAGATCACCTCCAAGTCATTAAGGTTTCGAGGCTGATGTTTGGCAACTCAAACCTTCAGCTTCCTCCACAGATTTTCTATGGGATTAAGGTCTGGAGACTGGCTAGGCCACTCCGGGACCTTAATGGGCTTCTTATTGTTGCCTTGGCTGTGTGTTTGGGGTCATTGTCATGCTGGAATACACAACCCATTTTCAATGTCCTGTCTGAGGGAAGGAGGTTCTCACCCAATATTTGACGGTACATGGCGTCCATCATCCCTTTGATGCGGTGCAGTTGTCCTATCCCCTTAACATAAAAACACCCCCTAAGCATAATGTTTCCACCTCCACGTTTGATGGTGGGGATGGTGTTCTTGGGGTTATAGGCAGCATTCCTGCTTCTCCTAACACAGTGAGTTGAGTTGATGCCAAAGAGCTCAATTTTGTTCTCATCTGACCACAACACTTTCACCCAGTTCTCCTCTAAATTATTCAGATGTTCATTTGCAGACTGCAAACAGGCCTGTACATGTGCTTTCTTGAGCAAGGGGACCTTGCAGGCGCTGCAGGATTTCTGTCCTTCAAGGCGTAGTGTGTTACCAATTGTTTTCATGATGACTATGGTCCCAGCTGCCTTGAGATCATTAACAAGATCCTCTTGTGTAGTTCTGGGCTGATTCCTAACCATACTCATGTTCATTGAAACTCCAAAAGGTGAGATCTTGCATGGAGCATCAGACCAAGGGGAAACTGGCAATTATTTTGTGTTTCTTCGTCTTGCGAATAATCGTACCAACTGTTGTCATCTACTAACCAAGCTGTTTGGCGATGGTCTTGTAGCCTATTCCAGCCTTATGTAGGTCTACAATCTTGTGCCTGACATCCTTGTACAGCTCTTTGGTCTTGGCCATGGTGAAGAGTTTGAAATCTGACACGTAGACATTCTGCAAACATATCAACCATCGCTGTCATGGGTAAAATGTGCAATTAACCAAATTTAAAAAGGGTACGATCATTGACTTTCGGGCCAAGGGTGGCAGCATTTCTGAAACAGTGCAGTTTGTGAACTGTTTATGTGCTGCTGTGGTTAAAGTATACCATGACTGGACAAATGGCACCATTGTGATTAAACAGTATTGAAACTATGGAGCACCACATGCCATTAATGTCAGTGGTGAACGTTGGCTGCGAAGGTGTGAGGGCCAACTGACATGCTACAGTTAAGCAACTCACCACCCAATTGAACCAGGGGGCTAGCAGACGTGTGTCTAAAATGACAATGCATTGAAGCCTGTTGTGTATGGAGGCACCTGAGAAGTGTTTATTGGCAGAAACAGCTTCATTGCAAAACAATACCGAAAATGTACCTCTTTTCTGAAAAGTCAAGTTTTCTCCATCGACTAGACAGATGTTGGCTTCTCAGGTTCGAAACCTCCGAGAACAAACACTCTGCAGTCATTGTTGGAAGAACCAAAGCTGGTGGTGGCAGCTGGGGAATGTTTTCTTGGCATTGCCTGGATCCACTCATACCTCTGGAAGGCACTTTCAACCAATTGGGTTATCTATCCATCCTTGCCGATCAAGTACACTACTAAATACATGTCTTCCCTGGAGCCGATAGGCCCTTTCAGCAAGATAATGCATTACATATGGCCAGAATTGTCGGTAGGGGTCGGAGGAGCACGACAAAGACTTCCATGACCTCCAAATTCCCCGGACTTGAACCCCATTTAGCACCTATGGGACCACCATGTTCACCGTAAGGATCCTTCCCCACGTACCATGTGTGTGTGAATTAAAATCTGTTCATGATTATTCTTTGAATACAAATGTATCTGACTCATTAGGAAATGTATAGTTGCCAACCAATTTTCCGTTTTGAATGTATTACATGATTTACTTCCCTTTCAGTCTTCAGTCTATCTATTGTGATACAGGCCACCAGCTTTAATGTTGCTTGCATTTTTTACTGAAAAACTCTAATTCTCTTGAGATGTTTAGCTAGTAAAACGTATTGTGGTATTTTCTACAGGATCTCAAGATATACACCCTTGCAGTAGTGATGTCGCGAACATCAAATTTGAGGTTCACGAACAGCAGACGCGAACTTCCATTAAACGTTTGCGAAGGGGCGAACCCGGCGAACCACCATAGACTTCAATGGGCATCCGAATTTCAAAACCCACAGGGACTCTTTCTGGCCACAATAATGATGGGAAAGTTGTTTCAAGGGGACAAACACCTGGACTGTGGCATGCAGGAGGGGGATCCATGGCAAAACTCCCAGGGAAAATTACATAGTTGATGCAGAGTCTGGTTTTAAGCCATAAAGGGCATAAATCACCTAACATTCCTAAATTGTTTGGAATAACATGCTTTAAAACATCAGGTATGATGTTGTATCGATCAGGTAGTGTAAGGGTTACACCCGCTTCACAGTAACAGACCAATCTCCCCATTTAATGCACCGCAAACAACCGCAAACAGTTCCTTTGCACAACCGCAAACTCCCCATTTTGAACAAGGTTGGATACCAAGCTAGCCATTTCCCGTTCCTTGTCCTCACTGATGTCATTGAAGGTCTCTTCCTCCACCCAGCCACCAAGGGTCCCCGAAAGGTGACAACAAGCCCCCTGGGACGCCTGCTGTGTTTGGTCTTCCACCTCCTCAAAGCCACCTTCCTCCTCTGACTCCTCTTCTTCAGACTCCTCTTTCTGCATTTCCTCTGTTTGCATTATTATAAGGTGTGTACTGTTAAGTAGTACTATTCCTATCGGTTTAATCCCTGTTAGGTTCACTATTAGGAAACGTGTATATGGCATTAATTTTTGGAACAGGGAGATGGAAAAAGATGCTTGGTCGGATCTCCTGCTTCAAATTTGGGGCACTGCGCGTGCAATCTAAGGTGCCACCAGATATGAGTGTCACTGTGCACTGGCAAAAGTTGGCAGAGTAGATACAATAGGCTTCACACACACGCCTGTAGGCAGGCAATTGCTATTCAATCTATTACAGTCAAAAAAGTGTTGTTTTATGTCACTGTACACTACGGTTGCACCAGATATGACGTATCACTGTGCACTGGCAAAAGTTGGCAGAGTAGATGCAATAGGCTTCACACACACGCCTGTAGGCAGGCAATTGCTATTCAATCTATTACAGTTAAAAAAGTGTTGTTTTATTTCACTGAGCACAATATAAGCTGTGAGCCTGATACAGGCAAGCAACTGAAATTAGATTAAAGGAAAAAAGGGTTGTTTTTTTTCAATGTATGGTACACCAACTAACTGGTGAAACAGAGCAGAATATTAGCCTGTCCTTCAGATGGAAGGCTCTGGAAGGGAGTGTATGCTGCTGATTGGCTGGAATGTGTCTGCTTACTGTGAGGTGCAGGGACAACGTTTACTCAATGATAAAGTATAGGGGGCGAACCGAAAAGCGCATGTGTTCGCCGTCCGCGGCGAACGCGAACATGCCAAAATCGACGAGAATAGTCCGCGGGCGAACTGTTCGCGACATCTCTACCTTGCAGCAATTATGAAGACTGTTTGTCAAAGAGAGTAAACACTGGAGATGTAAGTATACTTTACTGCTTTCTATTGAATACATTTTGGCCTGTTTATCAGTGTATAAGATTCTACACAATCTAATAAATTAGTGTGACCCGATGTCCTTATTTCAATGGAGTGTGCCCTGATACCCTAAAATTATTTTTCCTGGAAAAGTTCTTGGTTATATCCAGTATAGTGAGTGTGGGTATGAAATCTAATTCCAAACCTAAGACCAAGTTTAGAATACAAAGTTGCCTATGTAGAGCAATTTACAAAAGTACAAAAAAAGTAGAATAGGTAAAATAGCACAATTACAAAGTTAAAATAGATTATAAGGTGTGTACAAAATACAATATAATAAGGCAACAGACAATTAGATACAACAGAGCGGAGGTCTTTAACCCAAAGAGATGATAAACTACTGAAACCATCAGCAAATGTAGATGTGCAGATAGAAGTTTCCTGTTTGAATATTATTTTATCAAATCAGGAAGTTGTTCAGAAGAAACCAAAAATGCAGATTCCACAACAACATAACTGCATTTAAATAATAATAAATAAGAGGATGTATGTCACGATCCAGGGGTAGGGGCTATTAATGCCCAGGGTCACCTCCTATAGACTACAGGGACCGTTTAGGTTCTTGGAAATCTCAGCACCAGTAACTGTTGTGGTAAAATACAAATTTCAATACATTATTTAGTGTATATATATAGCATTCATCACTTTTTTTTAGCACTTGTGAATTTTAGCTCTGAACCAGTATTTTTCCATTATAGGCCATAAGGTATGAAACTGTTAAATCTGCGTGTCCCATGGTTTAGCAGTTTCAGTAGAAGCCATAACCAACAAGATGTATTTCAGTAAGTCTACAAGGTCAAAATCCAAGGATATTTGTGAAAACCTATGCCTAGAAATAACAAGTAAGAGTTTTGTGTGCATATAGTGACGTGCCACATATTATTAACACATATAAACTGCATGCATCTTATTATATTGGATCACCTTATATAAATAATAATTTATTGGCTTATATGTCCCATTATTTTAAAGGGAGTAATGAGTTATACCATATTCTTTATGTAATTCACTATAAAAAGCTATGTTGTTTATATTTCTGTCTCAGTCAGTCAGTCACCAGCAGCCATTTTGGAAGTTTTTTGCTGCTGATGGACGTTTTGTATAAATAAAATCTAATAATAAGAAAATAATCAGAGGCCCCTGTTTTTTGGTATCATGACTGGGTTTCGGTGTAAAAAGTGTTTTGTGGGTATGTTTTTTTTCTCCAACACAACCTGATATCTGGCTTCTGTATCAGGCAGGGTCTCTCCATCAGGAATCAGCACTTCCAGGGGTCTCAGTACCCTTCCTTTTGTTGTGACCAGGACAAGTTATCTGCAGGGTGGAAATAGAATCAGTATCACAGCCACCAGGAGCAAATAAAAGAACATACCATTTCTATATGTCTCAGCTGTGAACTTATTTATTTTTGGAAAGTCAACAATATTTATAGGGGTTAGATAATAATAGTCTGGCATCCTGACATCCTGTCTGGCACCTGTGAACAATAGGCCAACCTCCAAAAACACATAATGCTGTCTCCATGTACGTTGACCTTATCTGGCAAACAATGGGACAAAACAGATTACAATACATTGGAGGTTGTTTATGAACATAGTTTAGTTGCTTTAGCCTAGCAGTCTGTCCTAAGATCCAGGAACAGGACAAGGGGTCTGTGACATTGTACTAGTTTGTATTTTCTAAAATTATTTTGCCTATTTTTATATGTAGTTTTCAGAAGAGAATGTTGTACATATAGAACCATACTAGCTCTATAATTTCACTTCTTGTTTAAAACCTCAGATGCTCACATGTGGCATGTTAACATTTTACACAGGACAATTAAATTTAGAGATTAAACCATTGATATGGAAAGCTGCTCAACAGGGCAGTGTGTATGTTGCCTTAACAGCAGGATTCATGATAGTATATATCTATTGATGTAAGGGTGGCACCCAGGCATGTTTAATATCTACATGTAGCATTTTCCACAGGGAGTGTGATAGAGTGTATAACTAGAGACTTTGGGGTGAAGGGAGTCCGGCTATGGGGGTTATCTGTTTCGAGTGGCAAAAATTAGCCAGGAGAAGTAGCAGGGCTATATAGACACTTTGTCTAGAAGCAAGTGTTACAATGCTAACCTCCCTGTGGGAAATAATTCCTGACAGGAAGGGCTACCCCTTACAATAAGGTATTTATCCAACCTCTCCCTAGTTGTCATGGTGCCAGGTCCTGACTTTGTGTATCAGAAGAGGCCAGATAAAAAGGGAAAACAATGGCTCTCTAATTACAGCAAATGCAGACTCTTAACCCCTGTGAGGTAATTAATAATCCTGACATGACAGCAAGTGACTAGGTGGGAATATTAGTAAACCTCTGTATGCTATAAATACTTTGTCAGATCAATAAATGGTTGTCAGTTGAACATACATAATTTGAGTTGTGTGTTTCATTCTAAGGGAATTGTTAATTTTATTGTATTGCAGGTCCTTTAAGGACCTTTAAGGTCCTATAAGGGCCAGCGCGACATCAAATGTAATTTTTAAATACAGCGGGGGTCCCAATCGGGACTCCCAAACCAAGGGTTAATGTGGGGAACCTCCGGGGGTGTTAGTGCCGCAGGGGTATTTACATTACCCTCGTGGACGATTTTGCACATAAGTGTGCTGTGGCCCCTTTAAGGACCCACTGTGGGTAATTTGAATTTTTAAATGCAGTGTGGGTCCCGATCGTGACCCCGCTGCAAGGGTGAATGTGTGGACCCTCCGGGGGGCCCGATGGAGAGCCCACAGTATAGGGGGAGTTAATGTTGGTTGTTGCGGGAGTACTTACAGTACCCCCGCGGCATGGGGTTAACAATTTGTATCTCGCAGACCCTTTAAGGACCCGCGGCGTGAAGTTTACATTTTTTAATTCTGCAGGGGTCCCAATCAGGAACCCTGAAGCAAGGGGTTGATGTGGGGACCCTGCATCTTCAAAGCTCGTTTTTATGTCCTTCGGCCTAGTTTTTGTCATTTTTGTTTTTCGGCAACCAAATTTTTTTCTCGCTTAGGCGATTTTTGTTCGTGAAAAAATAGCAAATATGCCTCAAATTAACTTGCAATTATTAGTGATAGAATATGGAGGGGGAAGGAGATGTCCATATCAAGTGTGATACCAAGAAATCCAACTTGAAACACAGGGGTGATTTTTGTTGAGAGTAAGACATATCGGGTGTAGAGTAGATGGTATGTGGTGAATTAGTATCAGCTTTGTCTTGGACACATCCAGTAGGAGATTTGTGAAAGACATGTAGTGACACAAGTTATTAGGCCTGAAGAGGTGAGATATATTTTTAAAAGGTACTGTAAATCAAAAACATAAAAATGGGAGAGATAGAAAGATAGATAACATGTTGGAACCTCTTCAATATAGGCTTACCTTACAGTTTTTTTTTTAGAGACGAAAGTAATAAACATCAACTACCAAGGAATAACACTTTTACATAAAGATTTCTGCAGAATATATAGGCAGCAAAATGGTTTAGCTTAATAATTGGTAAGACCACACAGTATTGTAAATTCTCATCTTAGTGTCAGCATTAGAAATCCCTTAACATCTCTCTGCTTTATTACAGAAAGTCAGAGAGACAACTGCAGCAACATCATGACCATGCAGAAATGCATCAAGTTTCTTTTGATATCAAGATCTCTGCATTTTCCTAGGAATGCTTCAGTGCCTGTGGAATCTTATGGGTGCTACTCACAATACCACGTATTTACCTTAAGGTTAACGGACGTCAGCAACATAAAGTAACTGGCTTCTGTTTTAGCAAGATTGCATCAAGGCCTATAAAGCTAAACCTAATCTTCAGTATTCTGCATTTTTTCACTCACTTCCCATACAGTAAGTGTAGTTTATGTTGCTTCAAAAATATCTGAGAGTAAAAAGTTTAGGTTGCTCTAATATCAAATATTATTTTAATTATTAGTAATGTTAAGGTATGTATACATAGTTATGGTATAGTTATTTTTTTATAATAACTTGAACATTTGCTAATCCTTGCTGCATTCAGAAACAGCAGATGAATAAGGTCTGTATGATATTTTCTATATGTGCATTAAATCAATTTAACTTTTTTAATGAATCCAAATATTACAGTTCCATTAAATGTGTGGGTTAATTTTAGTGATTTATTCTTCAACACACTGTAAACCTCAGACCGTTTTTCTCAGTATCACCTTGCATCATTCAATGCAAGACAATTGTCATAACCTCTACACATTGTGTTAATTTCAAACCCCATGTAAAATCTAACACTATGAGGCAATTTAGTAAAACTGGGTATGAATAACCAGGTTTACTAAAATGCTATCATGAAAACAAGCCTTGTGATATACTGCAATGTAGTTGTAGGTTAACATCTATATATTCTCCACACTAAGGGTGTTAAAAATTATTAATAAGTCAATTTCATGGCAGGAAATGGGTTTTAAGATATAAGAAATATGGAGATTCTTTTAATACCACCACCAAGTCCCCTGTCCACTTTATAATAGACGTCCTTGTATCCTGTCTTCTGTCATCTGGATATATGCCAAAAATATGTCTAAAAAAAAACTTCATTCTCAAAAAAAATTAGCTACTCTAAAATATAATCATACGAGGAGCTATATGTATTAAATGACTGTTCCAAGTGTGTGTGTCCCTTAAATATGGACTTTTAAGTCTTGTCATTTGCTGAAAGAGATGTCAGTTGCTTTTCAGCCAATGAGAGATGGGAATTGAAATTCTAGCAGTCTAATTTGTTAATAAATGGTTAATAATAAAAAAAATAATCAGTCACATATTTGTATGTTAATAAATATAATATATTCTGATTAGCATTGTATTAAACAATCAGAATATGAGGTGGCATCCTTTTCTGATGTTGATCATGCCAGATGAGAGTTAATCACCGCAGAGAATGGTCATGCCAGTGTTATAAGACACCTGCATTTCATTAATCCCCCTATCCGCTTGTAAGAAGATGGGGGAAATCTAAGGATCCTCTTCCCTATCGTTTATATTGCACTGCAATACTGATCACAATCAAAACTAAAGGAATGTAACTACATAGTAGCGCATGGTTCATTTTCATGAAAGCCTTTTAGTAGATTGGGTTAAGCTTGGGGGAAACGCTATTAGTTATTTCAGGGGCGGAGATGCCAGTGGTGTGGATGGTGCAAAACCTTTTTTTTCTGTAGTGTAGGGGTTCCCAAGGGCCCCACAAACCAGCTCAACACTCCATGACCCCTGGGCCCACCTGGACTCTTTGGCCACATACCGGGCCCGGAAATTGGTCCCTGTCTGTTTAAAAAAGTGAATTTCTATTGAAGTTGCAAGAGATGGCGGTGTGGAGCAGTTTAGCATATTGGGGATGTGAATCAGGGAAGAGGTGGGTTCTCTGAGCGGGAGCAAATGAGATAGGGATGGGGCTATGTGATGTCAGGTCTGAGAGGGGTTAGTTGCTGTGTGGGGATGGGTGCTGACAGTAGATGGCTGCTAATAAGCACTGGGTGCAATGCAGGGATGGATGCTAGGAGGGGCATATATACACAGGCAGACCCTGCTTAACACTACCCCATTTAACACTGATTCACTATAAAGCTGTTTTTGCCCAACACAGTTTTTACCTGACACCTTCCAGAGTAACACTGATTTGATGCTTGTGTTTCATTCCAAAACACCAAGAGCTATGAAAGAAATTTTAAAAGATTGCCTGTGATCTATTTTATTTTAAAAATGAACCGTTTAACACTGTTTCGTTTAGCACTTGGTCTTCTAGGAACACATCTACAGAGTTAAAAGGGATATGCCTGTATTTATATACAGGTATACCGTGCTTAATGCTACCCCTTATAGAGCTGTTTCGTTATATCACTATTTTCACCCGTAAGTCCCTGTTTAACGCACTGCCGTTCCATTTACCACACAGATCCTCCTTCTGTGTTGTTTCCCTGCCTGTGCGTCTTTTGGCCAGGGGAGGGAATCCTTAGTGATGTCACTGACCAGAAGAAGCGTAGACCGGGAAACAACACAGAAGGTCTGGTGAGGTAAACGGAACGTGGGAGGGGGGCACAAGACATCAGGCTGGTATGGGGGTTGGAGGGAAAGGGGGGCAGGCAGGATTGGGCTAGGAAGAGCGGAAGGGGAAAGCAGTGCCCCCCTCCCAAGATGGGCATCAGCGCATTGCACATATTGGTATGTATGTATGTATATATATATATATATATATATATATATATATATATATAGAAGAGTGAAGCAGCCTTGAATGTCCAGTGATCTAGTAATTTAGTAATTATTAATCTATTTATATATAGATTAATAATGAGTATTGCGATATAATTTGAAACCTTTTGTATTGGACATACGTCTTATTTATAATGGCCAGCTTTCGAGAGGTTCAACCTCTCTTTATCAAGTCTCAAGCAATACTAACATGAGATGGAACCCTCAGTTTGAATAATAACAGCAGATGCAGAGAGATTGGGAACAGCAACTGACATCATCAGGTACATTTTATTTTTTGCTGAAAGTAATGGCTTTCTTCTAGCCACTCTGCCATAAAGCCGTCCTATGTACAGATACTCCAGTCTCTGCTGTGGAACTCTGCAGCTCTTCCATGGTTACCTTAGGTCTCTGTGCTGCCTCTCTGATTAATGCCCTCCTTGCCCGGTCCGTGAGTTTTAGTGGACGGCCGTCTCTTGGCAGGTTTGCTGTTGTGCCATATTATTTCCATTTGGGTATGATAGATTTGATGGTGCTCCTGGGGATCATCAACGATTTGGATATTTTTTTATAACCTAACCTGACTTGCACTTCTCAACAACATTGCCCCTTACTTGTTTGGAGAGTTCCTTGGTCTTCATGGCAGTGTTTTGTTAGTGGTGCCTCTTGCTTAGGTGTTGCAGCCCCTGGGACCTTTCAAAAAAGGTGTGTATATGTAATGACAGATCATGTGACACTTAGATTGCACACAGGTGGACATCATTTCACTAATTTTGTGACTTCTGAAGGTAATTGGTTGCACCAGAGCTTTTTATGGGCTTCATAACAAAGGGGGTGAATACATGCGCACATGCCAATTTTACTGTTTTCTATTTCCACAAAATAGTTTTATGTATATATTTTTCTCATTTCACTTCACCAACTTAGACTATTGTATTCTGATCCATCACATGAAATTCAAATTAACAAAACATTGAACTTAAGCCTGTAATGTAACAGAATAGGTAAAAAGGTCAAGGGGGGTGAATATTTTTGCAAGGCACTGTACATATATGTGGAATAAACACAACATAATAAAGGAAACATATATACACATACTATATACACATATACATCAATATATACATGAAAAAGCAGAGCACCGTAGTCCACAGTGATATCTTTCCTTCTGGACAAGCACCTCACCAAGAGTGCTAAGTCTGTTATGGTATGAGAGGAAAAAATCACATGAAATTCTGATAATGTGTTAGAAAACCCAAGTCTATATTAAGTCCTGTATTTTTAGTGTTGAAGGATGTGATCATCTTTATTTCAAATGCTTTTCTCTCTTGGATGTTTTTAAATTTTCCTCTGAGTATTTTGACTTTTAAGTTTTGGATGGAGTGATCATTCTGGATAAAATGGTGTCCCACTGGGCTACAATAACTGTCTTCATTATGTGGTCTTATTGAATGCCTGTGTAAATTCATCCTTAAATGCTTTTTTTTGCCAGTTTCCCCAAAGTAACAGCCTGTGTCACATAAAGTACATTGTATTATATAAACCACAGTGGGCGATGTACATGAATACAATCCATTGATGTTATAGGTTTTGTTTTTATGTGTGGCTGTATCATCATTACAAATGTGTTGGCATAATTTACAGACACATTTGTTACAAGGTTTAGTTCCATTTTTTGTATTTAGTTGTTCATTGGCCAATTTTCTGCTGACAAGTTTTTGTTTCAGGTTTGGTAGTTGTTTAAATGCAAGGATGGGAGGTTTTGGGGATATATATTTTAATTCAGTATCTTCAATTAGTAATGGTTGTAAATCTTTGATTATTTCCAAATTTTCTCTACAATTGGATGGTATGTGGTCACTAGAGGTATACGTGCAGTAGTTTCTTTTGTTTTGTACTTTAATAGGTGTTCACGAGGTATTTTGATGGCAGTGGTTATTTTTTGAGTAATAATACAGGGTTTGTAACCCTTTTGTTTGTAAGATTCAGACAGTGTTTTTACATTTTTATCACAGTATCCAATGTTTGAGCAAATCTGATGATATCTAATAGCTTGACTATGGATGATGGCTTGTTTGGTGTGGGAGGGATGGCAACTGGAGCTGTGTAGCTAATTACATCTGTGGGTTTCCTATATGTAGATGAGTGTAGAGTGCCATTGGTGATGGTTATAGTAGTGTCTAGAAAGTTTACCTGTTCTGTGGAGAAATCCATTTTAAGTTTTATAGATGAATGGAAGGTGTTTAATGAATTATGGAAGTCTCTGAGTTTGCTTTCTCCTTCTGTCCATATGATAAACAGATCATCCATATAACGATAGCATTTGTATGGTTTGTAAATGGATACAGATAAGAATGTTTTTTCTAGCTTGGCCATAAATACATTTGCGTATTGTGGAGACATTTTGGTACCCATGGAAGTTCCCATCATCTGTTGGTAGATATCTTGGTAAAAAGTAAAATGGTTGTGGGTAAGGATATATTCTATTAGTTTAACAATAATATCAGGACCATATTTATTGTTTTGCATGTTTGTTGAAAGAAACTTAAAGCATCTCATTCATCTCATGTTAGTATTGCTTGAGACTTGATAAAGAGAGGTTGAACCTCTCAAAAGCTCGTCATTATAAATAAGACGTTTGACCAATACAAAAGGTATCAAATTATATTGCAATACTCATTAATAATGACTAAATTACTATATATATATATATATATATATATATATATATATATATATATATATATATAGCACCCCGACCTTCGCGAGCCGTAGAATAGCGCACTGTCATCAGAGTGCCGAGAACTGCGCTCAGATGACGCTCTGCGCTCCAGACAGTAGCTCAATCCTTCAGGGAAATTCCAGGAATCTCCTAGATGTAGTTGGCCCTCAGTCCTCATACCCGTGGGGGTATTGAACAAAGTGAGCATTACAGGCACAGGCCAGAAAGGTAAGGAAATAACTTTGGTAACAAGCCCTCCAGCCTACAACAGAGGCTTCTCATGCGCTAGCGCCCCCATAAACAGTGTAGTTAACAAAATAACTTTATTGATATTTGGAAAACTTGCTCCCAAAGTTGTTTCCCCACCTTTCTGGTCTGTGCATGTAATGCTCCATTTGTTCAATACCCCCACGGGTATGAGGACTGAGGGCCAACTACATCTAGGAGATTCCTAGGATTTCCCTGAGGGATTGAGCTACTGGCTGCAGCACAGAGCATCATCAGAGCGCAGTTCTCTTCACTCTGATGACGGCATGCTATTCTGCTGGCGAAGAACTTGCCACTATATATATATATATATATATATATATATATATATATATATATACAGTGGATATAAAAATTTTACACACCCCTGTTAAAATGTCAGGTTTCTGTGCTGTAAAAAATTAGACAAAGATAAATAATTTCAGAACTTTTTACACCTTTAATGTGACCTATAAACTGTACAACTCAATTGAAAAACAAACTGAAATCTTTTAGGTGGAGGGAAGAAAAATAAAAAATAAAAATTATGTGGTTGCATAAGTCTGCACACCCTCTTATAACTGGGGATGTAGCTGTGTTCAGAATTAAGCAATCACATTCCAAATTGTGTTAAATAGGAGTCAGCATACACCTCATCATTTAAAGTGCCTCTAATTAAACCCAAATAAAGTTCAGCTGCTCTAGTTGGTCTTTCCTGAAATGTTCTTAGTCGCATCCCACAGCAAAAGCCATGGTCCACAGAGAGCTTCCAAAGCATCAGAGGGATCTCATTGTTAAAAGGTATCAGTCAGGAGAAGGGTACAAAAGAATTTCCAAGGCATTAGATATACCATGGAACACAGTGAAGACAGTCATCATCAAGTGGAGAAAATATGGTAAAACAGTGACATTACCAAGAACTGGAGCTCCCTCCAAAATTGATGAAAAGACGAGAAGAAACCTGGTCTGGGAGGCTACCAAGGGGCCTACATCAACATTAAAAGAGCTGCAGGAATATCTGGCAAATACTGGCTGTGTGGTACATGTGACAACAATCTCCCGTATTCTTCATATGTCTCGGCTATGGGGTAGAGTGGCAAGACGAAAGCCTTTTCTTACGAAGAAAAACATCCAAGTCAGGCTACATTTTGCAAAAACACATCCGAAGTCTCCCAAAAGCATGTGGGAAAAGGTGTTATGGTCTGATGAAACCAAGGTTGAACTTTTTGACCATAATTCCAAAAGATATGTTTGGTGCAAAAAAAACACTGCACATCACAAAAAGAACACCATACCCACAGTGAAGCATGGTGGTGGCAGCATCATGCTTTGGGTCTGTTTTTTCTTCAGCTGGAACTGGGGCCTTAGTTAAGATAGAGGGAATTATGAACAGTTCCAAATACAAGTCAATATTGGCACAAAACCTTCAGGCTTCTGCTAGAAAGCTGAACATGAAGAGGAACTTCATCTTTAAGCATGACAACGACCCAAAGCATACATCCAAATCAACAAAGGAATGGCTTCACCAGACGAAGATTAAAGTTTTGGAATGGCCCAGCCAGAGCCCAGACCTGAATCCGATTGAAAATCTGTGGGGTGATCTGAAGAGGGCTGTGCACAGGAGATGCCCTCGCAATCTGACAGATTTGGATTGTTTTTGCAAAGAAGAGTGTGCAAATCTTGCCAAGTCAAAATGTGCCATGCTGATAGACTCATACCCAAAAAGACTGATTTCTGTAATAAAATCAAAAGGTGCTTCAACAAAGTATTAGTTTAAGGGTGTGCATACTTATGCAACCATATTATTTTATTTTTATATTTTTTCTTCCCTTTACCTAAAAGATTTCAGTTTGTTTTTAAATTGAGTTGTACAGTTTATAGGTCACATTAAAGGTGGAAAAAGTTCTGAAATGATTTATCTTTGTCTAATTTCTTTACAGCACAGAAACCTATCAAATTTTAACAGGGGTGTGTAGACTTTTTATAACCACTGTATATATATATATATATATATATATATATATATATATATATATATATATATATATATATATATTGTATATGTAATATATGTGTATATGTTTGTTTTAAATGTTTAATTTATGTATATATTCTATGTCCCTTAGATTGTAAGTTTGCGAGTTTTCAATCTTGTGTCAGGCCATGGAAACAAGCTCTCCATTCTTTACAAGGTGTTTAATTTGTTTTCTGCTATGTACTCAACCCCTGTACAGCGCTACGGAATATGTTGGCGCGATATAAATAAAGATAATAATAATAATAATAATATGTCTGCAAACTTGTGGGACTTGAAAAGCCCTGCAAACCACTCATAGGCATATGCAGTAACTGATACATACAGGTTGAACCTTGTTGGGTAATTTATTAAAGCTGATATGTGCAAAATCAGTATAAATGTGTTCAAAGCTTCAAAGAGCTCAAAGATCAACATAATTTTCAGATCTCAAATGAAATCTGAACCTGCAACTCATCAAAAGACTTGTATTATAAACTGATGTGTTCAGGGTGAAATTTTCACATATTTGTATAAGTTTGGAGACAGTATGGGGGAAGGGTCTTTTGACCGGGCAAGTGTTGGGAGTTTAATGGTGGAGTTGATGGTAGTGGAGGAGTTGGTGAGAAGTAAAACCAGTGTTTCCTGCCTATTCTATCACTTTTGGCTCGAGCACATGCTCAGTATTCCTTCCTCCTTTCCCTATTGCATCTGAATAGCTAACGGATTGGTTATGAGGTCTCCTGGGCACAGGGTTCCTGGAGGCCTCAGATGGTTGGGCTCCCTGGGTAGACATGAGCATTCACCTCTGTTGTTTGTTTATTTGTTTCCAAATAAAGCCTGTGGCCTGTTTTATTTCCATACAGGTGTCTGTCATTATTTATGGGTAAGTGGGAGTATTGTCATGTTTGCTTAGGTCAAGACACACAATAACAATTTTTTTTTTATTTTTAAGTTCTCTTTTTTCCTACATGACATGTAAGGATGGATGCTAAGAGGGGTGAATGTGATAAAATATATATCTGTAAGGTAGTGTAGGGCCCCACCTTGTATAAAGTGTCTTAGAGAGGGGGGCTGTTATGGGAAGGGCTCTTGGGGAGGGGTGCTCTGTAAGATAGGACGGCGGAAAAACAAATACAACCTCCCTTGGGGGCCAACCTTTTTTTTCCCACCTGGGTCATTCACTCTCTCCTTCAATAAGTTGTTTCAACAGAAAAAAGCAATTTATTTATTGTAAACAATTCAACATTTCAGGGTGCCATATGACCCTCTCCTCATGGTTTGACTGTTTACGTTAGTGTGTGTTTGCATTCTTCCCAAAGAATATAGACCAGTGAAGCCATACAATGCTGAATTACTTGTCACTTACCTAAAGAGACATGTAATCAATATCAATACTGCTCTCCACCCCAAAATAGAGCACTGGTAACTAAGGGAAAAAACTTGATGTATATTTTGTTGTGTTTTATAAGAGAATGTATATACAGTACAGTAACCATTATTCTCTAATTACTTCTAGCTAATAGCTGTGTAGAACTTTCTACATATCACATATTCTGCAAGGACCAAAAATCACAGCTCACTCAAGTGGAAACACACTGTGTGTTAGTTGTAATCAACACATGTCAGATTCTTAATTTGAGTTCTTTAGACATTCTAACTTTAAGGGGAATACAATGTGCAATTTATATAGCAGTAAAGACAAATATGAGCAGTTAAAGTTTATATTTTATGGACAGTTCAGGACCTGAGGTAATGCTCCCATACAATCAGTGAGTTGAGCTCTGCAGCTAATACCTGCTTAGATTCTGATAAAATAAACAGTTTCAGTGCTATAAAAGCCAACATGTCAGCATTTTAAAATGTATAAAATGGTGAAATTAACGTCAAATTGAGAAGTTTTTACATGTTTTATACTTATTTTTTGACTGCTCTACATGATGGTGCAGAGCAGTTTTAATGACTTCAGTGGCAATGTCTCCTGCAGTCTGTAATATCACACATTTACCCCAAACGTTCAGCTCCACTTCTCTTGCAAATCAGTATTTCCTGCCTAACAACTTGTCCCACTCCCAGTCACTATTGGGAACCAGGGAGGGTTGTTCAAAGAAGATGAATTTGACAAATAAAAACATAGCCAATATGAATTCCCAATAAAGGACACCACACAATAAAATACACTTACACATAGCTGTGATTTTAAACGGCCACAGCTTGAAATTTTATTGAAAAAACATGCCCATCCATAACTGACTCAAGGAGACCCCATGCCCCATGAGTCCTGATACCACAAAGAGCTGATACTGATGCTCATACACACTGTGGGCAAGCAGCCCCATCAACCCACCAGCTGTAACAAAAAAACACTTGACCCACGTTATTACTAACCCACATTTATGCCAATGATTAATAAAATGAGGGTAAACAGGGAAGATGAGCTGGCTTTACAAACTAACTGACAGGGATAAACAGACTTTTGTTTATATAGATGTTGCCTTCCAAAACCTAACCACTCCTCTCCAGCACCTCCCCTAAACCTAGCCCCTTGTATTTCAATTTCCCATCCTATTCCTAGCACGGTCAAAACCCTACTCTCCTTAACTACATACGACCGTGGGGTTACTGCATCTCTGTTGGAGAACTGAGATTGTGCAATACTAAGGTTGCTTCTACATAAAGCACTGCCAGAGTTAAAAAAAAACAATCATGTAATCATATCAATTGGAGGTTCTTGGCAGACAAGAGAAGTTGGGGTGTTGGTTGGTGTTGGAAAAGGGATGTGAATCTAGTCATGCAGTCTTCATGGGTAAAACGTAAGGGGGAAGTCACCTGTGTATATCCAAACCAACACACATTCTGCATTTTAAATGATGTGTCAAACTTATAGTAAATGTAAGTAAGCTATAATATATTAATATGATGTCCGGAGAGGCCCAATAATTTGAGGGACTGTTGGATTATTGGGGTCCTGGATTAACATGGATTATTGATATTCTTTTTTTCTTCACTCCCCTGACACTGTCCTCCTTTGTGACAGCTACATTCATATTGTGTGCCCTATGGGATGGGGGAGCTATGCTTTTTAATGGAGAGGGTCACAATATGGGGTGATCATAATTATTGTATTACTAGTAACTTGCCCATCATAAATGATGGTATCATGTGCTCTATGTGTCCTCTCCCTCTGTGCCATCTCTCTTCTCTCTTTGTGCTCTCTCTCTGTGCCCTGTGTTTCTCTCTGTGGCCTCTGTCTCATACTGTGCGACCTATCTCTGTGGCCTCTGTTTCTGCACTCTATATCTCTGTGCCCTCTGTCTCTCTCTCTCTGTGCCCTCTCTGTGCCCTATGTCTTGACCCCCTATCTCTGTAACCCCTGCCTCTCTGTGCTCTTGGGTCAGTGCCCTCTGTCTCTCTCTGTCCCCTCTGTCTTTGCACTGTCTTTATCTCTCTGTGCCCTCTGTCTCTTTCTGTGCCCTCTGTCTCTGCCCTCTTTCTCCACACCCTCTGTCACTTTCTCTACCCTGTCTCTGTGCCCTCTGTCTCTATCTCTGTCTGTCTCTGTGCCTTCTCTATGTGCCCTGAATATCTCTGTGCCCTCTGTCTCTGCCCTCTCTCTCTCTCTGCACTGTTTTTGAAGTGCCCTCTGTGTGTGCATGCCTGCCCCTCTCTCTCTCTCCAGCCCTCTGTGTGCATGCACCCTTAAACTCTCTCTCCCCCTCCTTCCTTGTGCACGCAACAGGTGCTCTCTCTGCACACCTCTGTTTGCTCATGCATGAATATGAAGCCACTTTGCATGCATATCTTTGTAGTACCCATGCATGTCTGGTATTGAAATGCTGCATTTTACACAGAGAATTTAATAAAGTGTATCAGCAGGGCCCCTGTGGCAGAGGGGTCACCAGAGGTTCCTGGTTCTAGGGGATCTAGTACAGAGGGGGCAGAGCTGACTGGGACTAGGGGACAAAGGACACTTAGGTGTAAATGGTGAAACAGGCTGGGCATATGGAGGGTCCCGCACATCAGAGACTGAGTGCCTGCACTCCTGATCTGATCAGATACCCCCTGTAAAGCTAGGATCTAAGGGCCAATTAGCCTGGGTAGTAAATTATGCTCCCGGTCCAAGGAGGGTGTGTAGGGTGGTGACATCACTGATGGATACACCTCTCCACATGGTCAGGGTGGGGGCTGGTGACTTTTGTTGGAATGTTTTGGGCATAAATGCTGGACCACATCAATGAAGACTGTTTCGGTTTAAACATACATAACTGTATTTTAGACTCAAAATGAAACACACTTCTCAGTCAGTAACATTTGTTTGCTACTTGTTCCTGTGATTTGCTGGGTGCTTTGCTGGCTGTAAGCTGGGTTGTTTCTGTTCCTTCTATCATAGATATATAAAAAAACAGACTGTCCTACTGGGTAGGTTTGAACTAGGTTCTTATCAAGCACAACAGAAGCCATAGGTCATCACAATTAATAAATACTTTGGAATTACTTAAAAATGTGTTAATTTGAATTTTTAGTTCACTTTTTAGAAAAATCTAATTGTTTACAATTTCATATGAATTTGGATAGACTTGATTCACATGAGCATATCTCTATTTACATATAGTAAACTTGATATATTTTCAAGTTAAATTCATATTTTCTTATTATTTGTATTTTATGCCATTTTGCAAAACAAGTTTGTTACAAGTATGGCAAATAAAAAAATACTCTGAATGAGCCCTGAATCTTATGATAAAGCTAACTTGATTTATATCCTGCACAGACAGAAACTGGCAGCAACAAGATATTTTCTCTACATGTGGAGCCTGCAAAACCCAGTGAACATGAAGGTTATAGAATAGTATGCACAGCAATTATAAGGAATAAATAGTATATTAACCATTAAATGAGAATAGCAAGAGCACACATGTATATATATATATATATATATATATATATATATATAATCACATATAATAGTTGTCAAACTGCGAGTCGTCATCACGCAGTTTGGGCCACAAAAGCGTACCCTCGCAAAGCGAGGGGCAGCATCTGCGGATGGTGGCGGCTCCAAAGGCTCATTGCAGACCGCAAATGCGGACCCTTGCAAAGCGAGGGGCTGCATTTGCGGAGGTGGAGGCTCCACAGCGCCTCACTTGTGGTTAAAAACAACCCAGAGAAGCAAGACTTTGAAAAAAACAACCACGACGCAGGACTTAGAAAAAAAACCCAATAAAGACTAAATACAGACTTACACAAAAAAATAACGACCTCGCAAAAATACGAAATTAACGGCCGTAACGCGGACATCCACAAGCAACAACACTTCAAAATACAAAAAATAAATAAATAAACACACACACAGCATGGGGGGACAGCCATGGCATCTGCCAGTGTGGTTGCCCCCCCCCCCCCCCCCCAAGTAAAGTCGAATTTGAGGAGTTTTGGAACTTGAAAATCAGCTAAGCGAGAAAAAACATGGCAGCCGAAAAAAATTAAAACGAGGCTACACGACCCAAAAAACGCAAATAACAGCCAGGCACGTAGAAGGTACAAAAATGCAACCTAACGAGGTTGCAAAAATTCAAACTTAACGGCCGAACCGCGCACATCGAAAAACATGAAAAACACACAAAATACTAACACAAATAAAAAAAAACATTACACACAGCAAGGGGGGACAGCCAGGGTGTCTGAGAGTCCGGTTGCACGCAAATTTAAGTCCAATTTACAGATTTTAGCCACTCGAAAATCCCCTAAGTGAAAGAAAAAATGGCAGCCGAAACAAACGAAAACGAGGCTACACGACCAATAAACTCGCAAAACAAAGCCAGGCACATATGACTTTTACACAAACCTGTACGAGCTACAAAATACACTATTTGCAAGGACGCAAAATCATCCACACCCGCGTACCACATACACAATCGCCACCATTTTACAACAGTAACTTACAAAATGCGGAATTACACAGCTAAACAAACGGTTTCCCCTCACGCACACAGCCTATTTACACTACACACTTCACACATTCCTGACACTTACCTCAGCTCAACAACAGTGCAAATCTACATTGTATACTGCAGGAACATCAAAACAGATTGTTAGCTCTTCAGCACAATGCTTCCTGCATATATTACTTCAAAATAGGTAAAGTATATTCATTTATTAATGTATTAATTATTTAATTAGCATACAAAAAACATATACACAAAAAAAATACACTCTCACAATAAACACAAAAGCCATTCACTGCGCGACTAACAATGAGCGCCAACGCTGCTCATAGCACACAAAGCCTTGCAATAAGCGCAAAAAAACCATCATGCTTGCTGCATATATTAATTACAATTACGTAAAGTATATTAATTTATAATTTTAATAATTAATTAATTATCATTAAAAAATACATACACAGAAAGAAAAAAAAACACACCACAAGATCCCAATAAACGACAAAGGCCTTCACTGCGCGCCTCACAAGGAGTGCCAACGGTGCTCAGAGGACACAAAGTACACCAGGGGAGAGGCTTGCAATGGCCGCCAAAAGGAGATCAGCGTGGACCTTACAATGATCACAAAATGGCTCTAATAAAAAAAAAAAACACTAACTGAGAGTCTCGCAATGAGCGCCCAAGGTAGTGACACGACCAAGACACTTACTTTCTGTGGCAAACAGCATTACCTGCCTTACAATTGTATTGCCCCAATATTTTTGACGGACAATTTCCTAGTATGTATATATATATATATATATATATATATATATATATATATATGGCCAGATAAATAATGTTATCTAGTATTTGTGGGAGGGGCCCACTCCCAACAGTCGAACAATCGGGGTAGCGATAAGAATCATGGTCCTCCAGCTACGGAATGTGCTGTCGGACAAGTGGAATAACGTGGCGACTGGTAGCTGAGAAGTGCCAGGTTCTAAGGGACATCCGGCCTGCTCAGAGGGCCAGATGAGTCCTTGCGTGAAAGCAAGGACTGCTGATACGCAGGGAACAGCAGCGATAGCGGATGAGGTCGCTAGTGAGCTGAAGATGGGTATCAGAGAGGAGTGACGAACTGCTGGTAACCCCGGGATCAACAGCGACTGTGGAGGAGGCTACTGGAGGGAAAGCGTATTAGGCGATATATGAAAAGACATTGCAGCAATAGGCGAGAGGGCTAGTGAAGCACGTAGAAGAAGGAACGGTGTGTTGGTACCTAGCGAAGGCTGATGTGGAGCTTGTGAGGATGATGAAGCCTAGCAAAGGCAAGTGCGACTATGAAAGCGTGATTGAGGTGGAGCCCAGCAAAGGCTGATGTGGCTTGCCAATGTGGTTAAGCCTAGTGAATGGGACTATGGAAGCGTGATTGATGAGGTGCCTAGTGAAGGCGAATGTAGGATTTTTGGAGGTATCGGAAGTGGTGCCCAGAGAGGGCTGAGAAGAGAGTGTAAGGAGGGTAGACGTTTAGTAGATCTGGGTCAGAAACCACATGAATAAGGTGCAGGGAAGCCGAAGTTCTACCTTGGACGCGGACAAGGGCATAAACAAGTAGGTTCAGGCCCAGATCTATAGTAGAATAGCGTAAGGAAGTCAGGATAACTTACCTCAAGAGAAACCATCGCTCTCCAGCAATGAGAGTGCCCTTTCGGGCAAGAAAATGAGCCAGAATGCATCCTGCATGGCAGGATGCTCTGCATAATATTTAGGTGAAAGAAGTGGTGCCCGTATCGGAAGTGGTGCCCAAAGAGGGCTGAGTAGAGAGTGTAAGGAGGGTAGACGTTTAGTAGATCTGGGCCAGAAACCACATGAATAAGGCGTAGGGAAGCCGAAGTGCTACATTAGATGCGGACAAGGGCATAGACAAGTAGGTTCAGGCCCAGATCTACAGTATAGTAGAAATGCGTAAGAAAGTCAGGATAACTTACCTCGAGAGGCACCATCACTCTCTAGCAATGAGAGTGCCCTTTTTGGCAAGCAAAAAAGTTACGAGGAGATATCCACAGATGCTGAAGGTAGAAAATATAGACGCTGTAAGGCAAAGCAGTTACGAGGAGATATCCACAGATGCTGAAGGTAGAACATATAGAAGCTGTAAGGCAAAGCAGTTATGAGGAGATATGCACAGATGCTGAAATGAGAAAGCTGAAAATGGTGGAGTGAAGCAAATAAACAATGAACAGGCATAGTTAGATGACAGAGCTGAGAAGCAAACTGCAGAACCTAGAGTCAGAATGAGCAGAGGTGCAAACAGCTCAAGTGAGATACATGAAAAGGCCAAAAAACTAACAGAGTAGCAGACAGGAGCAGCAGTACCCTGCAGCACACAGAGTCAAATGAGCTGAGGTGCAAACAGGAAGCACTTATAAAGCCGCAGAGAAGGAAGAGCCAGGGCTAAAGAGGGACTGACCGTGTATGAAGCAGCTAAGGGCCCCACCCACGGAAGAGGTGGGCGATTGAGGGACCCGAGCACAAATATATATATATCACATATATAGTTGTGAGCATGCGAATTGTTGCTAACGCTTGAGAAGCGAGGGTCGCAGTTGCTGGCAAGGAGCGACAAAGGCGCTCCTTGCCAGCAACTGCGACCCTCACAAAATTTACATCGTAACGCAAACAAAATACGAGACACGTTACGACTTATTATGACTTTGCAAAAATAGTCTGCAACACGCGCATATGAAAACATTCAAAATACAACAAATACACACAACAAATACATAAAAAGCTTACTTACAGGAAGAGGGAGCATCCAGGACCTCGAAAACTGAAGTTACAACTCAATTTAAGTCAAATTAAAAGAGTTTAGACACTACAAAATTCTCTAAGAGAGAGAGAAAATTGAAACGAGGCTACAGCAGTCTAAAGAAGCAAAACACCATCAAACACCTACGCGAAGACTGCAATAATAACAATGAGGAGTAAGGAATTACCTCACATCATTTGTATGAATATGTTTGGCTGTGATCGATTTTTTTAGGTACGTAATGACAGGACTTGGAAAAATATATGAGATCAATTTAGTTAACAGTTGTAACAATTTGTGATGATAGTGGGGCACTACTATATGGATGTATAAGTCTAAAAAAACGATCATCATATAAGATGTGGTTTTTACCGCATTCACTGCTCTGTGTTCCATTAGGAGATAGGAGTAAAAATATTAACTAATTTAGGCCAAATTTGAGCATTGCAAAGTTTTAAATGTTTAATTTATTTATATCTTCTATGTCTGCAAACTTGTGGGACTTGAAAAGCTCTGCAAACCACTCATAGGCATATGTGGTAAACTAAAACATAGAGGTTGAACCTTGTTGGGCGATTTATTAAAGCCGATACGTGCAAAATCAGTATAAATGTAGGTCAAAGCTTCATAGAGCTCAAATATCAATAACATTTTCAGATCTCAGATCAAAGCTGAACCTGCAACTCATCAAAAAACTTGTATTATAAACTGATGTGGTTAGGGCGAAGCCGGACCTGCCATCTATTAAAAAAATTATATTCATTAAATTTGTGCAAATTTGCATATGTTTAGGCTCACAATACCTTTTTTTTTATTCATTTAGGCAAGCTCAAAAGTATATGAGACCAATTTAGTTATCAGTTGTAACTATTTGTGATGATAGTGGGGCACTACTATATGGATGTATATGTCTAAAAAATTAATCATCATATAGATGTGGGTTTTACATCATTCTCGGCTCTGCGTTCCATCAAGACATAGGAGCTAAAATATTAACTAATTTAGGTCAAATTTGAGCATTACAAAGTTGTGAATGTTTAATTTATTTATATCTTCTATGTCTGCAAACATGTAGGACTTGAAAAGCTCTGCAAACCACTCATAGGCATAGGCAGTAAACCGAAACATAGAGGTTGAACCTTGTTGGGCGATTTATTAAAGCTGATACGTGCAAAATCAATATAAATGTAGGTCAAAGCTTCATAGAGCTCAAATATCAACATCATTTTCAGATCTCGGATCAAATCTAAACCTGCAACTCATCAAAAAACGTGTATTATAAACTGATGTGTTTAGGGTGAAGCCGGACCTACCATCTATAAAAAAAAAAAATATTTGTTAAATTTGTGCAAATGTGCATATGTTTAGGCACACAATACCTTTTTTTAATTCATTTTTTTAAGTTCATGACTATTTTTTCCTAAATGATATTTAGGCGAGCTTACATGGTTCCCACATACAAAAAAAAGCTAATGCGCTTATCAAACCTCTGTCACTGGAACAAAGAAATATATCAGATCCCCACTTACAGTTATATATACAGTATGCATCTTATAACATCTTTATACATCTGCAGTGACACAAAGTTATTCAAATTCCTGCATTATAAAGTCGGCTTGTATCTTGAGAGCATAGCATGCTTGTAGGAAAAAGATCAAGCTATCTAAACTTCCCTAAGTTACCTTAACTCCATAACATTAATTTCAAGTATGATAAGTGATGCGAATAAAGGCTCTATAGTTTGGCATTAAAATATCATGCTCTTTTATATTTATTATAATTCTTCAGAAGGAACCATATTACAAATATAACATTAGTGTGCACGTCATTCTGAAGTGCATTTAATGGCCCTTCGGGGCATAAAGATTGCCGCCCTGATGAAGTCAGCTGAGCAGCAGTCAGGGTCACGCACCATCAGTAATGGACAATTAAGATAGATATCGGACTGAAGTTTGTTAATTCTGTTCCCCCGTGGACATGCCGGTTTAGGCAGGGGGAATATTGATAAGTTCTATAGAATAGTAAGGCATTGTGTAGCTTCCTACTGCTCTTGTAAATGCCTAATTTACCCTGAGCTAACAATCAATATCTCGCTATAACAATTTTTGGTGAAGATTTTTATTTGCAAAAGTGTTATTCCAATTTGATACTAATGTATTCAGCAACATTAACTGTTTATGAGATATCAGAGATACTGAATCAGGGTCTGAGCTAGCTTTAGAACTCCAGAATAGAGCTGAGCTTCCCAGATAGGAGCTTACGGGAGCCCGTAATGTAACCCATAAACTAATTTGCTATTCAATTAACGTCTTTTTGCGAGCTGCTAACGATCTACGGGTTATGGGCTTGTTACAACCGTAATTTACAACCCATCTAAGCCTTTGATCTTTCAAGACTGCATGAGTTACATTTGAAAATCGATATTCAATTGCTACAATTCCGCAAGCCCGCAAATATTTTCACACCCGTAAATGACAAATGTAGAAGAAAATCCTATGGGTACCAGATAGGACTCGCAAGGGGGTTAAACACCTGTACATAGCACTGTAAATGCAAAAAAAACAAACAATACTGCACTTTAAAAGACGGGGAAAGTGATGAAAGACATTAGAATGAATTGCACAACAGCCTCAAGCTCGCAAATCGGCAATCCCTTTTTTTTTTGTATGTGTAATTTCGGTTTTATATCTATCTCGGAAATCAATGAGTTAATACATATCAGGCCACACACATGGCTAGAACATTTCCTTCACTATTTTTTATTATTTTGTACATTTCAGGACTGCGGTTCTGATCGCATATCGGACCCTTCACACTAATTGATTGACATGTAACCTCCATGTTTTACTGACATAATGATGATGGTCTCATTTTCTATTGGCTGTTTCTAAATGAGTAGTTACAGCCTTGCTTAATTGATCATGTTCGCACACTGAAATGCTACATACGAGTGCATGATTTACGGTTTTGGCTTTCGGATCCTAACTTGAGGGCTTGTTCAATTGAATTGCTCCGTAATTGTAGCAGAGTTCAAGCACGCAGCAAGCCTGCAGACATACGGCCAGTATACCGTGAGTTGCCGACTTGCAATTGAATGAGGCCCCTAGTGTCTATTAACCCTTAAGCTATATTCAGTATTGATTATAATATAAAGATATATTTTTTTCCCTATTCTGATTTTTGGAGTAAAGTATATGAACAGTGTTAAGCACTAGGAGAATATGAAACAAGTACCAATTGCAAACAAACCATTGTCATCAACTTTGTATTGTGACAATAAGTAGCAGTAGGTAATCAAGCAGTATCATGTTTGCTGAAAACTAGTTTACCTTTCATGATTACACTCATTATAGCTTTTTAATTTGTTATTAGCTAGAACTGTTTTCATTTCATTATTCTGTTTCATGTTTTAAACTAGCTGGTATTAGGTCTTCCATACATTGTTTTAATTTACTTTAGATAAATCTTTAAAAATATTCGAATCCCCTACTGTCTCCTTAGCTCATATGTATTACAACTATCCTCAGATTTGAATTTGTGAACAGACCCATAGCTAGTAATAATGCACTATTTATTCCAATCAATGTGGTCACACATTCAAAAAGATGCACCAAATGATGCCATAACAATACTTAGACAGAATTCTGAATCCTGTATCGACAACAACCAAGTTTATTACATTATTAAAGGTGTTATTTTTATCAAATACAACTTACATTTTATTATTTTGGTATGTTTTAAGCCACTTTTCATTTATTACATAAATTGTTAGTTTATATATCTTTTTTCTGATCTTTCCTTTTATTTGCCCACCAGTGAAGCATCGTGAAGTGGCCAGCAGGTGGCAAGTTGCTGGGCACCATGGTCATTGTTGAATTTGATCTTAGGGTTAGGATCTTGGTTTAGGAGTTATGGTTTTAGGGTTTAGGGTTAGGGTAGTGGCAGATGATAAGCTTTACGGATAATAGTGGCGCACACATTTTATTGAATTTCCTATTCTCAGTTTTTTTTTAATCCTAATTCATAACCATATATGTTTGCACAAAATATGTTTAATTTATAAGTCTCTGTATTTTCCTAGCACATTACACTACAAATATTTCCATTTTTTAAACATAATTTTGACCATTTTTTGTTTAAATAAAAAAAATGTGGTTAAAATAACAGCCACGCCAAGTAATGACATCACAGCTTCCAAACAAATTTTGTATCCATGTCAACTTATCAAAAGCTAAGCAGGACTGCCAGCCAGCGCCATCTGAAGCTCACTTTTCATTATTATAGAGTATAGCTTTTCTTTTGTTATCAACTAGTTTTGCTTACATTTCAATATTAAGTTTAATGCTTTCAGCAACCTTGTTCTTTACCTATAACATAAATTGTTTTTGTTTCCTTAAGATAAGTTTTAATCATAAAAGTCCTAAAAAGTCATATTCATATATTTACATAGTTACATAGTTACATAGGCCCTCATTCAATTGCAATTTGGCCAATTGAATAGGGCTCTAAATAAGCACATAACATATATTTTTTAAGAAAGTTTTTAGTTAGTAAACATCTATCCAAAAGCAAGGTTTTCACTAGCTAAAAACTTCTTTAAAAAAAATGCTATGTGCTTATTTACAGCACTATTCAATTGGCCAAATCGCAATTGAATGAGGCCCATAGTATTTAAGGTTGAAAAAAGACTTTCAGTCCATAAAGTTCAACCTTTTAAGATCTCCTCTGATCTGCAATATGTGGATTAACTATTAATTCATTAGTTGTTAATTAATTATTAATCAATTATTTAATGTTTTTTTTTTTTTTTTATTATTATGAATTAGTCCAGAGGAAGGCAAATAGAAAAAAAAAAAAAAAAAACAAGCGAGACTTAGCCAATTATCTCAAAGGGAAATGTAAAAAAATTGGATCAATACTGTCTCTCTAATTATCCATGATAGCCATGAATTCCCTTTTAATTAGAAATAAATCTAGTCCCCTTTAAAAGTTATCTATCGAATCCGCTGTCACCACCTCCTCTGGTAGAGAATTCCACAGATTAACCACCCTTACTGTGAAGAACCCTTTTCTTTCTTTGAGGTGGAATCTTTTTACTTCTAACCTCAAGGGATGTCCTCTTGTCAGTTGAAAACCTCTTGGCACAAAAAGCTCCCCTGACAAATCTTTATACTGACCCTGGATGTATTTATGTAAGGTAATCATATCTCCTCTTAGACGCATTTTTACTAGAGAAAATAAGTTTAATTTGGTTAGTCTTTCTTCATAACTTAGCCCCTCCATTCCCCTTATTAGTTTTGTTGCCCTTCTCTGTACCTTTTCCAGCTCTAAAATGTCCTTTTTATGAAGTGGTGCCCAAAATTGTACTCCATATTCCAAATGAGGGCGTACTAGAGATTTGTATAGTGGCAGAATTATATTTGCTTCCCTGGCTTCTATACCCTTCTTAATACATGCTAATATTTTATTTGTCTTTGCAGCTGATGCTTGGCTTTGAGCACTGTTACCTAGGTGGTTGTCCACAAGCACTCCCAAATCCCTTTCAATATCTGATACACCTACATTTGCTCCATTAAGATTATAAATTGCATGGCTATTTTTCCTTCCCAGATGCATAACCTTACATTTATTCGTATTAAATCTCATCTGCCATTTAGATGCCCATTCCTCAATTTTATGTAAATCCCCTTGGAGGGAAAGCACATAATTATCTGATTTTATTACCTTGCACAACTTTGTGTCATCAGCGAAAATGGAGACCCCACACTCCAATCCTACCTCTAAGTCATTAATACAGTAAATATGTTAAAAAGGAGAGGACCTAATACTGAACCCTGAGGAACCCCACTTACCACATTAGTCCAATCGGAGTATGTTCCATTTACAACAACCCTTTGCTTCCTGTCTTTTAGCCAGCTCTAAATCCATGAGCAGATATTTACAGCAATTCCTGTATCCCTTAGTTTGCCCAATAGTCTCCCATGTGGCACTGTATCAAAAGCCTTTGCAAAATCCAAAAAAGACTACATCCACTGAGTTGCCTTGATCCAGGTTCCTACTAACCTCCTCATAGAAACTAATTAGGTTTGTTTGACATGACCTATCCCTCATAAATCCATGTTGACTCCTACTTATAATCATGTTCAAATAGACATATTCTTGTATATTATCCCTTATTAACCCTTCTAAAAGCTTCCCCACTACAGAAGTGAGGCTCACTGGTCTATAATTCCCCGGATTTGCTCTTGCTCCCTTTTTAAATATAGGTATCACATCAGCTTTTCTCCAGTCATCTGGTAGAGACCCTGTGTTGAGTGAATCTTGAAAAATTAAATATATGGTTTGGCTATTACAGAACCCAGTTCCCTTAGTACCCTTGGATGTATTCCATCAGGACCTGGGGCTTTATTAACATTTATTTTTTCCAACCTCTTTTGTTATGTTGCAGTGTCCCAACCATTTGTACCTCCCTTGTGTATACCGAAGAAAAGAACCTATTTAGCTCATCTGCCTTTTCCTGGTCACTAATTTTCAGACAGCCTGTTTCACATTCTAATGTTCATATAGCTTCCTTCATCACCTTCTTCCCATTAATATACTTAAAAAATATTTTAGGGTTAGTCTTACTCTCTTTTGGCAATACATTTTTCATTTTCTATTTTAGCCAGTCTAATCTCGCTTTTGCAAGCCTTGTTGATTTCCTTGTATTCCCGTAAAGCAGTCTCTGTTATGGTAAAGGATCGCCATCCCCTTCCACTAATTTCTGAACTATTCGTTTGCATCCATTGTTAAAAAAAAACTTCACTAAGCTTGATCTATGAGGCTCTGATAACCTAATAATCATTAGGGAAAGAGACGCGTGAGATGGACATGAGTATACAGTAATGTCCTTCAGCCTATGCAATGCTCATGTGCTGTGTTTCACAGTTTATTAATGACATTTTTTGGTGACTGGTAATACAATTTTTTGGTGGTCTATTAGGATGACATCTTAACTTTCTCAGCTGATTTAGCCACACATAGATTGCAAGTTAGTAAAGTATTGCAACGTTTACGAGCGAAACACAAAAACGCAAAACTGGAGAAATGCTGTTTTGAGGTATCGACCGTAACCTTCCTGGGTTTTTAACCTAACTTTTGATTAAATCAAAATGGATCCAGCTAAAGTAGCAGCAGTGATAGAGTGACCTCAACTAAAAGATCTAAAGAGCACACAGATATTAATTGGTTTAGTGAAGTAATACTTCATATGTGTGTTCTCAAACATTTTAGCACTTTAAACTACTCTCACCCTTAATAGTGATAATCCATGATTATAGGGTCTGAAAGCTCAAGAAGCATTCAGCAAACTAAAATCAGCATTCACATCTGCACCAATACTGATTCTACTAAGCCATTTTTGTTGAAAGTATATACTGCCGAAGTTAGTGCAGGAGCAATACTGTCACAAAGAGGAATGTTTGGAAGCTCACTCCTATTGTGTGCCTTCATACCTACAAAATGCTTGTCCACAGCAAGGAATTATGATTTTGGTAACAGAATTATTGGCCATTAAGATAGCCTTAGAAAAATTGAGGCATTTGCTGGCAAGAGCTTCAGCACCAACTCTGATTCTCACTGACCACAAACATTTACAATACCTAAGGCCCTATTAAATTTGTAGTTCCTAAAGCCCATAAAGGTGCCCGTAAAAATTATAGCTATTAAATTGGCCTCTTTTAGCTACCTCCAAACGGTCTGTGGGTTACAGTCCGAAAAACAACAGCAGTTGCCAAAATTGTAGCTCCGACCCAGCTAAGCCTTTGATGTTTCAAGCCCTGTAAATGTTACAATCGCAATTCACAATTAAATTGCTACAAGTCCTCAAGCCCACAATTGTTTTCACAGCCCGTAAATGGCCAATGTAGCCCCAAATCCTACGGGTACTAGAGATGACCCACAAGGGGGTTAAACTCCTATCCGTAGCACTGTAAAAGCAAATATAAACAAACTACTGTATTTTAAATTACATGGAAAGCAATGAAAGTAATTAAAATGAAATGGGTTAATACATATAACAGAACTTGCATGAACTAGAATATGATATTTGTTGATTTTTTCATATTATATTATTTCTGAAATGCGGGCACGATCGCAACTCGGATTTCAAAACCGTAAGTGATTGAAATTTTAACTCCATGTTTTATTGATGTAATGGTGACGGTTTCTTTTACTCTTGGCTCCATCTAATCTCATAACTACAGGTTTGAATAATTTATCTTGTTCACGCCCAAATATGCTACGTGCATGGTTTACGGATTTAGATTTTTGCCATGTTGTTGCAGCCTTTTTTAATTTAATTGTTCTGTAACTCCTGCAAAATGTAATTTCATTTAATAGGGCCCTTAGAGTCTGCTCAATTATTAAATGCTCAACAAGCCTGGTGGTCCCTATACTATATGTCCTGATCATTGCTTCTTTGTCCTCTGGTCCATAGTTTGCCATAACTAGTATGCCATAACTAAGCCCTATGCCTGTCCAAATAATATTTGATCCTCTCATCCCAACCCACTACCCCTAGCTCCTTCCCACTCTTCACCTGTCCATAGCTCATCCCCCTCAATGTCCAACTGCTCTTATTTCCTCCATATCTTCCTCCTATCTTTCTGACTTTAGCGCTAACCCACCATTTGAATCTGTGAGTGTACTCCTCACACTGAAAAGTGCTATGAATATTAGATGCACCTGGGAGACAGACACCCAGGGCTGATAAAGAGGTGTGAAGACTGACCAGAACTCTTGAATCAGAGTCAGGATCCAGTGAATAAACTAGGGTCCATGCTGCTTTAGTGGAAGGTTTGTTAATGTCCAAAGTTGTGGATCAAGTCAGATTCGTCTGCAAGCACACAAGGAGAATAAAAGAAACAGACAGAGCAGATCGTGATTTGTAATAGACAGACCCAGTCAGACAAAAGATTAGTAACAGGCATTCAAAAGGAGCAGTTAACTGTATATGTGGTAGCGCAGGAACTGAGAAATGAAGCGATTAACAGACTTCTTTATAAAGGGTCAATTAGGGTTATAAATGTAAAAACAGTGGAACACTTGGTCAGCAATTGCCAATAACTCATCTTTATCCCTGTCCCCACACCTATTACTTACTTTTTCTCCATGTGAATAAATTATTAATTTTATTGTCTTTTTTTTATTTTTTATTTCATACAAAATTAAAAACAGTAACACCACATTTCAATGTCCACCCATACAACACTTGCATAATACATACAATGGAAGAAAGCCACGAAAGAAAACAAAATATTTCAATACAACTCCAGGAAACCTGAGTACCCCATATTATTTAAGCATATAGA
The DNA here is from genome assembly GCA_027410445.1 of Discoglossus pictus. Classification (NCBI taxonomy): domain Eukaryota; kingdom Metazoa; phylum Chordata; class Amphibia; order Anura; family Alytidae; genus Discoglossus; species Discoglossus pictus. The sequence continues at coordinate 374,677,024 of CM050165.1, forward strand.
GGTCCCATTTTGTCCACTTATTTTTGTCCTTAATAGACTCCTTAGCGGACCTCGGAGCGAAATCTTTCTCCAATGATCTATTCCTTTCAAGAACCGGTACAATAGTCTTCCAAGTAGGAATTCTATCCACTTTCCAATTCAAGGAAACTAACCACTTAGCAACCATTAGTACATTAATAAAACGTGGTACCTGGTAGGATCAAAGTCAGGGGGAAAATATTAAATAGAACCAACTCAGGGGTCAGTTCAATATTCAGATTACAAATACTTGACACATTGGAAATACACTCCCCCCATAAGAATTTAATTTTTGGGCACAACCACCACATGTGGGTCTGAGTTCCCGAAATGCCAAACGCTCGCCAGCACTCATCCGAATTGAGCCCTGGATCTAAATTATCTGAATTAACCGGGACCCAGTACCACCTTTGTAGTATCTTTAAAAGAGTTTCTCTAAAAGGAACACAAAGTACATTCTTATATATAAAAGTCAAAACACCCTTCCATTCTTCCATTTCCACTTGAAATCCAAAATCGGATTCCCACTTCTGCATAGCCAGCGATTTCCCGGGGAGAAATACTGAGTACAAAATTTTACTACAATTGGAGATGCTGAAAACATAATCTGCTTTACTCAAAATTTATTAACTCACGCAGGGAAACTGATTTGCCATCACCTTAGTCACCTCTGTTTTCAAAGCAATACAATTTAATCAGAGATATGGCAGGACACCATTATTATTGACTGCACTACTAAATGTTTTTGCTTATCAGCAGCATAAAGGTCTCGAATACATGCAAGATTCCATTGTTTCCACTTAATGGGACACCCTTGAGCGCTATAATTCCCCAATAGGGAAAGTAGGATCAAAGGAAAAATGGAAAAGGAACTAGCTTATATTTCTTGTTTATATTAAACCAATTTTTTAAGACATTGCTTAACAACCACCAGCTGGCCCTTAATTAATTCCTTATCCACAGGTTTGTTCCATATAACTTTAGCCAAATCAAGTTCCGTCACCAGAGTATTTTCTATTTCTACAAATTTCAAATTCCTATTACCCTGGAAAAGAGTTACTGCTCCAAAATAGTTTGCTAAGCATGGACTGCCAAGACCACGCCTATCATACGTCCTCATCAGAACTAACTTTCTAATCCTAAACGTTCTCCGTTTGTTAATAAACTTATCAATCAACACTTGGAGTCTCCCAAGTAACAACTTGGGAGTTTGAAGTGGTATACACCTAAACAAATAAATCATTTTCGGCAGTATGAACATTTTAATCACAGTAACCCTGCCTAACAAGGACAAGTTTAATTTTCCCCAGTTTTTTTTTTGACCAGTAAATGTCCGTAGTTTACTTTAATTAATCGGTTAAAATCAGCTATGAAATCTATGCCCACATGCGTAATCGAATTGCTTTTCTAATTGAAATTATACGTCGATTTTAGTTCCTGTTTTGTGAAATTATCTAAATTCAGCATTGTTTGCATTTTAGTATGGTTGATCTTATAATAAGAAACCTCTCCATATTGCTGAATTATTTCCATTAAACTATTAAGAGACGTGAGAGGATCCATGATGGTAAATATAACGTCATCAGCGAAAAGAGTAATCTTAGTATTTATTTTCTCAATTACAACCCCTTTAACTTTAATCTAATTTCAAATTCTTTATGCAAAGGTTTCAATAATCAAGGACAAAGTAAGGGGGACAATGGACAACCTTGTCTGGTTCCATTATTAATCATAAAACTCTTAGTTTCAAACCCAGGACCTAGCACAAATGCCGACTAGAGACGTTGCGAATAGTTCGCCGGCGGACTGTTCCCGGCGAACATAGCATGTTCGCGTTCGAGGCGAACTGCGAACATATGCGATGTTCGATCCGCCCCCTATACTTTATCATTGAGCAAACTTTGAACCTGCAACTCACTGTCAGAAGACACATTCCAGCCAATCAGCATCATACCCTGCCTTCCAGACCCTTCTAACTCATGGACAGCAGCCATTTTGGAATCATAACTAACTTGCAGTCTTACTGAGAGGAGGCTGAGTGTAGGTGATACTGCATCAATAGGGAAAACCATAGCTAGGCTACTGTACACAGTGTGCAATACGGTCCTGAATGACTCTTTTGATATCTGCTGCAAGGACACCCCTGTGTCTCTTCCCCCCCTTATCATCATCCTACCCTCACCTTAGCACCCAACCCTAACACCCCTCACACTTATCCATAAAACCCATCAACCTAACACCTAACCCTAACACCCCTCACACTTATCCCTAAGACCTAACACCCCCCACACTTATTCCTAACATGCCTCACCCTAACACCCCTTACACTTATCCTTAACACCCCTTACCCTTACACCTAACCCTAACACCCCTCACACTTATCCCTAACACCCCTTACACTTATCCCTTACACCCCTCACCCTAACACCTAACCCTAACACCCCTCACACTTATCCCTAACACCCCTCACACTAACCCTAACACCCCTCACACTTATCCCTAACACCTCTTACCCAAACCCTAACACCCCTCACACTTATCCCTAACACCTAACCCTAACATACCTTACACTTATCCCTAACAACCCTCACCCTAACACCTATCCCTAATACCCCCTTACACTTATCCCTAACAGCCCTTACCCTAACATCTAACCTTAACATCCCTTACCCTAACACCCCTCACACTTATTCCTAACATGCCTCACCCTAACACCCCTTACACTTATCCCTAACACCCCTCATCCTAACACCCCTCACACTTAGCCCTAACACCCCTCACCCTAACACCTAACCCCCTCACCCTTATCCCTAACACTGCTTACCCTAACACCCCTCAGACTTATCGCCGTGTCACTTCCCCCCCTTATCATCAAGGGAGGGGTGAGGATGATGAGGGAGGGGGGAAGAGACACAGGGGAGGATGATGAGGGAGGGGGAAACAGACACAGGGAAGGATAATGAGGGAGGGGGTAAAGAGATACAGGGGCGGGTGATGAGGAAGGGGGGAAAGAGACACAGGGGAGAATGATGAGGGAGGGCGGAAGAGACACAGGGGAAGATGATGAGGGAGGGGGAAAAGAGACACAGGGGAGGATGATGAGGAAGCGGGGAAAGAGACACAGGGGAGGGTGATGAGGAAGGGGGGAAAGAGACACAGGGGAGAATGATGAGGAGGGGGGGAAGAGACACAGGGGAAGATGATGATGGAGGGGGTAGGAGACACAGGGGCGGATGATGAGGGAGGGGGTAAAGAGATACAGGGGAGGATGATGATGGAGGTGGGAGGATGATGAGGGAGGGGGGATGAGACACAGGGGAGGGTGATGAGGAAGGGGGGAAAGAGACACAGGGGAGGATGATGAGGGAGGGGGTAAAGAGATACAGGGGAGGATGATGATGGAGGGGGATGTTAGGTTATTTATGCCCTTTATGGATTAAAACCAGACTCTGCATCAACTATGTAATTTTCCGTGGGAGTTTTGACATGGATCCCCCTCCGGCATGCCACAGTCCAGGTGTTATTCCCCTTAAAACAACTTTTCCATCACTATTGTGGCCAGAAAGAGTCCCTGTGGGTTTTAAAATCCGCCTGCCCATTGAAGTCTATGGCGGTTCCCGGGGTTCGCCGGTTCGCGAACATTTGTGGCGGTTCGCGCTCGCGGTTTGCGAACCGAAAATGTTATGTTCGCGACATCACTAATGCTGACGTAATAGAGTACAAGGCCATTATGGCCCTAATTACTCTGACACCAAAGCCAAATGTTTGCATAGTCAAAACAAGGAAATCACGATTACATCGATCAAAAGCCTTTTCAGCATCAATTGCTAAGTCTATCATGGGAATATTCTTAGTTTTACAATAAGCTAAGCATTCAATGAGTTTGCAAGTATTGTCCAGACCTTGTCTGGTCTTTATGAAACCAGATTGATCGTAATTAATTAGGTCTTTTATAATCGAATTTAATCTACTAGCCAAAATTCTGGCATACATTTTAATATCCAGATTTAGTAGTGATATAGGCCTATAATTAGAACAATCCTCAGTGGGTTTCCCCTCTTTATGAATCGTCCTAATAAAGGCCTGTAACATCGCCTGGGGAGTGTCGCCTTCCTCTTTAATTTGGTTAAATGTATACTTAAGAAGCTTATTTAATATATTCTTATATGTGATAGAAGCAACCAATGAACCCATCCGGGCCTGGGGCCTTTTTTACTTTGAGAGAACTAATTCCCTCATCAAGTTCCTCAAGGGATATTTCTTCCTCTATCTTTTCTCTTTGGGAATCTAAAATTTTAGGTAAATTTACTTTTCTTAAAAAAATTTAAATTTGATCTATCAAGGGTTTCCTTACATCGTTCTATAGTTCCAGATTGTACAAGCCCTCATAACATTTATCAAACACTTTCATAAAATGTATTAAACACTTTAACAATTTGTACCGGCGTAGTAAACGATTTCCCATCCTTATCCACTGTCAGTGAAATTCTTTGTAGGTGATTTTTATTATTGAATTTATTAGCAAACAGTTTATTGGCTTTATTGCTAAAATTATATTGCTTTTGTTCTGTCTCCCATATACTATTATCAATTGACAATTGATGTATTTTGTTTATTTAAGTCTGTATACTTTCAATCGGTCCTATCTTATCCATATCAGGAGCCAATTTTTTTGCCAAAGAGCATTTACTTAGTTGGATGTATAACGCTCAGAGAGACTTACCTCTTACCTTTCTCTTCTTAGCACTGAAGGCTAACATAATACCTCTTAGATAGGGTTTTAAAGAATTCCATAGTACTATTTTCAATGTAACAGATTTTTCATGTAACTCAATAAATTCTTCAATTAATTTGACAATATACGACTGATCTTAATAAAGAAAAATCCATTCAATAATTCCTAGACATTATGTTACTAAAGTTCTTATGAATACATATAGTAACATTTGCATGGTCTGAATGAGATATCAAACCAATCTTTACAGTATCCAATTTACTAATCAAATTTTGATCTACTAAAGTAGTCTATTCTTGTGTGTGACCCATGGCGTTTAGAGAGAAACGTAAAGGATGGAAAGTACGCCATGCGTCATACAGATTATATTTAAGTAGCGTGGCCTGAAACCTACGAGAGATTGAAGATAATTCCTTTAAGGATCCAATTGCCCCCCTAGATTTACAATACAGATCAGTGTCAAGTATCATATTCAAGTCTCCACAGACTAAAACATTGCCCTTTTTTATCCTATAAATAATTTTCATCATCCTGTTTAAGAAATAGTTCTGGTTTTGATTTGGAGCATAAAGATTTGCAACAGTGCACATTACCCTATTCATTGTACCTATCCAAATTGAAAACCTTCCTTCCTCTTCTATTTGTGTGTATTCCTCCTGTACCAAATTACTTTTTTTAATTAAAATAGCTATTCCTCTAGACTTTGTTCTATAGTTAGATAATGCACATAACTCATATACATTACTCATAAGTTTAGGCTCTGTATTCACTAACCAATGTGTTTCCTGTACACAAATGACAACCGCATTCTCTTTCTGAAAAATCTTAGATAAGACATTTCTCTTATAAGGGGAATTGAACCCCCTCACGCTTAATGTAATTAATTTAATAGCAAGTTCCATTTAATATGGCCCATAAAAGTCTTAAATCCACAAATAATTGTTTCATATACAGTGCCTTGCAAAAGTATTCACCCCCCTTGTGTTTTGTTGCCTCACACCCTGGATTGTTGTGAGGATTTGCATAATTTAATCTACAGAACATATCCACAACTTTGAAGATGTTTTTTTTTTATTGTGAAGCAGACAACAAATAGGACAAAATAACAGAAAAAGTCAATGTGCATAAATATTCACCCCCCTAAAGTCAATACTTTGTCGAGCTACCTTTTGCGGCAATAACAGCTCCAAGTCACTTTGGATAAGGCTCTATGAGCTTGCCACATCTTACCACTGAGATGTTTGTCCATTCCTCCTTGCAAAACTGCTCCAGCTCCTTCAAGTTGGATGGTTTGCGCTTGTGAACAGCAGTCTTTAAGTCTGACCACAGATTTTCTATTGGATTGAGGTCTGGGCTTTGACTAAACCATTCCAACACATTTACATGTTTCCCCTTAAACCACTCAAGTGTTGCTTTAGCAGTGTGTTAGGGTTCATTATCCTGCTGTAAGGTGAACCTCTGTTCTAGCCTCAAAGTGGTACAAGTTTTGCTCAAGAATATCCCTGTATTTAGCACCATCCATCTTTCCCTCAACTCTAACCAGTTTCCCAGTCCCAGCTGCTGAAAAGCATGATGCTGCCACCACCATGTTTCACTGTGGGAATGTGTTCTTTGGGTGATGTTTGGTTTGCGCCAATCATAGCGTTTTCTTTGATGACGAAAAGTTAAATTTTAGTCTCATCAGACCAGAGCACCTACCTCCATACATTTTGGGAGTCTCCCACATGCCTTTTCACAAACTCAAAATGTGCCATTTTGTTTTTTTCTTAAAATGAATGGCTTTCTTCTGGCCACTCTGCCATAAAGCCCAACTCTATGGAGCGTACGGCTTATTGTTGTCCTATGTACAGATACTCCAGTCTCTGCTGTGGAACTCTGTAGCACCTCCAGGGTTACCTTAGGTCTCTGTGCTGCCTCTGATTAATGCCCTCCTTTCCCGGTCCGTGAGTTTTGGTGGGCAGCAGTCTCTTGGCAGGTTTGCTGTTGTGCCATGTTCTTTCCATTTGGTTATGATAGATTTGATGGTGCTCCTGGGGATCATCAAAGATTTGGATATTTTTTATAACCTAACCCTGACTTGTACTTCTCAACAACATGGTCCCTTACTTGAAAATTAAGGCTGTAATGTAACAAAATAGGTAAAAAGTCAAGGAGGGTGAATACTTTTGCAATGCACTGTAGATCCTCCTCGACATACCAGGGAGTATAAACCTTATAAACCTTACCCATGTATGCATTTCTTCCCAAAACATAATCCACTCCACAGGAAAATACACAAAAACATCCCATAAACATTCTAATCCTCTAGAGGTCGACCAATACTCACCGTCATTGTTAGAAATAAACTCTGGACATTAAGAGCACCACTGACCAGAGCCTCGGAGCGACAATAGGCCGCACAACATCAACTCTTATTAGGTTTATTCTTATATAGTAATATTTAGTTAAATTTCACCATAATCTGAAGGGAAAGAAAGGAACTTATCCTCCCACCCCAAGCCTAAATCCTAGATTTTCGCCATTCGGACAGGTTATTCTCTGTAATTTTATTGTCTGCCGGCTACTAGCTCTATCCTCTGCAATAACTTCTCATCTCCCCACCTAGCTGGCTGCTCCAGCTGTTTTGCTATGCATTTACAAGATTTACAAAATGTACACTACAGTGAGATAGCATGGGACTGCTTTCTCATCCTCTATCCTGACATCTTACCATTGGGCAGTGTAGCATGTGATTGCCTGGACTGCAAAAAAAATGTGGTTTTCCTTCCTTTCATTTGAATCAAAATCAGCTAAGAAAACACAATTAAAAGGCTCTGTGAGTCACAGTTTATACTTCCTCTCAATTCACTAATAAAACACAGGGGGGGGGGGGTCAAAATAGACAAGGTGGGTGGGGAGTGAAGGCCAAAGTCGGCCAAAGAGAAAGATCAATTCGGGCAATTGGCAGGGAGGGATGTAGCTATGATACATTTACATTGATACGGAAGTGCTGTATAGTTAGGAGTGAAGGAATTAAGAACAATTATATTTACAGAGTGCCGGCTGCATTTTTTTTACAAAGCAGAAAGTAAAGTAAAGGGAATGTAGGGTTTATCCCAATCCATAACTTTTGTTTACATGTTTCCCAGACTAGAGGTGTATTTAGTATTCCTATATATGTCCTATACATATATGCCCCAACCAATCACTAATCCTCTCCCTCCTTTTTATATCCTTTCCCCGTACCCATCAAAAGCATACAGAAAGTGCCAGACGTTCTCGTATTCATAATTTGATTGGTTTTAATTCATATAGACATATCCTCACATAAAGACACTCACTGTTTACAGATATTAAGTCCCCTGGAAATGTTCTGACTACTGGGCCTTATTGACCTAGGCAAAAAAAAGTATTATATTTGTGGTTTTGTCTTCCAAATGATCAAGTATTTAACAAATAAAAAGTTGAAAGCAATTGTTCTGCAACAAATATAAGCAGCTAAATGGGGTAATGTCTGTTAGTTTAGAAGGAAATACTAATTACCTACATTTTTTATACTTTCTACTTAGTACCAGCTTAGTAAGCTCACTTAATACTGTAACATGTCTCCCTGGTACTGTAGCATCTTATTTATATGGAAATCATTAACAACTGCAGCAGCATCATGATGATCAAAACCTGAAGGGTGACATTTTCCATCTGAGCTTTTTTGCCATTGTTTTAGTATTTGGCGTAATATTTAATAATATTGCTATCTGGGTCTTCTGCTTTTAAATGGGGAAGTGGTCAGAGACCAGGGTATTCACAACAAACATTTTATTCCGTGACTGTTTCTTGCTCTTTATCATTCATTTCCGTACATACACCACAATACAAAAATGGGACCTGGCAACTTAACATGTTGTTTGATTATTTCAGTTTACTTTATGAACAAGTACAGGGACATTGCATCTATCACACTAATATCTATAGTTTAATGCCTCTGCATAAAATTGTGTTACTTGCTTGTCAATGTTGGATCTATTATAAGGTTTGTGATAGAGTCAATTAAATTTAATTGCTCATATATAAAATATATAAATATTTTTTTTCATACTGCAATTGCAGATCTGTTTGGAAGAATACAAAAAGATTACCCATAGCTAATTAGTTACATATTCAGATTTTCTGCTGTCTTTAGACTTCTCAATATTTGTATTGCCTTGGTTTCTAATCTGTAAACAGTCCATCTTTCCTTGTAAGTTTCTTAAAGTATCTTTTTTTTCCAAACAAGTACAAACTTTTGATTTTTATATTTGTTTTTAAGTCCTAGTATAAATGCACATATTGCCATTAATGATTAAGACAAAAATCTTCACTTAGATTTTAATAGAGCAGAGAATCAAAACAAGTGGTCATGATCTTCATTTAGATGGTTGGCAGCACAAAAAATATATTAAAAAAATGAATAAAACGAAGTTTAAAAAGTGAATAATATTGCATAAGAATCTCAGCAATTTTAAGTAGTATTTGAAGAAAAAGGAAAGCTTTGTGCATACCACAACATGTTTTTTTATATACAAGGGTGAACAACTCTTAATCTATATTTTAAGGAAGCAGCTTCTTATAACCATCTTTCTATCAATATAATCTGTCACCTAACCACAATACTAGCATGGCACAAAATAGATTATAAAGTCTTCCACAGAGTAATAAACTGTGAAAAACAATGCGACTGCAAGTTATTTAACTGTGCAATAAACTTGCCCCTTAAATCGAGGCATGAAAGTCAGCAGCTAGTGAAGAAAACAGTAGCAAATGTTTTAAAATAAACACAAAATTGCAAAGATTAACAACAAGGGTATCTGGTATTACTGCATATAACCATATAAATTTTAGAAATTTGCATATGTGTCCCAAACATCCATGGGCCACTTTCTTAGGCAAGTGTGACACTGTATGTCTCCTTTGAATTACCCCACATGGGTCAGTTCAGTCTCCAAGGACTAGGTGCCAAGGGGTCTATAGTTCCAGTTATCAGACACCTCCAGGCAGGATCTGGGCACAGCATGGGGTGATTAGATAGTTTAGTGTATGAAGAGTGTCTAGGTGAGGGGTCTGGATCTGAAAACACTTGGGGAAACATAAACCTGGGGGAGTCTTAGATTATCTGGACAGGCTCCTGTCATTCGGTGGACCCAGTGGAGGGAAGTGAGGTAGGCTAGCAGCAGTGGTGGAGCCAGTCAATGTAGGGCCCCAGTGCAAAAAAAAAAAATTGGAGACCTCCAGCATTTCTTGATCTCCCTCTGCCCCTGTTGATCCCCCTCACGACCCTCTTGATCCCTCTTGGCCCTTCCTACCTTACCAATAGCATTCCTCCCACACAGCATCCTCCCCTTGCGGCGTGTCTGCTCTCAGGCAGGGAATAACTAGTGTGTGACGTCATTGTGATTCCTTGGCATTGCCAAATTATACGCTGGCAGGGGAGGATGCAGTGCGGAAGGAGTGCTGCTAGTGAGCTAGGAAGAGCCAAAGGGAAATCAGGAGGTGGGATCAAGTGGGGCAGAGGGGAAATCAAGAGTGGCATAGGGTGCGATCAGGAAGGGTGATCAAGAGGGGCCAAGGGGGAGATCAGGAGGGGGGATTATGAGGGGGTTAAAAAGGGGCTGAGGTGGGATCAGGAGGGGGGCATCAAGAGGGGATGAGGGGGATCGGGAGGGGTGGTCCAGAGGGGCAGATCAAGAGGGGGATAAATCAAGAGGGGCCATGAGGAGTTGATAAGGAGGGGGATCAGTAGGTACCAAGGCCCTTCCGATATCACTAGCTGCATCCTCCCCTTGCTTTGTGTCTGCTCTCAGGCAGGAACTAACTATCATTGGGATTCCCTGACATTGCCAAATGACACTCCGGCAGGCTAGGATGCAATGCGGGAGGTGTGCTGCTGGTGATGCAGGAAAGGCCAAGGGGGGATCAGGCGGAGGGATTGAGGGGCCAAGGGGGCATCAAGACGGGCCGAACAGGGGGTTAGGAGGGGGATCTAGAGTAGGAGATCAGTAGGGGGGAAATCAAGAAGGGCCAAACGGGGGTCAAGAGGGGTGGATCAGGATGGGGAATCAGTAGGTGCCCAGGGGGGGATCAGGAGGGGGGTCAGGAGGTGCTGATCTGGGGGCAACTGACCAGCAGAATCAGGGTACCTCCTGAGCAAGGAGGGAATAGGTGTAAGTCCAGGTGAATTTAAAGAACTATGCGGTTGGGTTACCCACTCCCTGTCCCGTCAGAAAGAGATACCTTGCACCGTCTGAGGTGGGTATAAAGCATGCGCATCACTTCGTAGGTATTACTGCATCTATGAAGGATGATGTCAGAGTGTGGCTACATTTTCTTGAAACTTTTAACGGCAGGCACTTATCCTTCCTCGTAAGTTAACTAATATTGCGCATTGCTTTGGGGCCTTCTTCTGTGGAACATCGTGTGCAGCGAAGTAGCCCAAAACAAGGGTTGACAAGGGTTTAACAAAGAATGTGGCCTTTCTGGAGCTGTTTCCCATAGTGGTCTCGGTTATGTTATGGGGACAGGGGTGAGGGGCAAGCATGTTGTTTTCTTTACCGATAATATGGGTGTAGTCCACGCCATTAATAACATCATGTCGTCGATTCCCGTCATCACGTTGCTTCATCATTTAGTCTTAGGCTGCCTACATTTGAATGTTTGGTTTAGAGCCTATCACATTCCGGGATTAAAAAATAGGATAGCTAACGCTTTGTCTCGTTTTCAGTGGGAGCGATTCAAACAACTGGCCATGGAAGCGGAAAGGCAGAAGTTCCTGAAAACGCTCTGGCAACTTGAAGCGGAAAGATAGTGTAGTTAATTAGAAGATCCTTGGCACCATTGGTGTGCTCTGCTTACAAGGAGGTGTGGTTCAAGTGGTCTGACTTAGTGACCACATCGGGCGGTGCAGATTCTGATGAGCAAATATTGGGCATCCTCCTTTGGTTTATTCTGCGATGTAAGGATGAAATAATGTCAGCTTCATTAGTTTATAGTCAGGTGGCAGCCCTAGCTTTTATGTTTAAGCTAGTTGGGTTAAAAGATCTGACAAAATAATTTCTGGTACGAAGGGTCCTGCAGGGTTTGACATGGGAAAAGTAAAATAAAGGACAAAAGACGTCCTATCACATTCTTGCTGCTATTGTGTTTGTCTGTGGCATTGCAGGAATGTCACACTGCTTACAAAGCCTTGCTGTTCTGTACAGCCTTATCCCTGGCCTTCTTTGGGGCATTTAGGTGAGGTCCTGGAGGTATTCAGGTATAGGACGTTTGGTTACAGAGAGACAATCATGGCTGCATTACTAGGCAGATGCCTAGAACCTCCTCTGCGTGAGGGTCACCCATTTTTAGGTAAAAAACACTCAAATAATGTATTTCTGGATGAAAAAAATGAAATACTGCAATTCACTGACTGGCCCACCTAGAACTAAAGAAACAATAGGAAGAGGAAGCATTAGACTGTCATTGCAGTGCAGGAGAATGGTATGAATATATACACACACACATATTACTGTACTAGAGGATACATACATGTATCATCCACATGCTATGTAATGTAATTATATGGCTGTGTATTATTGTGTCGGTATAAATTAATGTTAGAAAGTCAGACTATCTCTAAAGTATTATTGTATATTTTTTATATATATATATATATATATATATATATATATATATATATATAGTATGTGGAGGGTAACTGTGAGGTTATATCTATAGTGTGCAGAGAATTAGTGTCTGTCTCTCTATCTGTCTGTGAGCTCTGTATATCGCTGCTATATCTGTCTCTTCTTCAGACAAATTGTCCATGAAAGTTATTGTCAAGCTGGCAACTAATGGTTTTACACCTCACTGTTTTACTATTCAAATTTGATTATTGATGCCTGTATTATGGGGGGGGGGGGGGGGGTTGATATACAAGATGGCTCCACTCTGGCTATATTATCTGAAGGAACTGCATGGAGCAATGTCAGATCCGTGCCTCATGCTCACTGACATAAAGCATGAGGTGTGTGTACGTCACCACCTCCCTGGTCTGCACCTCCACATCATGTCCACAGCAGCACTAAACTTCTCTGTCTCTCTTTCTCAGTTTTCTCGAATGGGCATCTTGTCATGCTTTTATTATTCCATGTGTTTGTGCATCTATTGTGTTGTGTCTATGTGTGTCTGCCTGTGTGTGTGTCTGTCTGTATGTGTGTGCACTTGTGTGTGGACTAAGACCCTCAAAAATATAGTACACACAAATAAATGTAAACTAAAAACATTCTTTTATAATGCATTGTAAGGAAGGGGTGGCAGCTGGTGAGACATCCTGATCACACACTCACTGATCACTTAAATTAGCAATGGTGTTCAGTTTTATAATTAATGGTCCACTGCAGTTCAAGAAAATAGTGTACGTCATGGACATAAATATTTATTGGGAAAATCTGAATTTTTGTTTATGAGTATAGGAATCAATTTTGTGTTTATTACATACTTCATGAGCTTGTTCATGTCTTTTCAGTAAAGGTAGGATTGAGGAAGGAGGGAACAGAAAGCATTTCTTAATCAGAGAAGATTGAAATTGACGCCACACCCCTTCCCCCTCACCGGCCCATAAGCAGGCTCCTTGCTTCTGTAAATGCAACCATATCTCTCCAGAAATGAAAACTCCTCTCTCACACACACAACTTCTATCTATGTATCATGGAATCACCCAGCAGAAGCATCACAATTATTTTTTGCTAATTAAAAATTAGCTGTATGACTTTTTTTCCAGATTACTTATGCTCTTAGTTAGAGCAAAAAAAAGTCAACTTTTTCTAACAATTTCTGTTTTCATAGTGCAGTGGCCCTTTAACTCTCATAATTATTCAGTTTTTATGTGTGATACAAATGATCATCACATATATAGTTGTTATAACTGCAGGTTGTCAAACGTAGCTAACGATGCGGCCCTAGCAAAGCGGGGGCCTCAGTTGCTGGCATGGAGCGCCGAAGGTCCAACTGTGGACCTTGCAACATTTACGAAGTTACGACACAGAAATACGAGATGCGGGACTAAAAAAAAAAAAAAACATTACGACCTAGCAAATTTACGACTTTAATGGCCAACACGCGTGAATCTCAAAGCTTACCCACAGCAGAAGGCACATGCCGTTGCAGGATGATTGGCCATTCATATTTTTATTGGGCGGAACGTTTTGCCACTGTCTCTCGTGGTGGACTGTAACTGGGCGTACCCAAGGAGTATATAAAGGCGCAGGGATATGGCATTAGAGGAATGTGATGGAAACAGGCAAGTGGGTTAATTGATTCATTCACCCATCATTTTCGTTACCCAAATATGCTATTGATTCACACAGGGGGCAATGATCTTGAGCTCATCTCTATCAAGAGATTGGTGAGGGATATAAAAAGAGACATTGTTGAGTGGAGATGCAGGTTGGTGCAGGTTCCCAAGAATGAGAATAATTTGGTCGTAAATGGTAAAGAGGCGAGCATGGAAGTAAGATAGGGATCCTGTGAGCCTTGAAAAGGCATGTCAGAAGTTTAACAAGCTAATGTTAAGCTTTATCAGAAAGATGGATTGGGTGGCTGCGCCATCATTAGTTGGGAGGACGCAATGTAGATGGATCACTGAGATAGGTCTTGAGCTACTAATGCTTGAATTTAAGGGGTACAGCAGGACATGGTGCTGAGGGGGAGCACCGCTGTTGAGGAATCTTCTGGCAATGCGGTGGCAGGTGGGGTCATTGCCCTCCTCCCCCAAGGTTATTTGAATGTTCTATTTCAATAAATGAGCTGCCGTCAGTTGTACCTCCAACATTTGTCTTACAGTATGTGTTTATTTGGGGGAAGGCACCAATGAGCCTTGCTGGGTCATAAGGGCCCCAGAGATGGAACGAGTTATACTGGTTGTTGTTGATGGGGTCACTTAACCCTGGAGAACCTATGGGGCAAAGTGGAGTGCCATTTGGTGAATAAGCACTCCGTGGTCGGCAGCTGAAGAGGTACCCACCTATGTTAAGGTTTTCTAATTAAACAAAAACAAAAAAATACAATAATGTACTTGCATATACGGTGTGTTCTTTGGTAAGAAAAAAAATGGTCTTATTGTTTACCTATTATGATATTTATAAAAAAAAATTATAGAAGCAAGAAGATGAATGTAAAGGATTTGTATTGTAGGTATTGATGTGTATCTTGTCAAAAAGAAAGAAGATAAAGGAAAATACGTCATAGTCATATTTAGTTTAGAAACCGCAGATATACATTTTCATATTAGTAAGTACTATGGCTTAAGTTCATTGTTGTTCATGTCAAAGTGGTGGGTGCGGGAGTTGCCCGGGCCAGTGGTAAAAAGGGTCTTTCCCTCCCCTTGGGATGGCACAATGCTATAAGCCGTACGCTCCAGAGAGTTGAGCTTTATGGCGAGGTGGCCAGAAGAAAGCCATTAATTTCAGCAAAAAAAACAAAATGGCACATTTTGAGTTTGCGAAAAGGCATGTGGGAGACTCCCAAAATGTATGGAGAGAGGTGCTCTGGTCTGATGAGACTAAAATTGAACTTTACGGTCATCAAAGAAAACGCTATGATTGGCGCAAACCAAACACATCACGTCACCCAAAGAACAGCAGCTGGGACTGGGAAACTGGTCAGAGTTGAGGGGAAGATGGATGGTGCTAAATACAGAGATATTCTTGAGCAAAACCTGTACCACTCTGTGCGTGATTTGAGGCTAGGACGGAGGTCCACCTTCCAGCAGGACAATGACCCAAAACACACTGCTAAAGCAACACTTGAGTGGTTTAAGGGGAAACATGCAAATGTGTTGGAATGGCCTAGTCAAAGCCAAGACCCCAATCCAATAGAAAATCTGTGTTCAGACTTAAAGATTTCTGTTCATAAGCGCAATCTCTATGTGATTATCTGTATAGGCACAGAGGGCATCTGAATATGTCTGCATAGTTGTAGGAGCCTCCTGAAACGTTCTGTTTATATAGTCATATATATAATACCTGGCTGCATAGGAGCAGGGGGTCATATGAATCTTTAATGTAGGTAGGGGGCACCTGAATCTGTCTGCATGGGTGCCGGGGCACCTGAATCTCCTGTGAGGTGCAGTGGGTAGGGTGCTACCTGATGGCTGGGGGCTCCCTCCTTTAGATGGTGGGTGCATGTCAAGTGTCTCCATCCCCTGGGGTCCTCAGTTGTGGCCTGGTGTTGTGTCCAGCTCCAGCCTGTGGCTTATAGTCCAGTCTCCCCAGAGTCACCTGGCTGTCCAGTGGCTGCAGTATACCCAGCAGTCCCTATACCCTCAGCCTCATGCATTAACATTTAGTTTAAAACCCACCCTGACTCACCCCTTTCCAATTGTGCATTTAATGTGGATTAGCACAGTTTAATGAACACAAACCATGTAGTCAGATAACATTACTCTGGATACATTTATAGGCACAATGTCTAATTCCCCACCAGGTAGACAATGCTAAAAAACTATAGACATGTGCACATTAGTGAATCACCATGGTGCACATAGGAGTGCAGTGGTGTCAATAGAATAATGTCTTCAAGCCTGAAGTGTTGCTTAGTTAATCTTAGTGAATTGAAGAATAATACTCCATTCATGCATACACTATGCTACAAGTGGAATGAGCACTAGAAGAAACATTTTCTATTGTCAACAGAGCACTAATAAACATCACTTTTATAACTCTACTAGCGACTTGCCCGTCAAAAATGATAGGGCAATAAAATTTGAAACCATGAGAATGCTGTTTGATACACAATGTAAACTGTTTTGTACTCTGATGGCCTTCGGTGCTCGTTGCGAGCTTTGCGCTGAGCACCTTCGGCGCTCATTGTGAGCCTCTCCTCTCGTGTACTTTTGCTCCTCTGAGCACCTTCATCAATCATGATAAAAAGAGATATATATTTCTCTATATGTAGTTAAGTAATAATTAATTATTTCTTGAATAAATTAATATACTTTACCTATTTGGAATTAATATATGCAGCCATCAATAGCCAAAAGAGCTAACAATCTGTTTGTATTTTCCAACAGCATACAATGTACAGTTTGAGTGTTGGTGCCCTGATGATAAAGTGTAATGAATGTCCCAACTGTGCATTAGAAATAGGCTGCATGCGCGGGGGAAAGACGTTGTTTTTTTGTGTAAAGCAGCATTGTATATTCGTAAAGTTATTAATGTGTTACACGGCTCGTGAGCATTTTCCGTCTTTTGTAATAGTGTATTTTGTAGTTCCTACGTTGATGTGTAAAGTGCTATGCATTTGGCAGTGTTTTGCGAGTTCCGGCGTCATGTAGCCTAGTTTTCATTGTTTTCAGCGACCATTTTTTTCTCTCGCTTAGATGATTTTCGAGTGTCGAAAGTAGTCTAAATCGGTTTAAATTCGCATTCCACCTCACTCCCAGACGTCCTGGCAGTTCCCCCGTGTTGTGTGTGATGTTTTTGTAATTTTTTTGTGTATTTAGTGTGTTTTTATTGTTTTTGTGTTTTCGCAGTTCGTCCATTGATCTCGTATTTTTGCTATCTCGTATTTTTTTTTCCAAAGTCAGCCGTCTTGTAATTATTTTTTCTAAGTCCCGTGTTTGTCAGCTGCTTGCAGGCTAAGACGATCCCGCGTTTAGTAAGTGTTTGATAGTGAAGTCCCGGGTGTTTCATCGCCTCATCGCCTTTGTGGTGAGAGTTTTAGTGCCTTAACGGCTCGCCTTGCTACGCGAGGCTCGCGGGCGAAGAGCACCTTCAGCCTTTGACGCTCATCGCCTAAGTGCTATGCGTTAATGGCTTGCCTTGCAAGGCTCGCAGCTTTGAGCGGCTTTGATGCTCATCGTCTAACTCGTACGCACCACGCAATGCGTGATGACGACTCGTAGTTTGACAACTATTATACAGTGCCTTCACCCCCCTTGACTTTTTACCTATTTTGTTACATTACAGCCTTAAGTTCAATGTTTTGTTAATCTGAATTTTATGTGATGGATCAGAACACGATAGTCTAAGTTGGTGAAGTGAAATGAGAAAAATATATAGATAAAACAATTTTTTGGGAAATAGAAAACAGAAAATTGGCATGTGCGTATGTATTCACCCCCTAAAATGCTCTGGTGCAACAAATTACCTTCAGAAGTTAAATAATTAGTGAAATGATGTCCACCTATGTGCAATCTAAGTGTCACATGATCTGTCATTACATATACACACCTTTTTTGAAAGGCCCCAGAGGCTGCAATACCTAACCAAGAGGCACCACTAACCAAACACTGCCATGAAGACCAAGGAACTCTCCAAACAAATGACAATGTTGTTAAGAAGTACAAGTCATGGTTAGGTTATAAAAAAATATCCAAATCTTTGTTGATTCCCAGGAGCACCATCAAATCTATCATAACCAAATGGAAAGAACATGGCACAACAGCAAACCTGCCAAGAGACGGCTGTTTACCAAAACTCACGGACCAGGCAAGGAGGGCAGAGAGGCAGCACAATGACCTAAGGTAACCCTGGAGGAGCTGCAGAGTTCCACAGCAGAGACTGAAGTATCTGTACATAGGATGATAATAATCTGTACGTTCCATACAGTTGGGCTTTATGGCAGAGTGGCCAGAAGAAAGCCATTACTTTCAGCAAAAAAACAAAATGGCACTTTTTGAGTTTGCGAAAAGGCATGTGGGAGACTCCCAATATGTATGGAGGAAGGTGCTCTGGTCTGATGAAAATAAAATTGAACTTTTCGGCAGCCGGGACTGGGAAACTGGTTAGGGTTGAGTGAAAGATGAATGGTGCTAAATATAGGGATATTCTTGAGCAAAACCTGTACCACTCTGTGCGTGATTTGAGGCAAGGACGGAGGTTCACCTTACAGCAGGACAATGATGCCAAACTCACTGCTAAAGAAACACTTGAGTGGTT
The DNA here is from genome assembly GCA_027410445.1 of Discoglossus pictus. Lineage (NCBI taxonomy): Eukaryota > Metazoa > Chordata > Amphibia > Anura > Alytidae > Discoglossus > Discoglossus pictus. Next base: position 374,695,705 of record CM050165.1, read on the forward strand.
TAAGAGGAAACATGTAAATGTGTTGGAATGGCCTAGTAAAAGCCCAGACCTCAATCCAATAGAAAATCGGTGGTCAAATTCAAAGATTGCTTTTCACAAGCTCAAACCATACAACTTGAAGGAGCTGGAGCAGTTTTGCAAGGAGGAATGGGCAAAAATCCCAGTGGTAAGACGTGGCAAGCTCATAGAGACTTATTTTGTCCTATTTGTTGTTTGCTTAAAAAAAAAAAAAAACATCTTCAAAGTTGTGTGCATGTTCTGGAAATTAAATAATGCAAATCCTCAAACAATCCATGTTAATTCCAGGTTGTGAGGCAACAAAACATGAAAAATGCCAAGGAGTGAATACTTTAGCAAGGCACTGTATGTGATTTAACTTTTTTAACGCATGTGACGTCACGTCATTAGCATATGTCAGGACCCGACACAGAAGACGCGATGGAGAGCAGAAGGAGCAGCTGATAAAGGTAAGTGAGGGGCGAGGGGTGTTAATTGGAGAGGGGGAAAGGGAGGAAGAGGGAGGAGGCAGGGAGGAGGCGGATGAGGGGAGGCAGCGAGGAGGAGGATGGGAGGAGACAATGTGGGTGATGCAAGCCCTGGGGGCCTCGCGATGAGCGCTGCTCATCTCCAGCAGCTCTCATTGCATGGCCGAAACCGCCACCCCTCTCCTCTCACTTACCTTCATCAGCTGCTCCTGCTGCTCTCCATGGCGTCTTCCGGCTGTGTCGGGACCCAACATATGCTAATGGCGGGCCATGCATGTGACGTTGTGTCATTAGCAGATGCCGGGTCCCGTCACAGCCTGGAATATGCCATGGAGAGCAGCAGGTGCAGCTGATGAAGGTAAGTGAGTGAGGGGAGAGGGGGGTAAATGGAGAGGGGGAAAGGGAAGAGGAGAAGGGAGGAGGCTTAGGGGAAGGAGGGAGAAGACACTGGGGGTGATGCAAGACTTGGGGGTCTCGCGATGAGGGATGAGGAGACCCGCATGTATTACCGCAGGTCTTGTGGTTGCGGGCTGCAACGTCTTGCCTCGCTTCGCTAACCAGCTAACCTCACAGTTGCGGCTCATACTGCCTGTCCTGTGGGACGTAGGGATGAGCGCCTATGGCGCTCATCTCCGCAAGCACAATGAGCACCTTCGGCGCTCATTGCCTGGCCCGCAGTTTTAACATTGCGTTACCAACAGCTTTTGGTAAACCCGCAATGCTGAGAACTATATACAGTGGATATAAAAAGTCTACACACCCCTGTTAAAATGTAAGGTTTCTGTGCTGTAAAAAATTAGACAAAGATAAATCATAAGATAACTTTTTCCACCTTTAATGTGACCTATAAACTGTACAAGTCAAATGAAAAACAAACTGAAATATTTTAGGTGGAGGGAAGAAAAAAAAAAGAAAAATAATGTGGTTGCATAAGTCTGTACACCCTTTTATAACTGGGGATGTAGCTGTGTTCAGAATTAAGAAAACACATTCCAAATTGTGTTAAATAGGAGTCAGCATACACCTGCCTTCATTTAAAGTGCCTCTGATTAACCCTTAAATAAAGTTCAGCTGAACTAGTTGGTCTTTCCTGAAATTTTCTTAGTCACATCCCACAGCAAAAGCCTTGGTCCGCAGAGAGCTTCCAAAGCATCAGAGGGATCTCATTGTTAAAAGGTATCAGTCAGGAGAAGGGTACAAAAGAATTTCCAAGGCATTAGATATACCGTGGAACACAGTGAAGACAGTCATCATCAAGTGGAGAAAATATGGCACAACAGTGACATTACCAAGAACTGGAGCTCCCTTCAAAATTGATGAAAAGACGAGAAGAAAACTGGTCTGGGAGGCTACCAAGAGGCCTACAGCAACATTAAAGGAGCTGCAGGAATATCTGGCAAGTAGTGGCTGTGCGGTACATGTGACAACAATCTCCTGTATTCTTCATATGCTGGGCTATGGGGTAGAGTGGCAAGACGAAAGCCTTTTCTTACGAATAAAAACATCCAGGCCAGGATACATTTTGCAAAAACACATCTGAAGTCTCCCAAAAGCATGTGGGAAAAGGTGTTATGGTCTGATGAAACAAAGGTTGAACTTTTTGGCCATAATTCCAAAAGATATGTTTGGCGCAAAAACAACACTGCACATCACCAAAAGAACACCATACCCACAGTGAAGCATGGTGGTGGTAGCATCATGCTTTGGGGCTGTTTTTCTTCAGCTAGAACTGGGGCCTTAGTTAAGATAGAGGGAATTATGAACAGTTCCAAATACCAGTCAATATTGGCACAAAACCTTCAGGCTTCTGCTAGAAAGCTGAACATGAAGCGGAACTTCATCTTTTAGCATGACAACGACCCAAAGCATACATCGAAATCAACAAAGGAATGGCTTCACCAGAAGAAGATTAAAGTTTTGGAATGGCCCAGCCAGAGCCCAGACCTGAATCTGATTGAAAATCTGTGGGGTGATCTGAAGAGGGCTGTGCACAGGAGATGCCCTCGCAATCTGACAGATTTGGAGTGTTTTTGCAAAGAAGAGTGGGCAAATCTTGCCAAGTCAAAATGTGCCATGCTGATAGACTCATACCCCAAAAGACTGAGTGCTGTAATAAAATCAAAAGGTGCTTCAACAAAGTATTAGTTTAAGGGTGTGCATACTTATGCAACCATATTATTTATTTTTTACATTTTTTCTTCCCTCTACCTAAAAGATTTCAGTTTGTTTTTCAATTGAGTTGTACAGTTTATAGGTCACATTAAAGGTGGAAAAAGTTCTGAAATGATCTATCTTTGTCTCATTTTTTTACAGCACAGAAACCTGACATTTTAACAGGGGTGTGTTTATACGTTTTATATCCACTGTATGTGATTGAAAAAATACTGAAATGGGGATTTTAGTGTCCCTTAAATATATTCTGCAGTTCAAACATTGAATTTCTTTTCTAAGGGATAGATCAGGTGCTGACAGGTAGATTTTAGTGTTGTCTGCATAGAGATGATAATGAAATACAAAGTGAGGATGTATAGATGGAGCAGAGGAGGGGCCCTAGGACTGAACCTTGGGGTATGCCAACAAACAGGGCAAGGTTAACAAGTGGTGCCACTGAAGGAAACTATACATGTTTGATTTTGTAGGTATGATGTGAACCATGAGAGCACAGTGTTCATGGTCTTAGACCCAATTTTTGACCGTAAATCTGCTTCAAAACTCAAATCAGACATTGTCGGACCACTCCTGTGTTAAATTATAAATAAAAAAGCACAAAAAATAATGAGGGAAAACCCTTTAGGAATATTTGGTTACTGCAGCAAAAACACTACCACCTGGGTAATAAAACAAGTACAATTTTGGCAAACCAAGTTAGTAGTAACTCCTCTATAAAACGAATTTCAGAAATGTATGATACAGATGGAAATTTAAAAAGTAAAACTGGAACACTTAGGTAAACTATCCCATAAGTATTATACTTCTTTGTACAATTTGGAATAAGGTTACAATTTTATCAAACCATCTAAATCTCAAATATCTGAATTCCTGAAATCAGTTAAACTCCCTAAGCTATCTGATGAAAAGAGAGTCAAATTAGACATTTTGATTGATGAGATTAAAGGGTGTATTAAATCTCATAAAACAAATAAATCCCCAGGCCCAGATGGTCTGTTTAATATTTTTTACAATGCTTTTTCTGAAGTGTTAGTCAAACACTTGAAGAATTCTAAGAATGACATTCAGTTTTCTGTATCGGCCCCGCCTGAGATGTTAGTGCCTCTATCATTATTATACGTAAAGAAGGTAAAGACCAAGCCATTTGCTCCAACTTTAGACCGATTTCATTATTAAACACAGACATCAAACTATAAGCAAAAATATTAGCAATGAGAATTAACCCCGTTAAACACTTTGGTAAACTCGGACCAATCTGGTTTTGTCAAATCAAGACAAGGATCAGATAATACACGAAAGCTTATAGACGTATTTGACTACTACACTAAGAAAAAAAAAACTTTGCTGTATTGGCGTTAGATGCTGCAAAAGCTTTCGATCGGGTGAACTGGGATTTTTTGGAACTAACTTTGAATGAATTTGGATTTGGCACTTTTGTTTTTTGTCAATAATGGCATTATATTCTAATGTATTGGCCTATGTTTCTGGATCGGGTTTTAAATCAGAGAACTTTACAGTGCGTAACGGCACCAGATAGGGCTGTCCTTTATTTCCATTGATCTTTTCCCTTATAATGGAGTCATAGAAGGAATAATAATATCCAAGGGTTGGTAGTAAGAAAATCTCTAAACTAACTATGTTTGCCGACGATATAGTTGTAACTGTTACTGATCCAATGAATTCAATCGCAAGTTTGTTAAAAACTATAGAACAATTCAGCAAGTTATCATTTTATAAACTGAACTAATCTAAGACAGAGGCTTTGCTGTTTAACTAAAACAGAGAATTAAAAAATAAACTTAAAAAAAAACTTTTCCTTTGACTGGAGTAAGAATAGTTTTACACATCTTGGAATTGATTTTACTTCTAATTTGAAAATGTTGGTCAGAAACAATTTTGGTAAACTTTATATTAAACTTAAACAATATTAAATAATTGGTGCAAACTGAACTTTACTTGGTCAGGCCGGATTTCAGTAGTAAATATTGGATTTTGCAAAAAATTCTTTATTTACTGAAATGCATTCCTCTACAGATACCTTTGGTATTTTGAGAAACCTTCAGACAATCATTGATCAGTATATTAATCTAGTTTATTAATTATATATAATCTAGTATATTAATTATCTATTAAGAATCCTAGACTAAATAGGGATATACTTAAGAGAAAGTTTGTGAGAGGCGGGTTGGCCTCTCCAAATTTAATAGATCATTCTGAAGCAGTGGCATTACATTATTTTTTGAGACTTGCCCATAACGGTGCAAACTTACATTAATTACAGATTGAAAAAGCTATAGCATATCATATTAATCTAGAAAAGTGAATATGGTCTGAACAGTTAGAGACAACAAACATTCTTGATTTACCAATGGTAGTTAAAGCGGGTCTAAAGAATTGGTGGTATTGTAATGAGAAATTTAAAATCTTGCCATTCCCTTCACCTTTATTTCCGATACGCTTTATTTAATACCCTCAGCACAAAAGTATAATTGGGAACCATGGGATCTGCATTATCTGTCAGACCTTTATAACAATTCTAGTTTTAGATCTTTTGATGATATGGTTAAAAAAAAAGGACATTCCGAAGAATTTTTTGGCTTAAATATAACTCATTAAAAGAAAATGTGCTTATGTTGGATTTAAAATTTACTTCTGGTCGAGATTTCACGTTTTGAAAAAAAAACTTATGTAAAAATCCTGCAATTTTACCATTTTTATTTGGAAGAAAATTTTGAAATTTGAACATTCAAGCTCTAAACCCCTCTGAATCAATAAATGGGAAAGAGATCTAAATTCCCAATGGGATGTTTCAGAGTGGTACAGAGAAATTGCCTTAATACTGGAAACACAAATTGAATTGGACTATCCCTACATAAGTGGAACTATGAACAAAGTTACCAATCAAAAATGGAAAATATGGTATAGTTATAATAAAGGAAAAATGAAGCACTGAATAAATATTGAAGTTATAATTCCTCTTTCTGGCTGGTTTGGCTTCTTGGTTGATGTATGTTGTACACTTTGCATTTGTGTATGTATATTTATGTATGTTACTTAATTTATAAATGTAATAAACAAAAGGGGAAAAAAAACTCCCCAAACCTTTCTACCATCCTCTCCCCTAGCACACAACCTCCCTTCTCATTAAGGTGCAGTCCATCATTGCTATATAGCTTCACTGCCTAAGCTCCTTCTGTCTTCCTAGACTAGCACTTGGCACTGGTAGCATCACAGTAAATATTACCTGGGGGTCTTGTTTCTAGTTCTATAAAATAATTTTAGGACACTCCATCTTACACTTACTTTCTCATTGGTACCAACATGTACCAATAATACTGAACCCTAAGGAGCCGCACTTTCCACATTGGTCCAAGCAGAGTATGATCAATTTACAACAACCCTATCTAGGTATCCTAATGCCCTTAACCTCCCTAACCCTAAGCCCTTAAGCTTAACCATAAGACCCCTAACCCTTAGACCTCTAAGCCTAACCCTTAGACCCCTAAGCCTAACCCTTAGACCTCTAAGCCTAACCCTAACCCTTAGACCCCTAACCCTTAGACCCCTTAGCCTTACCCTGAGACCCCCTTACCCTTAGAACTCTAAGCCTAACCCTAACCCTTAGACCCCTAACCCTTAGACCCCTAACCCTAACCCTTAGACATATAAGCCTAAACTAACCCTTAGAACCCTAAGCCTAACCCTAAAACCTACAACCCTTAAGCCTAACACCCCTACACTCACCTTAGCTCAGTTCCTGGCACGCAGTTCTCGGGCGCTCAATTGTCTTGTGAGCAGTTGTCGTTACACGCATGTGTCGGCCCGTTTGTGATGTTGCACAATTGTTCTGTGCGCTGAGGACGGGAAACCTGCTCATACATATCATCCTACTTGATACAATATACTTTATGTGAGAGGGGATGCTACAATGGAGAAACCAGCCAGACAGAAACTACATTGAATCCTTACAGACTCTCCATCAGAAATCACAATGAAGACAGGAAATGTACACCACTTTTCACAAAAAAAACCACTCCATGCAGAACTTGAAAATAAAATACTCAGATGTCATTTTAAGAAACAAAGACGATTGAAATGAAACTGATAACACACTTTAATGCAAAAAATACAGGACTTAATGAAAATATGGAATTGTTGTCATATTACCTTAAAGGTATATGTAAGTGAGGTGGGTTATTAATGCATCTGATAGAGGAGAATTTATAGTGTTTAAAAAAAAAAATGTGCATGAAAAAATTCTAAAGTAAACAGTTAAACCGTTAGCCTAAAGTATGCTGAATTCTTGCTTTTTCAAAGAGTTTTCTTTCAATGTTGACACCCCCTGAAATTCCCAGGGAAAATCAGCATAACTTATACAATTTTTCTTTTTTGCCTGGGGATTGTGCAGACATGCTCAGTTATCACCAGTAGCCTGCCCTACTGTGTGAAGTCACATGATGTCAGAAACTTTCCTTTCCTTTAGATTTGTGTCCCTCCATTCACTGATTGATTTAGATACATCCTAGGTGATATTGCCCCACACCCTTCGAAACTTGCCCACCACCTCCCCCCAGATAATTGCCCCAAGCCCCAGAGAATTGTCTCACAGCCCCAGAGAATTGCCCTGTGACCTCCCCCAGAATCAGAGAATTGCCCCACAGCCCCAGAGAATTGCCTCTCATCCCCAGAGAATTACCCCGTGACCACCCCCAACACCAGTGAATTGCCCCCTTGCCCCAGAGAATTGCCCCTGAGCCCCAGAGAATTTCCCCGTGACTTCCCCCAACCCCAGAGAATTGCCTTGTGACCTCCCGCAAGCCCAGTGAATTACCGCCCAACCTCAGTGAATTGCCCCCCCAGCCTCCGAGAATTGCCCCCAATCCCAGAGAATTGACCCTCAAGCTCAGAGAAATGCCCCGTGACCTCCAACAACCCCAGATAATTGTCCCCCAGTCCCAGAGAATTGCCCTCAGCCCCATAGAATTGCCCCATGATTACCACAACTCCAGAGAATTGCCCCCCCCAGCCCCAGAGAATTGGCCCGTGACCTCCCTCAATCCAGTGAATTGCCCCCCAGCCCCAGCGTATTGCCCACCAGCCCCAGAGAATTTCCATGTGACCTCCAGCAACCCCAGAGAATTGCCCCCAACCCCAGAGAATTGCACCCAACCCCAAGAGAATTGCCCTGCAACCTACCCCAACTTGTTTTTTGCCCCCCACCCACAAAGAATTGCCCCCAACCCCAGATAATTTTACCATGACCTCCACCAACCCCAGAGATTTGTCCCCCTGCCCCAGAGAATTGCCCCCAACCCAAGAGAATTGCCCTGTGACCACCGCCAACCCCAGTTTTTTTACCCCAGCCCCAAATAATTGCCCCCAACCTAAGGAATTGCCCCATGACCTCCACCAGCCCCAGAGAATTGCCCCCCAGCACCAGAGAATTGCCCTGTGTCCTCAAACAACCCCAGTGTATTGCCCACAACCCCAGAGAATTGCCCAGTGACCTCCACCAACCCCAAGAATTGTCCCCCATCAACAGAGAATTGCCCCATAGTCCCAGAGAATTGCCCCGTGACCTCCACCATCCCCAGAGCAATGACCCAACCCCAGAGAATTGCACTCAAACCCAAGAGAATTGCCCTGTGACCTCCCCAACCCGTTTTTTGCCCCCAGCCCCAAAGAATTGCCCCCAACCCCAGATAATTGCCCATGACCTCTAACAACCCCAGAGAATTGTCACCCAGTCCCAGAGAATTGCCCCCAAGCCCCGGGGAGAATTGCCCCCAACCCAAGAGAATTGCCCTGTGACCTCCCCCAACCCCATTTTTTTGCCCCCCAGCCCCAAAAGAATTGCCCTAACCCCAGAGAATTGGCCCATGACCTTAAACAACCCCAGAGAATTGTCACCCAGCCACAGAGAATTGCCCCCCAGCCCCAGAGAATTGGCCCATGACCTCCACTAACCCCAGAGGATTGACCGCCAGCCCCAGAGAATTGCCCCCAACCAAGAGAATTGCCCTGTGACCTCCCCAACCCATTTTTCCCCCAGCCACAAAGAATTGCCCCCAATCCCATAGCATTGCCCCATGACCTCCACCAACCCCAGAGAATTGTCCCCTTGCCCCAGGGAATTGCTCCCAAGCCCGGAGAATTGCCCCATAATCTTCCCCACCCCCAGAGAATTGCCCCCCAGCCCCAGAGAATTGCCTCCCAACCCCAGAGAATTGCCCCCTGACCTCTCCTAACCCCAGTGAATTGTCCCCCAAACCCCAGAGAATTGCCCCTAACCCGAGAATTTCCCCGGGACCTCCACCAACCCCAGAGATTTGTCCCCCAGCCCAGGAGAATTACTCCCAACCCCATAGAATTGCCTGGTGACCTCCACCAACCCCAAAGAATTGTCCCATGTCCTCCACCAACCCCACAGAATTGTCCCCCTGCCCCAGAGAATTGTCCCCAGCCCAAGAGAATTGCCTCTCAGCCCCAGAGAACTACCCCATCACCACCCCCAACCCCAGTAAATTGCCCCCTAGCATACCCCATAGAATTGCCCTGTCACCTCCACAAACCCCAGCTTTTTGCCCCAAGCCCCAAAGAATTGCAACCAACTTCAGAGAATTGCCCCACGACCTCCAACAACCCCAGAGAATTGCCCCCAGCCCCAGAGAATTGCCCCCAACCACAGAGAATTGCACCCAAACCCGAGAGAATTGCCCTGTGACCTTCAGCAACCCCATTTTTTTACCCTAGCCCCAAAGAATTGCCCCCCCAGTCTTAAGAATTGCCTTGTGACCTCCCCCAACCCCAGTGAATTGTCCCCTCACCCCAGAGAATTGCCCCCCACCTGAACATTTCCCCGGGACCTCCACCAAACCCAGAGATTTGTACCCCAGCCCCAGAGAATGACCCTAACCTCATATAATTACCTGGTGACCTCCCCCAACCCCAGTTAATTGCCCCCCAGCCCCAGAGAATCGCCCCCCAGCCCCAGAGAAGTGCCCCCCAAACCCCAGAGAATTACCCTGTGACCTTCAACAACCACAGAAAATTGTCCCTAGCCCCAAAGAATTGCCCACCCAGTCTTAAGAATTGCCTTGTGACCTCCCCCAACCCCAGTGAATTGTCCCCCAACCCCAGAGAATTGCCCCCCACCTGAACATTTCCCCGGGACCTCCACCAACCCGAGATTTGTCCCCCAGCCCCAGAGAATGACCCCAACCTCATATAATTGCCTGGTGACCTCCCCCAACCCCAGTTAATTGCCCCCCAGCCCCAGAGAATCACCCCCCAGCCCCAGAGAAGTGCCCCCCTCAACCCCAGAGAATTGCCCTGTCACCTTCAACAATCCCAGACAATTGTCCCCCAGCCCCAGAGAATTGCCCCAGCCCCAGAGAATTTTCCCATGACCTCCCCCAACTCCAGAGAATTGTTCCACAGCCCAAGAGAATTGCCCCGTGACCTCCCCCAACCCCAGTAAATTGCCCCCAGCCCCAGAAAATTGTCTACCAGCCCCAGATAATTGCCCCCAACCCCAGAGAATTGCCCCATGACATCCACCAACCCCAGAGAATTGCCACCCAGCCCCAGAGAATTACCCCAACCCCAGATAATTGCCCCAACCCAAGAGAATTGTCCTGTGACCTTCAGCAATCCCAGTTTTTTGCCCTTAGCCCCAAACAATTGCCCCACAGTCTTAGATAATTACCTTGTGACCTCCCTCAAATCCAGAGAATTGCCCCCCAACCCGAATATTTCCCTGGGACCTCCACCAACCCCAGAGATTTGTCCCCCACCCCCAGAGAATAACCCCATATAATTGCCTGGTGACCTCCCCCAACAGCAGGGAATTGCCCCCCAGCCCCAGAGAATTGCCCCCAGCCCCAGAGAAGTGACCCCAAGCCCCAGAGAATTGCCCCCGCCCCAGAGAATTGCCCCGTGACCTCCCCAACCCTAGTAAATTGCCACCAGCCCCAGAGAATTGCCCCCAGCCCCAGAGTATTGCCCAGTGACCTCCAGCAACCCAAAGTATTGCCCCGCAACACAGAGAATTGCCCGTGAACTCCATCAACTCCAGAGAATTGTCCCCCAACCCCAGAGAATTGCCCCATGACCTCCAGCAACCCAGAGTATTGCCCCGCAACACAGAGAATTGCCCGTGAACTCCACCAACTCCAGAGAATTGTCCCCCAGCCCCAGAAAATTGTCCCTAGCCCCAGAAAATTGCCCCCAGCCCCAGAGTAATGCCCCATGACATCCACCAACCCCAGATAATTGCCCCCCAGCCCCAGAGAATTGCCCCCAAATCCAGAGAATTGCCCTGTGACCTCCCCCAACGCCAAAGAATTGCCTCGTGACCTCCACCAACCCCAGAGCATTGCATCCCAGCCCCAGAGAATTACCCCATGCCCTCCACCAACCCCAGAGAATTGTCCCCCACCTGAACATTTCCCTGGGACCTCCACCAACCCCAGAGATTTGTCCCCCAGCCCCAGAGAATGACCCCAACCTCATATAATTGCCTGGTGACCTCCCCCAACCCCAGTTAATTGCCCCAGCCCCCAGAGAATCGCCCCCAGCCCCAGAAAAGTGCCCCCCAACCCCAGAGAATTGCCCTGTGACATTCAACAACCCCAGAAAATTGTCCCCCTGCCCCAGAGAATTGTCCCCAGCCCAAGAGAATTGCCTCTCAGCCCCAGAGAACTACCCCATCACCACCCCCAACCCCAGTAAATTGCCCCCTAGCATACCCCATAGAATTGCCCTGTCACCTCCACAAACCCCAGCTTTTTGCCCCAAGCCCCAAAGAATTGCAACCAACTTCAGAGAATTGCCCCACGACCTCCAACAACCCCAGAGAATTGCCCCCAGCCCCAGAGAATTGCCCCCAACCACAGAGAATTGCACCCAAACCCAAGAGAATTACCCTGTGACCTTCAGCAACCCCATTTTTTTACCCTAGCCCCAAAGAATTGCCCCCCCAGTCTTAAGAATTGCCTTGTGACCTCCCCCAACCCCAGTGAATTGTCCCCTAACCCCAGAGAATTGCCCCCCACCTGAACATTTCCCCGGGGCCTCCACCAAACCCAGAGATTTGTACCCCAGCCCCAGAGAATGACCCTAACCTCATATAATTACCTGGTGACCTCCCCCAACCCCAGTTAATTGCCCCCCAGCCCCAGAGAATCGCCCCCCAGCCCCAGAGAAGTGCCCCCCAAACCCCAGAGAATTACCCTGTGACCTTCAACAACCACAGAAAATTGTCCCTAGCCCCAAAGAATTGCCCACCCAGTCTTAAGAATTGCCTTGTGACCTCCCCCAACCCCAGTGAATTGTCCCCCCACCCCAGAGAATTGCCCCCCACCTGAACATTTCCCCGGGACCTCCACCAACCCGAGATTTGTCCCCCAGCCCCAGAGAATGACCCCAACCTCATATAATTGCCTGGTGACCTCCCCCAACCCCAGTTAATTGCCCCCCAGCCCCAGAGAATCACCCCCCAGCCCCAGAGAAGTGCCCCCCTCAACCCCAGAGAATTGCCCTGTCACCTTCAACAATCCCAGACAATTGTCCCCCAGCCCCAGAGAATTGCCCCAGCCCCAGAGAATTTTCCCATGACCTCCCCCAACTCCAGAGAATTGTTCCACAGCCCAAGAGAATTGCCCCGTGACCTCCCCCAACCCCAGTAAATTGCCCCCAGCCCCAGAAAATTGTCTACCAGCCCCAGATAATTGCCCCCAACCCCAGAGAATTGCCCCATGACATCCACCAACCCCAGAGAATTGCCACCCAGCCCCAGAGAATTACCCCAACCCCAGATAATTGCCCCAACCCAAGAGAATTGTCCTGTGACCTTCAGCAATCCCAGTTTTTTGCCCTTAGCCCCAAACAATTGCCCCACAGTCTTAGATAATTACCTTGTGACCTCCCTCAAATCCAGAGAATTGCCCCCCAACCTTAATATTTCCCTGGGACCTCCACCAACCCCAGAGATTTGTCCCCCACCCCCAGAGAATAACCCCATATAATTGCCTGGTGACCTCCCCCAACAGCAGGGAATTGCCCCCCAGCCCCAGAGAATTGCCCCCAGCCCCAGAGAAGTGACCCCAAGCCCCAGAGAATTGCCCCAGCCCCAGAGAATTGCCCCGTGACCTCCCCAACCCTAGTAAATTGCCACCAGCCCCAGAGAATTGCCCCCAGCCCCAGAGTATTGCCCAGTGACCTCCAGCAACCCAAAGTATTGCCCCGCAACACAGAGAATTGCCCGTGAACTCCATCAACTCCAGAGAATTGTCCCCCAACCCCAGAGAATTGCCCCATGACCTCCAGCAACCCAGAGTATTGCCCCGCAACACAGAGAATTGCCCGTGAACTCCACCAACTCCAGAGAATTGTCCCCCAGCCCCAGAAAATTGTCCCTAGCCCCAGAAAATTGCCCCCAGCCCCAGAGTATTGCCCCATGACATCCACCAACCCCAGATAATTGCCCCCCAGCCCCAGAGAATTGCCCCCAAATCCAGAGAATTGCCCTGTGACCTCCCCCAACGCCAAAGAATTGCCTCGTGACCTCCACCAACCCCAGAGCATTGCATCCCAGCCCCAGAGAATTACCCCATGCCCTCCACCAACCCCAGAGAATTGTCCCCCACCTGAACATTTCCCTGGGACCTCCACCAACCCCAGAGATTTGTCCCCCAGCCCCAGAGAATGACCCCAACCTCATATAATTGCCTGGTGACCTCCCCCAACCCCAGTTAATTGCCCCAGCCCCCAGAGAATCGCCCCCAGCCCCAGAAAAGTGCCCCCCAACCCCAGAGAATTGCCCCGTGACATTCAACAACCCCAGAAAATTGTCCCCCTGCCCCAGAGAATTGTCCCCAGCCCAAGAGAATTGCCTCTCAGCCCCAGAGAACTACCCCATCACCACCCCCAACCCCAGTAAATTGCCCCCTAGCATACCCCATAGAATTGCCCTGTCACCTCCACAAACCCCAGCTTTTTGCCCCAAGCCCCAAAGAATTGCAACCAACTTCAGAGAATTGCCCCACGACCTCCAACAACCCCAGAGAATTGCCCCCAGCCCCAGAGAATTGCCCCCAACCACAGAGAATTGCACCCAAACCCAAGAGAATTACCCTGTGACCTTCAGCAACCCCATTTTTTTACCCTAGCCCCAAAGAATTGCCCCCCCAGTCTTAAGAATTGCCTTGTGACCTCCCCCAACCCCAGTGAATTGTCCCCCAACCCCAGAGAATTGCCCCCCACCTGAACATTTCCCCGGGACCTCCACCAACCCGAGATTTGTCCCCCAGCCCCAGAGAATGACCCCAACCTCATATAATTGCCTGGTGACCTCCCCCAACCCCAGTTAATTGCCCCCCAGCCCCAGAGAATCACCCCCCAGCCCCAGAGAAGTGCCCCCCTCAACCCCAGAGAATTGCCCTGTCACCTTCAACAATCCCAGACAATTGTCCCCCAGCCCCAGAGAATTGCCCCAGCCCCAGAGAATTTTCCCATGACCTCCCCCAACTCCAGAGAATTGCTCCACAGCCCAAGAGAATTGCCCCGTGACCTCCCCCAACCCCAGTAAATTGCCCCCAGCCCCAGAAAATTGTCTACCAGCCCCAGAGAATTGCCCCCAACCCCAGAGAATTGCCCCATGACATCCACCAACCCCAGAGAATTGCCACCCAGCCCCAGAGAATTACCCCAACCCCAGATAATTGCCCCAACCCAAGAGAATTGTCCTGTGACCTTCAGCAATCCCAGTTTTTTGCCCTTAGCCCCAAACAATTGCCCCACAGTCTTAGATAATTACCTTGTGACCTCCCTCAAATCCAGAGAATTGCCCCCCAACCTTAATATTTCCCTGGGACCTCCACCAACCCCAGAGATTTGTCCCCCACCCCCAGAGAATAACCCCATATAATTGCCTGGTGACCTCCCCCAACAGCAGGGAATTGCCCCCCAGCCCCAGAGAATTGCCCCCAGCCCCAGAGAAGCACCCCCCAGCCCCAGAGAATTGCCCCAGCCCCAGAGAATTTCCCCATGACCTCCCCAACCCTAGTAAATTGCCACCAGCCCCAGAGAATTGCCCCCAGCCCCCGAGTATTGCCCAGTGACCTCCAGCAACCCAAAGTATTGCCCCGCAACACAGAGAATTGCCCGTGAACTCCATCAACTCCAGAGAATTGTCCCCCAACCCCAGAGAATTGCCCCATGACCTCCAGCAACCCAGAGTATTGCCCCGCAACACAGAGAATTGCCCGTGAACTCCACCAACTCCAGAGAATTGTCCCCCAGCCCCAGAAAATTGTCCCTAGCCCCAGAAAATTGCCCCCAGCCCCAGAGTATTGCCCCATGACATCCACCAACCCCAGATAATTGCCCCCCCGCCCCAGAGAATTGCCCCCAAATCCAGAGAATTGCCCTGTGACCTCCCCCAACGCCAAAGAATTGCCTCGTGACCTCCACCAACCCCAGAGCATTGCATCCCAGCCCCAGAGAATTACCCCATGCCCTCCACCAACCCCAGAGAATTGTCCCCCACCTGAACATTTCCCTGGGACCTCCACCAACCCCAGAGATTTGTCCCCCAGCCCCAGAGAATGACCCCAACCTCATATAATTGCCTGGTGACCTCCCCCAACCCCAGTTAATTGCCCCAGCCCCCAGAGAATCGCCCCCAGCCCCAGAAAAGTGCCCCCCAACCCCAGAGAATTGCCCTGTGACATTCAACAACCCCAGAAAATTGTCCCCCTGCCCCAGAGAATTGTCCCCAGCCCAAGAGAATTGCCTCTCAGCCCCAGAGAACTACCCCATCACCACCCCCAACCCCAGTAAATTGCCCCCTAGCATACCCCATAGAATTGCCCTGTCACCACCACAAACCCCAGCTTTTTGCCCCAAGCCCCAAAGAATTGCAACCAACTTCAGAGAATTGCCCCACGACCTCCAACAACCCCAGAGAATTGCCCCCAGCCCCAGAGAATTGCCCCCAACCACAGAGAATTGCACCCAAACCCAAGAGAATTACCCTGTGACCTTCAGCAACCCCATTTTTTTACCCTAGCCCCAAAGAATTGCCCCCCCAGTCTTAAGAATTGCCTTGTGACCTCCCCCAACCCCAGTGAATTGTCCCCTAACCCCAGAGAATTGCCCCCCACCTGAACATTTCCCCGGGGCCTCCACCAAACCCAGAGATTTGTACCCCAGCCCCAGAGAATGACCCTAACCTCATATAATTACCTGGTGACCTCCCCCAACCCCAGTTAATTGCCCCCCAGCCCCAGAGAATTGCCCCCCAGCCCCAGAGAAGTGCCCCCCAAACCCCAGAGAATTACCCTGTGACCTTCAACAACCACAGAAAATTGTCCCTAGCCCCAAAGAATTGCCCACCCAGTCTTAAGAATTGCCTTGTGACCTCCCCCAACCCCAGTGAAATGTCCCCCAACCCCAGAGAATTGCCCCCCACCTGAACATTTCCCCGGGACCTCCACCAACCCGAGATTTGTCCCCCAGCCCCAGAGAATGACCCCAACCTCATATAATTGCCTGGTGACCTCCCCCAACCCCAGTTAATTGCCCCCCAGCCCCAGAGAATCACCCCCCAGCCCCAGAGAAGTGCCCCCCTCAACCCCAGAGAATTGCCCTGTCACCTTCAACAATCCCAGACAATTGTCCCCCAGCCCCAGAGAATTGCCCCAGCCCCAGAGAATTTTCCCATGACCTCCCCCAACTCCAGAGAATTGTTCCACAGCCCAAGAGAATTGCCCCGTGACCTCCCCCAACCCCAGTAAATTGCCCCCAGCCCCAGAAAATTGTCTACCAGCCCCAGAGAATTGCCCCCAACCCCAGAGAATTGCCCCATGACATCCACCAACCCCAGAGAATTGCCACCCAGCCCCAGAGAATTACCCCAACCCCAGATAATTGCCCCAACCCAAGAGAATTGTCCTGTGACCTTCAGCAATCCCAGTTTTTTGCCCTTAGCCCCAAACAATTGCCCCACAGTCTTAGATAATTACCTTGTGACCTCCCTCAAATCCAGAGAATTGCCCCCCAACCTTAATATTTCCCTGGGACCTCCACCAACCCCAGAGATTTGTCCCCCCCCCCCAGAGAATAACCCCATATAATTGCCTGGTGACCTCCCCCAACAGCAGGGAATTGCCCCCCAGCCCCAGAGAATTGCCCCCAGCCCCAGAGAAGTGACCCCAAGCCCCAGAGAATTGCCCCAGCCCCAGAGAATTGCCCCGTGACCTCCCCAACCCTAGTAAATTGCCTCCAGCCCCAGAGAATTGCCCCCAGCCCCAGAGTATTGCCCAGTGACCTCCAGCAACCCAAAGTATTGCCCCGCAACACAGAGAATTGCCCGTGAACTCCATCAACTCCAGAGAATTGTCCCCCAACCCCAGAGAATTGCCCCATGACCTCCAGCAACCCAGAGTATTGCCCCGCAACACAGAGAATTGCCCGTGAACTCCACCAACTCCAGAGAATTGTCCCCCAGCCCCAGAAAATTGTCCCTAGCCCCAGAAAATTGCCCCCAGCCCCAGAGTATTGCCCCATGACATCCACCAACCCCAGATAATTGGCCCCCAGCCCCAGAGAATTGCCCCCAAATCCAGAGAATTGCCCTGTGACCTCCCCCAACGCCAAAGAATTGCCTCGTGACCTCCACCAACCCCAGAGCATTGCATCCCAGCCCCAGAGAATTACCCCATGCCCTCCACCAACCCCAGAGAATTGTCCCCCACCTGAACATTTCCCTGGGACCTCCACCAACCCCAGTGATTTGTCCCCCAGCCCCAGAGAATGACCCCAACCTCATATAATTGCCTGGTGACCTCCCCCAACCCCAGTTAATTGCCCCAGCCCCCAGAGAATCGCCCCCAGCCCCAGAAAAGTGCCCCCCAACCCCAGAGAATTGCCCTGTGACATTCAACAACCCCAGAAAATTGTCCCCCTGCCCCAGAGAATTGTCCCCAGCCCAAGAGAATTGCCTCTCAGCCCCAGAGAACTACCCCATCACCCCCCCCAACCCCAGTAAATTGCCCCCAAGCATACCCCATAGAATTGCCCTGTCACCTCCACAAACCCCAGCTTTTTGCCCCAAGCCCCAAAGAATTGCAACCAACTTCAGAGAATTGCCCCACGACCTCCAACAACCCCAGAGAATTGCCCCCAGCCCCAGAGAATTGCCCCCAACCACAGAGAATTGCACCCAAACCCAAGAGAATTACCCTGTGACCTTCAGCAACCCCATTTTTTTACCCTAGCCCCAAAGAATTGCCCCCCCCAGTCTTAAGAATTGCCTTGTGACCTCCCCCAACCCCAGTGAATTGTCCCCCAACCCCAGAGAATTGCCCCCCACCTGAACATTTCCCCGGGACCTCCACCAACCCGAGATTTGTCCCCCAGCCCCAGAGAATGACCCCAACCTCATATAATTGCCTGGTGACCTCCCCCAACCCCAGTTAATTGCCCCCCAGCCCCAGAGAATCACCCCCCAGCCCCAGAGAAGTGCCCCCCTCAACCCCAGAGAATTGCCCTGTCACCTTCAACAATCCCAGACAATTGTCCCCCAGCCCCAGAGAATTGCCCCAGCCCCAGAGAATTTTCCCATGACCTCCCCCAACTCCAGAGAATTGCTCCACAGCCCAAGAGAATTGCCCCGTGACCTCCCCCAATCCCAGTAAATTGCCCCCAGCCCCAGAAAATTGTCTACCAGCCCCAGAGAATTGCCCCCAACCCCAGAGAATTGCCCCATGACATCCACCAACCCCAGAGAATTGCCACCCAGCCCCAGAGAATTACCCCAACCCCAGATAATTGCCCCAACCCAAGAGAATTGTCCTGTGACCTTCAGCAATCCCAGTTTTTTGCCCTTAGCCCCAAACAATTGCCCCACAGTCTTAGATAATTACCTTGTGACCTCCCTCAAATCCAGAGAATTGCCCCCCAACCCGAATATTTCCCTGGGACCTCCACCAACCCCAGAGATTTGTCCCCCCCCCCCAGAGAATAACCCCATATAATTGCCTGGTGACCTCCCCCAACAGCAGGGAATTGCCCCCCAGCCCCAGAGAATTGCCCCCAGCCCCAGAGAAGTGACCCCAAGCCCCAGAGAATTGCCCCAGCCCCAGAGAATTGCCCCGTGACCTCCCCAACCCTAGTAAATTGCCACCAGCCCCAGAGAATTGCCCCCAGCCCCAGAGTATTGCCCAGTGACCTCCAGCAACCCAAAGTATTGCCCCGCAACACAGAGAATTGCCCGTGAACTCCATCAACTCCAGAGAATTGTCCCCCAACCCCAGAGAATTGCCCCATGACCTCCAGCAACCCAGAGTATTGCCCCGCAACACAGAGAATTGCCCGTGAACTCCACCAACTCCAGAGAATTGTCCCCCAGCCCCAGAAAATTGTCCCTAGCCCCAGAAAATTGCCCCCAGCCCCAGAGTATTGCCCATTGACATCCACCAACCCCAGATAATTGCCCCAGAGAATTGCCCCAGCCCCAGAGAATTGCCCCGTGACCTCCCCAACCCTAATAAATTGCCACCAGCCCCAGAGAATTGCCCCCAGTCCCAGAGTATTGCCCAGTGACCTCCAGCAACCCAAAGTATTGCCCCGCAACACAGAGAATTGCCCATGAACTCCATCAACTCCAGAGAATTGTCCCCCAACCCCAGAGAATTGCCCCATGACCTCCAGCAACCCAGAGTATTGCCCCGCAACACAGAGAATTGCCCGTGAACTCCACCAACTCCAGAGAATTGTCCCCCAGCCCCAGAAAATTGTCCCTAGCCCCAGAAAATTGCCCCCAGCCCCAGAGTATTGCCCCATGACATCCACCAACCCCAGATAATTGCCCCCCAGCCCCAGAGAATTGCCCCCAAATCCAGAGAATTGCCCTGTGACCTCCCCCAACGCCAAAGAATTGCCTCGTGACCTCCACCAACCCCAGAGCATTGCATCCCAGCCCCAGAGAATTACCCCATGCCCTCCACCAACCCCAGAGAATTGTCCCCCACCTGAACATTTCCCTGGGACCTCCACCAACCCCAGAGATTTGTCCCCCAGCCCCAGAGAATGACCCCAACCTCATATAATTGCCTGGTGACCTCCCCCAACCCCAGTTAATTGCCCCCCCAGCCCCAGAGAATCACCCCCCAGCCCCAGAAAAGTGCCCCCCAACCCCAGAGAATTGCCCTGTGACCTTCAACAACCCCAGAAAATTGTTCCCCAGCCCCAGAGAATTGCCCCAGCCCCAGAGAATTTTCCCATGACCTCCCCCAACTCCAGAGAATTGCTCCACAGCCCAAGAGAATTGCCCCGTGACCTCCCCCAACCCCAGTAAATTGCCACCAGCCCCAGAAAATTGTCTACCAGCCCCAGAGAATTGCCCCCAACCCCAGAGAATTGCCCCATGACATCCACCAACCCCAGAGAATTGCCACCCAGCCCCAGAGAATTACCCCAACCCCAGATAATTGCCCCAACCCAAGAGAATTGTCCTGTGACCTTCAGCAATCCCAGTTTTTTGCCCTTAGCCCCAAACAATTGCCCCACAGTCTTAGATAATTACCTTGTGACCTCCCTCAAATCCAGAGAATTGCCCCCCAACCTGAATATTTCCCTGGGACCTCCACCAACCCCAGAGATTTGTCCCCCAGCCCCAGAGAATGACCCCAACCCCATATAATTGCCTGGTGACCTCCCCCAACAGCAGGGAATTGCCCCCCAGCCCCAGAGAATTGCCCCAGCCCCAGAGAATTGCCCCGTGACCTCCCCAACCCTAGTAAATTGCCACCAGCCCCAGAGAATTGCCCCCAGCCCCAGAGAATTGCCCCATGACCTTCAGCAACCCAAAGTATTGCCCCGCAACACAGAGAATTGCCCGTGAACTCCATCAACTCCAGAGAATTGTCCCCCAACCCCAGAGAATTTCCCCATGACCTCCAGCAGCCCAGAGTATTGCCCCGCAACACAGAGAATTGCCCGTGAACTCCACCAACTCCAGAGAATTGTCCCCCAGCCCCAGAAAATTGTCCCTAGCCCCAGAAAATTGCCCCCAGCCCCAGAGTAATGCCCCATGACATCCACCAACCCCAGATAATTGCCCCCCAGCCCCAGAGAATTGCCCCCAAATCCAGAGAATTGCCCTGTGACCTCCCCCAATGCCAAAGAATTGCCTCGTGACCTCCACCAACCCCAGAGAATTGCATCCCAGCCCCAGAGAATTATACCATGCCCTCCACCAACCCCAGAGAATTGTCCCCCAGCCCCAGAAAATTGCCCCCCTAGCCCCAGAGAATTACTCCATGACCTCCACCAACCCCAGAGATTTGTCCCCCAGCCCCAGAGAATGACCCCAACCCCATATAATTGCCTGGTGACCTCCCCCAACAGCAGGGAATTGCCCCCCAGCCCCAGAGAATTGCCCCAGCCCCAGAGAATTGCCCCGTGACCTCCCCAACCCTAGTAAATTGCCACCAGCCCCAGAGAATTGCCCCCAGCCCCAGAGAATTGCCCCATGACCTTCAGCAACCCAAAGTATTGCCCCGCAACACAGAGAATTGCCCGTGAACTCCATCAACTCCAGAGAATTGTCCCCCAACCCCAGAGAATTTCCCCATGACCTCCAGCAGCCCAGAGTATTGCCCCGCAACACAGAGAATTGCCCGTGAACTCCACCAACTCCAGAGAATTGTCCCCCAGCCCCAGAAAATTGTCCCTAGCCCCAGAAAATTGCCCCCAGCCCCAGAGTAATGCCCCATGACATCCACCAACCCCAGATAATTGCCCCCCAGCCCCAGAGAATTGCCCCCAAATCCAGAGAATTGCCCTGTGACCTCCCCCAATGCCAAAGAATTGCCTCGTGACCTCCACCAACCCCAGAGAATTGCATCCCAGCCCCAGAGAATTATACCATGCCCTCCACCAACCCCAGAGAATTGTCCCCCAGCCCCAGAAAATTGCCCCCCTAGCCCCAGAGAATTACTCCATGACCTCCACCAAACCCAGAGAATTGTCCCCCAGCCCCAGAGAATTGCCCCCAAACCCAGAGAATTGCCCTCTGACCTCCACAAACTCCAGACAATTGTCCTCCAGCCCCAGAGAATTGCCCTCAACCCAAGAAAATTGCCCTGTGACCTCTCCAGTTCTTTGCCCCAGCACCAAAGAATTGCCCCCCCCACCACCACAGAGAATTTCCCCACAACCCCAGAGAATTGCCCCCCCCCCCTGAACATTTCCCCGGGACCTCCACCAACCCCAGAGATTTGTCCCCCAGTCCCAGAGAATGACCCCAACCTCATATAATTGCCTGGTGACCTCACCCAACCCCAGTTAATTGCCCCCCAGCCCCAGAGAATCGCCCCCCAGCCCCAGAAAAGTGCCCCCAACCCGAGAATTGCCCTGTGACCTTCAACAACCCCAGAAAATTGTCCCTCTGCCCCAGAGAATTGTCCCCAGCCCAAGAGAATTGCCTCTCAGCCCCAGAGAACTACCCCATCACCACCCCCAACCCCAGTAAATTGCCCCCTAGCATACCCCATAGAATTGCCCTGTCACCTCCACAAACCCCAGCTTTTTGCCCCAAGCCCCAAAGAATTGCAACCAACTTCAGAGAATTGCCCCACGACCTCCAACAAACCCAGAGAATTGCCCCCAGCCCCAGAGAATTGCCCCCAACCACAGAGAATTGCACCCAAACCCAAGAGAATTACCCTGTGACCTTCAGCAACCCCATTTTTTTACCCTAGCCCCAAAGAATTGCCCCCCCAGTCTTAAGAATTGCCTTGTGACCTCCCCCAACCCCAGTGAATTGTCCCCTAACCCCAGAGAATTGCCCCCCACCTGAACATTTCCCCGGGACCTCCACCAAACCCAGAGATTTGTACCCCAGCCCCAGAGAATGACCCTAACCTCATATAATTACCTGGTGACCTCCCCCAACCCCAGTTAATTGCCCCCCAGCCCCAGAGAATCGCCCCCCAGCCCCAGAGAAGTGCCCCCCAAACCCCAGAGAATTACCCTGTGACCTTCAACAACCACAGAAAATTGTCCCTAGCCCCAAAGAATTGCCCACCCAGTCTTAAGAATTGCCTTGTGACCTCCCCCAACCCCAGTGAATTGTCCCCCAACCCCAGAGAATTGCCCCCCACCTGAACATTTCCCCGGGACCTCCACCAACCCGAGATTTGTCCCCCAGCCCCAGAGAATGACCCCAACCTCATATAATTGCCTGGTGACCTCCCCCAACCCCAGTTAATTGCCCCCCAGCCCCAGAGAATCACCCCCCAGCCCCAGAGAAGTGCCCCCCTCAACCCCAGAGAATTGCCCTGTCACCTTCAACAATCCCAGACAATTGTCCCCCAGCCCCAGAGAATTGCCCCAGCCCCAGAGAATTTTCCCATGACCTCCCCCAACTCCAGAGAATTGCTCCACAGCCCAAGAGAATTGCCCCGTGACCTCCCCCAACCCCAGTAAATTGCCCCCAGCCCAAGAAAATTGTCTACCAGCCCCAGAGAATTGCCCCCAACCCCAGAGAATTGCCCCATGACATCCACCAACCCCAGAGAATTGCCACCCAGCCCCAGAGAATTACCCCAACCCCAGATAATTGCCCCAACCCAAGAGAATTGTCCTGTGACCTTCAGCAATCCCAGTTTTTTGCCCTTAGCCCCAAACAATTGCCCCACAGTCTTAGATAATTACCTTGTGACCTCCCTCAAATCCAGAGAATTGCCCCCCAACCCGAATATTTCCCTGGGACCTCCACCAACCCCAGAGATTTGTGCCCCACCCCCAGAGAATAACCCCATATAATTGCCTGGTGACCTCCCCCAACAGCAGGGAATTGCCCCCCAGCCCCAGAGAATTGCCCCCAGCCCCAGAGAAGTGACCCCAAGCCCCAGAGAATTGCCCCAGCCCCAGAGAATTGCCCCGTGACCTCCCCAACCCTAGTAAATTGCCACCAGCCCCAGAGAATTGCCCCCAGCCCCAGAGTATTGCCCAGTGACCTCCAGCAACCCAAAGTATTGCCCCGCAACACAGAGAATTGCCCGTGAACTCCATCAACTCCAGAGAATTGTCCCCCAACCCCAGAGAATTGCCCCATGACCTCCAGCAACCCAGAGTATTGCCCCGCAACACAGAGAATTGCCCGTGAACTCCACCAACTCCAGAGAATTGTCCCCCAGCCCCAGAAAATTGTCCCTAGCCCCAGAAAATTGCCCCCAGCCCCAGAGTATTGCCCCATGACATCCACCAACCCCAGATAATTGCCCCCCAGCCCCAGAGAATTGCCCCAAATCCAGAGAATTGCCCTGTGACCTCCCCCAACGCCAAAGAATTGCCTCGTGACCTCCACCAACCCCAGAGCATTGCATCCCAGCCCCAGAGAATTACCCCATGCCCTCCACCAACCCCAGAGAATTGTCCCCCACCTGAACATTTCCCTGGGACCTCCACCAACCCCAGAGATTTGTCCCCCAGCCCCAGAGAATGACCCCAACCTCATATAATTGCCTGGTGACCTCCCCCAACCCCAGTTAATTGCCCCAGCCCCCAGAGAATCGCCCCCAGCCCCAGAAAAGTGCCCCCCAACCCCAGAGAATTGCACTGTGACCTTCAACAACCCCAGAAAATTGTCCCCCTGCCCCAGAGAATTGTCCCCAGCCCAAGGGAATTGCCTCTCAGCCCCAGAGAACTACCCCATCACCACCCCCAACCCCAGTAAATTGCCCCCTAGCATACCCCATAGAATTGCCCTGTCACCTCCACAAACCCCAGCTTTTTGCCCCAAGCCCCAAAGAATTGCAACCAACTTCAGAGAATTGCCCCACGACCTCCAACAACCCCAGAGAATTGCCCCCAGCCCCAGAGAATTGCCCCCAACCACAGAGAATTGCACCCAAACCCAAGAGAATTACCCTGTGACCTTCAGCAACCCCATTTTTTTACCCTAGCCCCAAAGAATTGCCCCCCCAGTCTTAAGAATTGCCTTGTGACCTCCCCCAACCCCAGTGAATTGTCCCCTAACCCCAGAGAATTGCCCCCCACCTGAACATTTCCCCGGGACCTCCACCAAACCCAGAGATTTGTACCCCAGCCCCAGAGAATGACCCTAACCTCATATAATTACCTGGTGACCTCCCCCCACCCCCGTTAATTGCCCCCCAGCCCCAGAGAATCGCCCCCCAGCCCCAGAGAAGTGCCCCCCCAACCCCAGAGAATTACCCTGTGACCTTCAACAACCACAGAAAATTGTCCCTAGCCCCAAAGAATTGCCCACCCAGTCTTAAGAATTGCCTTGTGACCTCCCCCAACCCCAGTGAATTGTCCCCCAACCCCAGAGAATTGCCCCCCACCTGAACATTTCCCCGGGACCTCCACCAACCCGAGATTTGTCCCCCAGCCCCAGAGAATGACCCCAACCTTATATAATTGCCTGGTGACCTCCCCCAACCCCAGTTAATTGCCCCCCAGCCCCAGAGAATCACCCCCCAGCCCCAGAGAAGTGCCCCCCTCAACCCCAGAGAATTGCCCTGTCACCTTCAACAATCCCAGACAATTGTCCCCCAGCCCCAGAGAATTGTCCCCAGCCCCAGAGAATTGCACCCCAGTCCAAGAGAATTGCCCCATGATCTCCACCAACCCCAGAGAATTGTCCCCCAGCCCAGAGAATTGCCCCGTGACCTTCACCAACCCCAGATAATTGCCCCCAGCCCCAGAGAATTGCCTCCCAACCCCAGAGAATTGATCTCAACCCAAGAGAATTTCCCAGTGAACCCCGCAACCCCAGTTTTTTGCCCCCGGCCCCAAATAATTGCCCCCAGTCTCAAAGAATTTCCTTTTGACCTCCTCAAACTCCAGTGAATTGTCCCCCAACCCCAGAGAATTGCCCCAACCCCATATAATTGCCTTTGACCTCCCCCAAATCCAGTGAAATGCCCCCCAGCCCCAGAGAATTGCCCTTCAGCCCCGAGAATTTCCTCCCAACCCCAGAGAATTGCCCCGTGACCTCCAACAACCCCAGAGTATTGTCCCCCATCCCCAGAGTATTGACCCCCAGCCCCAGGGAATTACCCCATGACCTCTCCCAACTCCAGTGAATTGCCCCCAGCCCCAGAGAATTGCCCCCCAGCCCCAGAGAATTGCCCTGTGACCTCCACCAACCAAAGAGTATTGCCC
Organism: Discoglossus pictus; assembly: GCA_027410445.1. Classification (NCBI taxonomy): domain Eukaryota; kingdom Metazoa; phylum Chordata; class Amphibia; order Anura; family Alytidae; genus Discoglossus; species Discoglossus pictus. The sequence goes on from CM050165.1 coordinate 374,721,561, forward strand.
CCCAACCCCAGAGAATTTCCCCATGACCTCAACCAACCCAAGAGAATTTTCCCTTAGCCCCAAAAATATGCCCCCCAGCCCCAGAGAATTACCCCATGACCTCCACCAACCCCAAAGAATTTTCCCACAGACCCAGAGTATTGCCCACCAACCCCAGAGAATTACCCTGTGACCTCCACCAACCCCAGAGAATTGTCCCCCAGCCCAGACAATTGCCCCATAACCTTCACCAACCCCAGATAATTGCCCCCAGCCCCAGAGAATTGCCTCCCAACCCCAGAGAATTGCTCTCAACCCAAGAGAATTTCCCGGTGAACCCCTGCAACCCCAGTTTTTTGCCCCTGGCCCCAAATAATAGCCCCCAGTCTCAAAGAATTTCCTTGTGACCTCCCCAAACTCCAGTGAATTGCCCCCCAGCCCCAGAGAATTGCCCTTCAGCCCCGAGAATTTCCTCCCAAGCCCAGAGAATTGCCCCGTGACCTCCAACAACCCCAGAGTATTGTCCCCCATCCCCAGAGTATTGACCCCCAGCCCCAGGGAATTACCCCATGACCTCTCCCAAATCCAGTGAATTGCCCCCAGCCCCAGAGAATTGCCCCCCAGCACCATAGAATTGCCCCATGACCTCGACCAAACCAAGAGAATTGTTCCTCAGCCCCAAAAATATGGCCCCCAGCCCCAGAGAATTGTCCACCAACCCCAGAGAATTACCCTGTGACCTCCACCAACCACAGACAATTGTCTCCCAGCCCCAGAGAATTTCCCCACAGCCCAAAGAATTTCCCCATGACCTCCACCAACCCCAGATAATTGCCCCCTAGCCCCAGAGATTTTCCCCAAAACCTCAGAAAATTGCCCCAACCCAAGAAAATTGCCCTGTGACCTCCCCAAACCCAGTTTTTCCCCACAGCCCCAAATAATTGCCCACACCCCAGAGAATTGCCCCAGCCCAAGAGACTTGCCCTGTGACCTCCCCAACCTGTTTTTTGCCCCCAGCCCTAAAGAATTGCCCAGAATCCCAGAGAATTGCCCCATGACCTCCACCAATCCCAGAGAATTGTCCCACAGCCCAGAGAATAGCCCCATGACCTTCACCAACCCCAGATAATTGCCTCCAGCCCCAGAGAATTGCCTCCCAACCCCAGAGAATTGCTCTCATCCAAAGAGAATTTCCTGGTGAACTCACGCAACCCCAGTTTTTTGCCCCCAGCCCCAAATAATTGCCCCCAGTCTCAAAGAATTTCTTTTTGACCTCCCCAAACTCCAGTGAATTGTCCCCCAACCCCAGAGAATTGCCCCAACCCCATATAATTGCCTTTGACCTCCCCCAAATCCAGTGAAATGCCCCCCAGCCCCAGAGAATTGCCCTTCAGCCCCGAGAATTTCCCCCCAAGCCCAGAGAATTGCCCTGTGACCTCCAACAACACACACTCACACACACAGACACACTCAGTCACACAGACACATACTCACATAGACACACACTCAGACACACACTTACACAGACACACTCTCACACAGACACACACTCACACAGACACACACTCACTCAGACACACTCTCATACAGACACACACTTACACAGACACACTCAGACACACTCTCACACAGACAAACACACAAACATTCACACAGGCACACACAGACACACACAGACACACACAGACACAAGCTCATACAGACACTCAGACACACACTCATACAGACACACACTTACACAGACACACTCAGACACACACTCACTCAGACACACTCTCACACAGACAAACACACAAACATTCACACAGACACACACTCACTCAGACACACACTCACACTCTCACACAGACACACTCAGACACACACTCACACACATACACTTACACAGACACACACATGCACACATACAGACACACACTCAGACACATTCTCACACAGACATACTCTCACACAGACACACTTTTAAACAGGTGCACTCAGATACACACTCAAACAGACACACACTCACACAGAAACACTCTCACACAGACACACACTCACACAGACACACACTCACTCAGACACACACTTACAGACACACACACTCACACAGACACACTCGCTCAAACAGATGCACTCACTCAGACACTCAGACACACACTCACACAGACACACTAAGACACACAATCATACATATACATTTAGACACACACTCACTCAGACACAGACTCACACAGACACACTCAGTCCCACAGACACACACTCACACATACACACTTGTACAGACACACTCAAACACACATTCACAGACACACACTCACACAGACACACTCACTCAAACAGATGCACTCACTCAGACACTCAGACACACACTTACACAGACACACTCAGACACACATTCATACATATACATTTAGACACACACTCACACACTCACACAGACACACTTTCACACAGACACACTCAGAAACACACTCACACAGACACACATTCACATAAACACACTCAGACACACACTCAAACTCAGACACACACTAACACAGACTCACACTCAGAAACAAACTCACCCAGAAACACTCTCACACAGACACACAGACACACACTCACACACAGACACACACTCACACACAGACACACTCACTCAGACATGCAGATACACACACACTCAGACACACTCTCACACAGACACACACTCACACAGACACACACTCACTCAGACACACTCTCATACAGACACACACTTACACAGACACACACTCACTCAGACACACTCTCACACAGACAAACACACAAACATTCACACAGGCACACACAGACACACACAGACACAAGCTCATACAGACACTCAGACACACACTCACACAGACACACTCTCATACAGACACACACTTACACAGACACACTCAGACACACACTCACTCAGACACACTCTCACACAGACAAACACACAAACATTCACACAGACACACACTCACTCAGACACACACTCACACTCTCACACAGACACACTCAGACACACACTCACACACATACACTTACACAGACACACACATGCACACATACAGACACACACTCAGACACATTCTCACACAGACATACTCTCACACAGACACACTTTTAAACAGGTGCACTCAGATACACACTCAAACAGACACACACTCACACAGAAACACTCTCACACAGACACACACTCACACAGACACACACTCACTCAGACACACACTTACAGACACACACACTCACACAGACACACTCGCTCAAACAGATGCACTCACTCAGACACTCAGACACACACTCACACAGACACACTAAGACACACAATCATACATATACATTTAGACACACACTCACTCAGACACAGACTCACACAGACACACTCAGTCCCACAGACACACACTCACACATACACACTTGTACAGACACACTCAAACACACATTCACAGACACACACTCACACAGACACACTCACTCAAACAGATGCACTCACTCAGACACTCAGACACACACTTACACAGACACACTCAGACACACATTCATACATATACATTTAGACACACACTCACACACTCACACAGACACACTTTCCCACAGACACACTCAGAAACACACTCACACAGACACACATTCACATAAACACACTCAGACACACACTCAAACTCAGACACACACTAACACAGACTCACACTCAGAAACAAACTCACCCAGAAACACTCTCACACAGACACACACTCACACACAGACACACTCACTCAGACATGCAGATACAGACACACTCAGACACACTCTCACACAGACACACACTCACACAGACACATACTAACACAGACACCCAGAGAATTGTCCCCATGCCCCAGATAATTGCCCCCAGCCCCAGAGGATTTTCCCATGACCTCCATGAAACCAAGGAAATTGCCACCAGCCCCAGAGAATTTCCCCAACCCCAGATAATTGCCCCAACCCAAGAAAATTGCCCTGTGAACTCCCCCAACCCCAATTGTTTGCCCCCCAGCTCCAAAGAATGGCCCCCAGCCAAAACAAATGCCTCCTGACCTCACTCAACCTCACATACACACACTCACACAGACACACTCTCATACAGACACACACTTACACAGACACACTCAGACACACACTCACTCAGACACACTCTCACACAGACAAACACACAAACATTCACACAGGCACACACAGACACACACAGACACAAGCTCATACAGACACTCAGACACACACTCACACAGACACACTCTCATACAGACACACACTTATACAGACACACTCAGACACACACTCACTCAGACACACTCTCACACAGACAAACACACAAACATTCACACGGACACACACTCACTCAGACACACACTCACACTCTCACACAGACACACTCAGACACACACTCACACACTCACACAGACATACACTTACACAGACACACACATGCACACATACAGACACACACTCAGACACATTCTCACACAGACATACACTCACACAGACACACTTTTAAACAGGTGCACTCAGATACACACTCAAACAGACACACACTCACACAGAAACACTCTCACACAGACACACACTCACACAGACACACACTCACTCAGACACACACTTACAGACACACACACTCACACAGACACACTCGCTCAAACAGATGCACTCACTCAGACACTCAGACACACACTCACACAGACACACTAAGACACACAATCATACATATACATTTAGACACACACTCACTCAGACACAGACTCACACAGACACACTCAGTCCCACAGACACACACTCACACATACACACTTGTACAGACACACTCAAACACACATTCACAGACACACACTCACACAGACACACTCACTCAAACAGATGCACTCACTCAGACACTCAGACACACACTTACACAGACACACTCAGACACACATTCATACATATACATTTAGACACACACTCACACACTCACACAGACACACTTTCACACAGACACACTCAGAAACACACTCACACAGACACACATTCACATAAACACACTCAGACACACACTCAAACTCAGACACACACTAACACAGACTCACACTCAGAAACAAACTCACCCAGAAACACTCTCACACAGACACACACTCACACACAGACACACTCACACAGACATGCAGATACAGACACACTCAGACACACTCTCACACAGACACACACTCACACAGACACATACTAACACAGACACCCAGAGAATTGTCCCCATGCCCCAGATAATTGCCCCCAGCCCCAGAGGATTTTCCCATGACCTCCATGAAACCAAGGAAATTGCCACCAGCCCCAGAGAATTTCCCCAACCCCAGATAATTGCCCCAACCCAAGAAAATTGCCCTGTGAACTCCCCCAACCCCAATTGTTTGCCCCCCAGCTCCAAAGAATTGCCCCCAGCCAAAACAAATGCCTCCTGACCTCACTCAACCTCACATACACACACTCACACAGACACACTCTCATACAGACACACACTTACACAGACACACTCAGACACACACTCACTCAGACACACTCTCACACAGACAAACACACAAACATTCACACAGACACACACTCACACTCTCACACAGACACACTCAGACACACACTCACACAGACATACACTTACACAGACACACACATGCACACATACAGACACACACTCAGACACATTCTCACACAGACATACTCTCACACAGACACACTCTCAAACAGGTGCACTCAGATACACACTCAAACAGACACACACTCACACAGATACACTCTCACACAGACACACACTCACACAGACACACACTCACACTCACACAGACACACACTCACTAAGACACACACTCACTCAGACACACACTTACAGACACACACACTCACACAGACACACTTGCTCAAACAGATGCACTCACTCAGACACTCAGACACACACTCACACAGACACACTAAGACACACAATCATACATATACATTTAGACACACACTCACTCAGACACAGACTCACACAGACACACTCAGTCCCACAGACACACACTCACACATACACACTTGTACAGACACACTCAAACACACATTCACAGACACACACTCACACTCACTCAAACAGATGCACTCACTCAGACACTCAGACACACACTTACACAGACACACTCAGACACACATTCATACATATACATTTAGACACACACTCACTCACACACTCACACAGACACACTTTCACACAGACACACTCAGAAACACACTCACACAGACACACATTCACATAAACACACTCAGACACACACTCAAACTCAGACACACACTAACACAGACTCACACTCAGAAACAAACTCACCCAGAAACACTCTCACACAGACACACAGACACACACTCACACACAGACACACACAGACACACTCACTCAGACATGCAGATACAGACACACTCAGACACACTCTCACACAGACACACACTCACACAGACACATACTAACACAGACACCCAGAGAATTGTCCCCATGCCCCAGATAATTGCCCCCAGCCCCAGAGGATTTCCCCATGACCTCCATGAAACCAAGGAAATTGCCAGCAGCCCCAGAGAATTTCCCCAACCCCAGATAATTGCCCCAACCCAAGAAAAATGCCCTGTGATCTCCCCCAACCCCAATTGTTTGCCCCCCAGTCCCAAAGAATTGCCCCCAGCCAAAAAAATGCCTCCTGACCTCCCTCAACCTCACATACACACACTCACACAGAAACTCACACACACTCACACAGACACACACTCACACAGACACACTCAGACACACACTCACATAGACACAGATGAACACTCACACAGACACACGCTCACACAGACACTCAGACATACACTCACACAGACACACACTCACACAGACACACACTCAGACACACACTTACACAGACACACTCAGACAGAGTCTCACACAGACACACACTCACACAGACACTCAGACACACACTCACAAAGACACACTCTCACACAGACACACACTCACACAGACACACACTCACTCAGACACTCACACACTCAGACACACTCTCACACAGACAAACACACAAACATTCACACAGACACACACTCACACTCTCACACAGACACACTCAGACACACACTCACACAGATATACACTTACACAGACACACACATGCACACATACAGACACACACTCAGACACATTCTCACACAGACATACTCTCACACAGACACACTCTCAAACAGGTGCACTCAGATACACACTCAAACAGACACACACTCACACAGATACACTCTCACACAGACACACACTCACACAGACACACACTCACTAAGACACACACTCACTCAGACACACACTTACAGACACACACACTCACACAGACACACTTGCTCAAACAGATGCACTCACTCAGACACTCAGACACACACTCACACAGACACACTAAAACACACAATCATACATATACATTTAGACACACACTCACTCAGACACAGACTCACACAGACACACTCAGTCCCACAGACACACACTCACACAGACACACTTGTACAGACACACTCAAACACACATTCACAGACACACACTCACACAGACACACTCACTCAAACAGATGCACTCACTCAGACACACACTTACACAGACACACTCAGACACACATTCATACATATACATTTAGACACACACTCACTCAGACACACTCTCACACAGACACACTCAGAAACACACTCACACAGACACACATTCACATAAACACACTCAGACACACACTCAAACTCAGACACACACTAACACAGACTCACACTCAGAAACAAACTCACCCAGAAACACTCTCACACAGACACACACTCACACACAGACACACACTCACACACAGACACACTCACTCAGACATGCAGATACAGACACACTCTCACACAGACACACACTCACACAGACACATACTAACACAGACACCCAGAGAATTGTCCCCATGCCCCAGATAATTGCCCCCAGCCCCAGAGGATTTCCCCATGACCTCCATGAAACCAAGGAAATTGCCACCAGCCCCAGAGAATTTCCCCAACCCCAGATAATTGCCCCAACCCAAGAAAATTGCCCTGTGATCTCCCCCAACCCCAATTGTTTGCCCCCCAGTCCCAAAGAATTGCCCCCAGCCAAAAAAATGCCTCCTGACCTCCCTCAACTTCACATACACACACTCACACAGAAACTCACACACACTCACACAGACACACACTCACATAGACACAGATGAACACTCACACAGACACACGCTCACACAGACACTCAGACATACACTCACACAGACACACACTCACACAGACACACACACAGACACACACTTACACAGACACACTCAGACAGAGTCTCACACAGACACACACTCACACAGACACTCAGACACACACTCACAAAGACACACTCTCACACAGACACACACTCACACAGACACACACTCACTCAGACACTCACACACTCAGACACACACTCACACAGACACACACTTACACAGATGAACACTTACACAGACAAACACTCACACAGACACACTCTCATACAGACCCACACTCACACAGACACACACTCAGACACACTTTGACATACTCTCACACAGACACACACTCACACAGACTCACACTCACACAGACACACTCTCACAAAGACTCACACAGACACACACTCATTCAGGCACACACTCACACAGACACTCAGACATACACTCACTCACACACACACTCACACAGACACACTCAGTCACACAGACACACACTCACACAGACACACTCAGACACACACTCACACAGACACACACTCACATATTTACTCAGACACACACTCACACAGACACACACACACTCACACTCTCACACAGACACACACACTCACACAAACACACTCACTCACACGGACACACTTACTCGGACACAGAGATACAGACACACTCAGACACACAGACACAGTCAGACACACACTCACTCAGACACACTCACACAGACACACATTCAGACACACACAATCAGACACACACTCACACAGACATACTCAGACACACGCTCACACAGACACTCAGACATACACTCACACAGACACACACTCACACAGACACACATACACAGACACACTCAGACAGAGTCTCACACAGACACACACTCACACAGACACTCAGACACACACTCACACAGACACACATTTACATAGACACACTCAGACACACACTCACACAGACACACACTGACAGACACACTCTCAGACACACACTGTCACAAACACTCAGAAACTCACTCATGCCGACACACACTCACACAGTCACAAACTCACACAGACACACACTCAGACACACACTGCCCAGGGTTTATACACCAGCCAGAGAAGAGTCACAGTACAGCCGCACTCACTCAGACACACACTCACACACATTCTCACACAGACACACACTCAGACACACACTGCCCAGGGTTTATACACCAGCCAGAGAAGAGTCACAGTACAGCCGCACTCACTCAGACACACACTCACACTCAGACACATTCTCACACAGACACACACTCAGACACACACTCACACAGACTAACACAGACACACTCAGACACTCACTCATGCAGACACACACTCACACAGTCACACAGTCACACAGACACAGACGCACTCTGCCCATGGTGATACACCAGCAAGAGAAGTGTAACAGTACAGCCACACTCACTCAAACACACACTCTCACTCAGACACATTCTCACACAGACACACACTCACACAGACACACACTCACACAGACACACACTCACACAGACACACTCAGACACACACTCACACAGACAAACACTGGGACACACACTCACTCAGACACACACTCACACAGACACACTCAGACACACGCTGTCCAGGGTGATACACCAGCCCAGAGAAGTGTCACAGTACAGCCGCACTCACTCAGACACACACTCACACTCAGACACACAGACACATTCTCACACAGAGAACACACTCACACACACACTCACACAGACACACACTCACTCAGATACACACTCACACAGACACACACTCACACAGGCACACTCAGATACACACTCACACAGACACACACAGACACACACTTACACAGACACACACAGACCTATGCTTAGACACAAACTCACACAGACACACCTTTACACAGACACACACTCACACAAACACACACTGACAGACACACTCTCAGACACACACTGCCACAAACACTCAGAAACTCACTCATGCAGACACACACAGACACACACTTACACAGACACACACAGACCTATGCTTAGACACACACTCACACAGACACACATTTACACAGACACACTCAGACACACACTCACACAGACACACACTGACAGACACACCCTCAGACACACACTGCCCAGGGTTTATACACCAGCCAGAGAAGTGTCACAGTACAGCCACACTCACTCAGACACACACACACTCACACTAAGACACATTCTCACACAGACACACACTCAGACACACACTCACACAGACTAACACAGACACACTCAGACACTCACTCATGCAGACACACAATCACACAGTCACACAATCACACAGACTCACTCTGCCCCGGGTGATACACCAGCAAGAGAAGTGTAACAGTACAGCCACACTCACTCAAACACACACTCTCATACAGACACATGCTCACACAGACACACTCTCACACAGACACACACTCACACAGACACACACTCACACAGGTGCACTCAGACACACACACACAGACAAACACTGGGACACACACTTACACAGACACACACTTACACACTCAGACACACACTCACCCAGAAACACTCTCACAAAGACACACACTCGCATAGACACACAGATACAGACATACTCAGACACAGAGACACAGTCAGACACACACTCACACAGACACACTCTCACACAGACACACACTCAGACACACTTTGACATACTCTCACACAGACACACACTCACACAGACTCACACTCACACAGACACACTCTCACAAAGACTCACACAGACACACACTCATTCAGGCACACACTCACACAGACACTCAGACATACACTCACTCACACACACACTCACACAGACACACTCAGTCACACAGACACACACTCACACAGACACACTCAGACACACACTCACACAGACACACACTCACATATTTACACAGACACACTCAGACACACACTCACACAGACACACACACACTCACACTCTCACACAGACACACACACTCACACAAACACACTCACTCACACAGACACACTTACTCGGACACAGAGATACAGACACACTCAGACACACAGACACAGTCAGACACACACTCACTCAGACACACTCACACAGACACACATTCAGACACACACAATCAGACACACACTCACACAGACACACTCAGACACACGCTCACACAGACACTCAGACATACACTCACACAGACACACACTCACACAGACACACATACACAGACACACTCAGACAGAGTCTCACACAGACACACACTCACACAGACACTCAGACACACACTCACACAGACACACATTTACATAGACACACTCAGACACACACTCACACAGACACACACTGACAGACACACTCTCAGACACACACTGTCACAAACACTCAGAAACTCACTCATGCCAACACACACTCACACAGTCACAAACTCACACAGACACACACTCAGACACACACTGCCCAGGGTTTATACACCAGCCAGAGAAGAGTCACAGTACAGCCGCACTCACTCAGACACACACTCACACTCAGACACATTCTCACACAGACACACACTCAGACACACACTGCCCAGGGTTTATACACCAGCCAGAGAAGAGTCACAGTACAGCCGCACTCACTCAGACACACACTCACACTCAGACACATTCTCACACAGACACACACTCAGACACACACTCACACAGACTAACACAGACACACTCAGACACTCACTCATGCAGACACACACTCACACAGTCACACAGTCACACAGACACAGACGCACTCTGCCCATGGTGATACACCAGCAAGAGAAGTGTAACAGTACAGCCACACTCACTCAAACACACACTCTCACTCAGACACATTCTCACACAGACACACACTCACACAGACACACACTCACACAGACACACACTCACACAGACACACTCAGACACACACTCACACAGACAAACACTGGGACACACACTCACTCAGACACACACTCACACAGACACACTCAGTCACACAGACACACACTCAGACACACGCTGTCCAGGGTGATACACCAGCCCAGAGAAGTGTCACAGTACAGCCGCACTCACTCAGACACACACTCACACTCAGACACACAGACACATTCTCACACAGAGAACACACTCACACACACACTCACACAGACACACACTCACTCAGATACACACTCACACAGACACACACTCACACAGGCACACTCAGATACACACTCACACAGACACACACAGACACACACTTACACATACACACACAGACCTATGCTTAGACACAAACTCACACAGACACACCTTTACACAGAGACACTCAGACACACACTCACACAGACACACACTGACAGACACACTCTCAGACACACACTGCCACAAACACTCAGAAACTCACTCATGCAGACACACACAGACACACACTTACACAGACACACACAGACCTATGCTTAGACACACACTCACACAGACACACATTTACACAGACACACTCAGACACACACTCACACAGACACACACTGACAGACACACCCTCAGACACACACTGCCCAGGGTTTATACACCAGCCAGAGAAGTGTCACAGTACAGCCACACTCACTCAGACACACACACACTCACACTAAGACACATTCTCACACAGACACACACTCAGACACACACTCACACAGACTAACACAGACACACTCAGACACTCACTCATGCAGACACACAATCACACAGTCACACAATCACACAGACTCACTCTGCCCCGGGTGATACACCAGCAAGAGAAGTGTAACAGTACAGCCACACTCACTCAAACACACACTCTCATACAGACACATGCTCACACAGACACACTCTCACACAGACACACACTCACACAGACACACACTCACACAGGTGCACTCAGATACACACTCACACATACACACATTCACACAGACACACTCAGACACACACACACAGACAAACACTGGGACACACACTTACACAGACACACACTTACACACTCAGACACACACTCACCCAGAAACACTCTCACAAAGACACACACTCGCATAGACACACAGATACAGACATACTCAGACACAGAGACACAGTCAGACACACACTCACACAGACACACTCTCATACAGACACACACTCACACAGACACACACTCACTCAGACACTCACACACTCAGACACACACTCACACAGACACACACTCACACACTCTCATACAGACCCACACTCACACAGACACACACTTAGACACACTCGGACATACTCTCACACAGACACACACTCACACAGACACACTCTCATATAGACTCACACAGACACACACTCATTCAGACACACTCTCACACAGACTCACACTCACACAGACACACACTCATTCAGACACACACTCATTCAGACACACTCTCACACAGACTCACACTGGCACCGACACACACTCATTCAGACACACTCTCACACAGACTCACACTGACACAGACACACACTCACAAAGATACACTCAGTCTCACAGACACACACTCACACAGACACATTCTCTCACAGACACACACTCACACAGACACATTTTTACACAGACACACTCAGACACACATTCACAGAGACACACTCAGACACACACTCACACAGACAAACACTGGGACACACACTCACACAGACACACACTCACACTCCGACACACACTTACATAGACACACACTTACACACTCAGACACACACTCACCCAGAAACACAAAGACACACACTCGCATAGACACACAGATACAGACACACAGATACAGACAACCTCAGACACAGAGACACAGTCAGACACACACTCACACAGACACACTCTCATACAGACACACACTCACACATACACTCACACACTCAGACACACACTCACACAGACACACACTCACACACTCTCATACAGACACACACTCACACAGACACACTCTCACACAGACTCACACTCACACAGACACACACTCATTCAGACACACTCTCACACAGACTCACACTCACACAGACACACACTCACACAGACACACTCACTCAGACACACACTCCAACAGAAACATTCAGACACACACACTCAGACACACACTCACACAGACACACACAGACACACACTCACACAGACACACACTCACACAGATGAACACTCGCACAGACACACACTCATTCAGACACACCCTCACACAGACTCACACAGACACACACTCACACAGACACACTCAGACATACACTAATTCAGACACACACTCACAAAGACACACTCAGTCTCACAGACACACACTCACACAGACACACACTCACACAGCTACATTTTTACACAGACACACTCAGACACACACTCACAAAGACACACACAGACACACACTCACACTCTCACACAGACACACTCACACAGACACACACTCACACAGTCACACACTCACACAGACACACACGCTGCCCAGGGTGATACACCAGCCAGAGAAGTGTGACAGTACACCCGCACTCACTCAGACACACACTCACACTCAGACACACAGACACATTCTCACACAGACACACTCTCACAGAGACACACACTCAGACACACACTCACACAGACTAACGCAGACACACTCAGACACTCACTCGTGCAGACACACAGTCACACAATCACACAGACACAGACGCACTCTGCCCAGGGTGATACACCAGCAAGAGAAGTGTCACAGTACAGCCGCACTCACTCAGACACACACTCAGACACATTCTCACACAGACACACTCTCACACAGACACACACTCACACAGGCACACTCAGATACACACTCACACAGACACACTCACACACTCACTCAGATACACACTCACAAAGGCACACACTCACACAGGCGCACTCAGATACACACTCACACAGACACACATTCACACAGACACACTCAGACACACACTCAGACACACACGCATACAGACAAACACTGGGACACACACTCACACAGACACACACTCTCACTCAGACACACACTTACACAGACACACACATTTAGACACACACTCACCCAGAAACACTCTCACACAGACACACAGACACACACTCACACACACACGCTCACTCAGACACACAGATACAGACACAAATTTAGGCACACACTCACCAAGAAACACTCTCACACAGACACACAGACACACACTCACTCAGACACACAGATACAGACACACTCAGACACATAGACACAGTCAGACACACACTCACTCAGACACACAGACACACACTCCAACAGATACACTCAGACACACACTCACACAGACACACACTCACACAGACACATACTAACACAGATTAACACAGACACACTGAGACACTTACTCAGACAGTCACACACTCACACACACACACACACACACACACTCACACAGACACACTTAGACGCACACTGCCCAGGGTGATGCACCAGCCAGAAAAGTGTTGCAACTGAGCCAGAGTTTGCCAGGGAGGAGAGAGGGAGAAGAGAGTTTCACACAGAAACACTCTCACACAGACACACACTCACACACAGACACACTAACACTCAGACACACACTGACACAGACACACTCACTCAGACACACAGATACAGACACACTCAGACACATAGACACAGTCAGACACACACTCACTCAGAAACACTCACACAGACACACACTCCAACAGACACACTTAGACACACACTCAGACACACACTCACACAGATACACACTCACACAGACTAACACAGACACACTCAGACACTCACTCATGCAGACACACACTCACACAGACACAGACGCAGACGCACGCTGCCCAGGGTGATACACCAGCCAGAGAAGTGTCACAGCACAGCCGCACTCACTCAGACACCCACTCACACTCAGACACCCAGACACACTCAGATTCACACTTACACAGGCACACTCAGATACACACTCACTCGTTCAGACACAAACTCACACAGACACACTCAGTCACACAGACACACACTCACACAGACACACTCAGTCACAGAGACACACACTCACACAGACAAACACAGACCCATTCTTAGACACACACTTACACAGACACACATTCACACAGACACACACTTACACAGACACACATTTACACAGACACACTCAGACACACACTCACACTCTCACAAACACACACGCTCACTTAGACACACTCACTCAGACACACACTCCAACAGACACATTCAGACACACACTCCTCACACAGACACACACAGACACACACTCAGACACATGCTGCCCAGGGTGATACACCAGCCAGAGAAGTGTCACAGTACAGCCACACTCACTCAGACACACACTCACACTCAGACACACAGACATATTCTCACACAGACACACACTCTCTCAGATACACACTCACACAGACACACACTCACACAGGCGCACTAAGATACACACTCACACAGACACACACAGACACACACTTACACTGACACACACAGACCCACGCTTAGACACACACTCACACAGACACACATTTACACAGACACACTCAGACACACACTCACTCAGACACACACTTACACAGACACACTCAGTCACACAGACACACACTCACACAGACACACACAGACCCACGCTTAGACACACACTCACACAGACACACATTTACACAGACACACTCAGACACACACTCACTCAGACACACACTCACACAGACACACTCAGTCACACAGACACACATTCACACAGACACACACTTACACAGGCGCACTAAGATACACACTCACACAGACACACACAGACACACACTTACACAGACACACACAGACCCACGCTTAGACACACACTCACACAGACACACACTCACACAGACACACATTTACACAGACACACTCAGACACACACTCACTCAGACACACTCAGTCACACAGACACACACTCACACAGACACACACAGACACACAGACCCACACTTAGACACACACTCACACAGACACACATTTACACAGACACACTCAGACAAACACTTACTCAGACACACACTCACACAGACACTCAGTCACACAGACACACATTCACACAGACACACACTTACACAGACACACACTTACACAGACACACATTTACACAGACACACTCAGACACACACTCACACTCTCACAAACACACACACTCACACAGACACACTTACTCAGACACACAGATACAGACACACTCAGATGCACACTCACACATTCTCACACAGACACACACTCACACACACACACAGACACACCCTCACTCAGATACACACTCACACAGACACACACTCACACAGGCGCACTAAGATACACACTCACACAGACACACACAGACACACACTTACACAGACACACACAGACCCACGCTTAGACACACACTCACACAGACACACACTGACAAAAACTCAGACACACACTCACACAGACACACTCTCACACAGTCACACAGACACACACTCACACAGACACGCACTCACACTCAGACACACACTCACACAAACACTCAGAAACTCACTCATGCAGACACACACTCACACAGACACACACTCAGACACACACTGCCCAGGGTTTATACACCAGCCAGAGAAGTTTCAGTACAGCCGCACTTACTCAGACACACATTCTCACACAGACACACTCACACACAGACACACACTCAGACACACACTCACACAGACTAACACAGACACACTCAGACACTCACTCATGCGGACACACACTCACACAGACACACAATCACACAGACACAGACGCACTCTGCCCAGGGTGATACACCAGCAAGAGAAGTGTAACAGTATAGCCACACTCACTCAGACACACACTCTCACTCAGACACACACTCACACAGACACACTCTCACACAGACACACACTCACACAGACACACACTCACACAGGTGCACTCAGATACACACTCACACATACACACATTCACACAGACACACTCAGACACACACTCACACAGACAAACACTGGGACACACACTCACACAGACACACACTCACACTCCGAAACACACTTACACAGACACACACTTACACACTCAGACATACACTCACCCAGAAACACTCTCACAAAGACACACACTCGCATAGACACACAGATACAGACACACTCAGACACAAAGACACAGTCAGACACACACTCACACAGACACACTCTCACACAGACACACTCACACAGACACACACTCACACAGGTGCACTCAGATACACACTCACACATACACACATTCACACAGACACACTCAGACACACACTCACACAGACAAACACTGGGACACACACTCACACAGACACACACTCACACTCCGACACACACTTACACAGACACACACTTACAAACTCAGACACACACTCACCCAGAAACACTCTCACAAAGACACACACTTGCATAGACACACAGATACAGACACACTCAGACACAGAGACACAGTCAGACACACACTCACACAGACACACTCTCATACAGACACACACTCACACAGACACACACTCAGACACACACTTACACAGACACACTCAGACAGAGTCTCACACAGACACACACTCACACAGACACACACTCACTCAGACACTCACACACTCAGACACACACTTACGCAGACACACACTCACACACTCTAATACAGACCCACACTCACACAGACACACACTCAGACACACTCGGACATACTCTCACACAGACAAACTCTCACACAGACTCACACTCACACAGACACACACTCATTCAGACACACTCTCACACAGACTCACACTCACACAGGCACACACTCACACAGACATACACTCACAAAGACACACTCAGTCTCACAGACACACACTCACACAGACACACACTCACACAGACACATTTTTACACAGACACACTCAGAGACACACTCACCTAGACACACACAGACACACACTCACACTCTCACACAGACATACACACAGACACACACTCACACAGACACGCTCACTCAGACACACACTCCAACAGAAACATTCAGACACACTCAGACACACACTCACACAGACACACACAGACACACACTCACACACTCAGACACACACTCACACAGACACACACTCACACAGATGAACACTCACACAGATGAACACTCACACAGATGAACACTCACACAGACACACACTCATTCAGACACACTCTCACACATAAACACTCAGACATACACTCACTCAGACACACACTCACACACACAGACACACTCAGTCACACAGACACACAGACACACACTCACACAGACACACACTCACACAGGTGCACT
The DNA here is from genome assembly GCA_027410445.1 of Discoglossus pictus. NCBI lineage: Eukaryota > Metazoa > Chordata > Amphibia > Anura > Alytidae > Discoglossus > Discoglossus pictus. Next base: position 374,740,907 of record CM050165.1, read on the forward strand.
CAGATACACACTCACACATACACACATTCACACAGACACACTCAGACACACACTCACACAGACAAACACTGGGACACACACTCACACAGACACACACTCACACTCCGAAACACACTTACACAGACACACCCTTACACACTCAGACATACACTCACCCAGAAACACTCTCACAAAGACACACACTCGCATAGACACACAAATACAGTTACACTCAGACACAGAGACACAGTGATGTCACTGCTGCTTGCTGAGTAATAGATATCTCATTAAAAATGAGATATCCATTATGTAAATCGCAGTTGCTGGGGTTTTTTACTAGGTGGGTTATGATGCATTCTACAGGATGCATTCATAACCCACCTCACTTTAATATACCTTTTATTTCTTATAACATTCTATATTCCTGATATGTTTTTTTTTTCTTTCTCTATAGTTTCTTTCTGTTCTGTTTCTATCTCCTTACAGTTTTATGGTACCTTACTCCCTATGACTTGGAAATCTTTCCAAAATATTTCCAACCCTCTTTATTTTCTCTGATCTACACTCATGGAGTCTCCTTCACAACAGACCAAATAGATTTTTTTTTTTTTTAAGCCCGTAATTTTTCAATGGGAATTTAATATCAGTATAGCTCCGGACTTGACAAAGAGATGAAGCTCTCGAAAGCTTGTCATATATATATGAATATGTCTGTCCAACAACAAAAGGTACCACTATATACTGCAAAACTCTGATTATTCATCTATATATGGTAGCAGGTTTTTTAACTTGCTTTAGACATTCAAATGTGAACACATATGTACTTTTTATTTACTGTACTATTGTACAGTGGAGGGCTTCTATCGCTCTTTTGCCCACCATATTATAAATGATTGTTGTGGTGAACTACCTACTCATAATTTCCAAAACACGCTGGGATCCTGCTCCATGCTGATGACAGCCAGTAAGCTTGAAACAGCTATACATGGATTGGATACTCAGCCTGTGTTTATTCCAACCTTGGCTTTGCATCAAAGCTGTGTAATACGGCATGCATAAGCTTAAAGGAAGCCATGTTTGATGATGGCTACGGAATGAAGAGCGAGGCATTTGTGGCCACATTTGTGTGTCCCAGCTCAACTTCCCAGAATGCAGTGTAATAACTATTTTTCTCGGAACTCTGAGCTGGTAGCAGGTTTTTTAACTTGCTTTAGACATTCAAATGTGAACACAGATGTACTTTTTATTTACTGTACTACTGTATGGTGGAGGGCTTCTATCGCTCTTTTGCCCACCATATTATAAATGATTGTTGTGGTGAACTACCTACTCATAATTTCCACAACACAGGCTGAGATCCCGCTCCATGCTGATGATAGCCAGTAAGCTTGAAACAGCTGTACATGGATTGGATACTCAGCCTGTGTTTATTCCAACCTTGGCTTTGCATTAAAGCTGTGTAATACAGCATGCATAAGCTTAAAGGAAGCCATGTTTGATGATGGCTACGGAATGAGGAGCGAGACATTTGTAGCCACATTTGTGTGTCCCAGCTCAACGTCCCAGAATGCAGTGTAATAACTGTTTTTCTTGGAACTCTGAGTTGGTAGCAGGTTTTTTAACTTGCTTTAGACATTCAAATGTGAACACAGATGTACTTTTTATTTACTGTACTACTGTATGGTGGAGGGCTTCTATCGCTCTTTTGCCCACCATATTATAAATGATTGTTGTGGTGAACTACCTACTCATAATTTCCACAACACAGGCTGAGATCCCGCTCCATGCTGATGATAGCCAGTAAGCTTGAAACAGCTGTACATGGATTGGATACTCAGCCTCTGTTTATTCCAACCTTGGCTTTGCATTAAAGCTGTGTAATACAGCATGCATAAGCTTAAAGGAAGCCATGTTTGATGATGGCTACGGAATGAGGAGCGAGACATTTGTAGCCACATTTGTGTGTCCCAGCTCAACGTCCCAGAATGCAGTGTAATAACTGTTTTTCTTGGAACTCTGAGTTGGTAGCAGGTTTTTTAACTTGCTTTAGACATTCAAATGTGAACACAGATGTACTTTTTATTTACTATATATATACAAATATACTATCAGTCAAATATAGATGTCTGGTACATTTGGCGTGCAAAGGGGAGCATGACCACACAGCGCACATTATAAATTCCTGTAGCAGAGAACATTGCTCCTAACATTAATTGTGGCACCGATCCAGGGTCCCTTTAAGTCAAGTTCTCCAGCTGTGTACTTTGCTGTCAGTGATCCTAGATCCAGTGACTAGAGTCTGATGCAGGGATCTATCTCCTGTAATAGGTGAGGTTTATCTGTCCAAAGTTTCAAACACAGTGTGTATGTAGCTGTGATATGCTGTCTTGCAGAAAACTATGACTGATTTCAGTCTCTGAAAGGTAGGTGAGGTAACATGAATGGGGTTAGGCTTTTGGTCTTAGGTCTAGGCAGTTTCCTAGTATAGAAATGAGGGTTCTGAACTATTCAGTGGAGGTTATATCTGGAAATTGCCATTGATTTCTCTTATGTCCACTTTCAATGTGGCAGTTGTAAGCTATAAACAGTAGAAAGTTCTGGGCATTAGTGGACACGAAGAAAATAAGTAAGATACTAGGCCTAAGCCTGTGCAGTCACTCCTTGGATATAATGCTTTACCTCAATAATACAATAAGATATATTGACCACGATATTATGTACATCAAGCACAGATGGCTTAATATTGGGATGATAGGATGCAGATTTGGAGTTAATTCCCTACGTTGCTATTCAGGATGGCTTAACCAGAAGACACTATAGTTCTCTAAGTTATTAGTGAGTTCACATAGGACATGAGAAAACTTTAACAAAAGAAAGCTCTCAGCACCTTCTGAGTGAGTATTCTTCTGAAAACATTATGGAGTTAGGTATGGGTTACTAGGTCTTTAGAATTAAGTTGTTCTGCAGTGGTATATTTTAGTCTTAATAGTTTTATGAGGAACAAGTCTGATTGATGTTTGGGGACAGACTGAAATGAAAGTTGATTTTTGGAGAAAAGTTAGCATTTAGGTCTTATAAAACAGAAGTGGTAGAACATTGCATACAAATGGCTACTCCTGCTCTTTTGAAGGGTCCAGAGGCTAAAAAAAACATTTTACAAAGTAGTGTAAAAGTACTACACATGTGAAAATCGAGAGACATGAATTACCTATAGCATTACAATGTTTGGCCTTTTGGTGGCATGATATGTGAAAACAATTCTGCCTTGCAATATACCATTGGGACTCTGACAGTCTGAGACTATACAGTATCTTTATGATATACATAATTTCCATATGTTAAAATGTACAAATGAGACAATGATGTAACTCTTTATAAATGCACTACTACCACAGTAGAGTATGTATTGCCAGTGGTAATCTACCATTAGATGAATTTGAACAAGTTCAGTTGTAAAGCTATAAACTAGTATGAAAAATACACTCAAACATAAATTGTAATATAAATTAAGTGTGACATCCAGGAAGGACTACAAACATATTATCCTTAAGCATGGGACCTGGGGTGCCTCTCACTTTTAACAAACTCATCTTCATAGCATGGAAGATGGAGGGATGAATAATAATATGGTGTGTAATTTCTTGTTAGTTATCTGATTGTAATTAAATTTGTTCCAGAACATCAATGAACCTTAGGTTCATGTATGATGTAGGTGATTCTACATATTTTTTTCTGAGCTTTCCGGCTTTGTGCACACTATGGTGATCTTTGTATGTCTTCAAGATGGTGGTGGGATCTGTGAAGATACTAATTGTGAAGAGTCTTGTGTTCACAATTAACTCCCACTTGTAATGGACTTCATTAGCTTGCATCTTTCAGGTTGGCTTCTGTGTTTTGACCGAAGTTTAATGCCCCATGGGCATGGTCTATAAATAGTTGTTAGTTATAAAGAGCCATATTCAATTCTAAGCCCGCAACTCAATCACAGGCGGACGAATGTCTGTGGTGTGTTGCAAGCTCCCTTTTGTCTCTGATTGCGATGCTTTTCAATTGCTCAAGCCAGCAAGTTACAGTCCCAAAGTCTAAACTGTAAATTATGCACTGGTTCAGAGCAGTTCAGGGCGGGAGCCTGTAACCTCCCATTTCAAATCAGCCAATAGAAAATATTACGGCAGTAAAACATGGAGGTTACATGTCACTTAGCTTCAGGGTCCCATATGCGATCAGACTCGCAAACCTGCAAAATAAAGAATTATGAAAATGAATGCCAATAATGTTCTAGTCCATATGGGTGGCCTGATATGTATTAACTCATTGATACCCGAGATCTATTTAGCCCCGAAATTAAACATAAAAATAAATTAAATTTGAGAACTGGAGACTGTTGTGCAATTAATTCTAATGTCTTTCATCTCTTTCCCCGTTATTTACAGTGCAGTATTGATTTTTTATTTGCTTTTACAAAGCTACAAATAGGTATTTAACCCCTTTGCGGGTCCTCTCTAGCACTTGTAGGATTTCCCCCTTTTTTTGCCATTTAAGGGTGTGAAAACATTGGAGTGCTGGGGCAAATTGAGCAATTGTATAGCGATTTGTGATTTTAGTCTTGCGAAAGTGAAAGATCATTGGAGGCTGTAAGTTACAAGTTTAACCATCGCAATATTTTCAAGTCCGTAACTCGGAAGCCATTCGGAGCCCGCAAAAAGACGCCAATTGAATAGCAAATTAACTTGTGACCTCATTTACAGACTACCGAATCGCCCAAAACCTCAATTGAATGTGGCTCATGGTCAGGAACCAGTTGTAGAGAAAAGGAACCTCTGGCTGTTTCTGGAACACTTTTCAGACTTAGGTTGATCCTTGTCATCCGGTTTGATAAATCATCAGCCAATTTCAATAACTCATACATTTTGTCTTATATTTTGTGCATTTTCAGATTCAAAGTTCCATGTGATGCTGTTAGCTTATCCAGTTTTCTTACTGTAGTATCTTTCAAAACAGTTTTAGAATGACTATATAAAGGTTTTTGTGAAGCTATAAATCATGATTTTATTTTCTCATATATTCAGAAAAGATGTGTTGTCAGATTGTTCTTCTGGCTTACCCACAGATACCTCAATGGGGAAATGTGTTAGTGTACTAACATTGTGCAGAAATATATTTGCTTTGCCTTTTTTTTTTTTACAGGGACAGGAAATATATATTTTTTTTCTTTCACTAAAAAGAGTATGCTGTAATCATTGCCAAAATTGTATTTTGCAAGAAAAAAATGTTAAGTAAATCTGGTTGAAACTTCATTGAAACTAACAGGAAGTGCACTGAGCATATGGATGTCTGTAGATTTATTTGGTAATCCTACTGTTACTGCTCAAAGGCTGATAAGAGCAAGACTTGAGACCAGTTACACATTTGAATATTTTTTTCTGCTTTGAAAGCATCATTTGAAACAGTAAAACACATGGTGGTGTATTATCAGACTCCCTCTTTCAAATACAAAAAATAAATGCTTTCAATGTTCCTTTAATGTTATCTGGCACTTCCAATGCCATTCGGAAATAGGTGTGTTTATTGGAGGGTCAATGTTTGTTTACATACCTCAAGATCTTCAAGACAAAGAAGTTACCTGCAAACAGTTACTGCAATTATTTAAGTGTTCTATGTATCAGTTCATATGAACATTTTTAAGGCATTTAAAAGGTTAACATTAAATAGTTGGTGCAAATATATCTGTGCATAAGAGTATCTTACAGTGTGTGTCCCTGTATTAAGCAGTTGTGGCTTGGTTATTGGGTGTGGGCTGTCTTCCCCTTAACTATACAAACTTGCTTAGCTGGGCATGCAGTATGAGTGAGGGCTTGGCCATATTACCTTGAGTCTGATGACTGATTTGTTTTTAAAGGCTGGCAGTGCTGGTTCTAGTGAAGAGTAGTTCTTCTTATAGTATCCCTTGTCGTTCTTCCCTATCGTTTTAGGGCTTCAGGTTTTGAAAGACAAATGTCAATTATTTTGTAACAGCTGTGCGCCCACGTTAGTACACTCTTGTTGCTAGAAATGTACTCAATATAAAGACGTGATATCTCACTTCTGCTTTACTTTCAGCTTGTGGAACAGTTATTTGTTCTCTGTGGCATCACAGCAGCTACACCCAGAGGCAAGCAGGAAGATTAAGACTAAAAACAGTTTCGCAGCAAACTAGGATCCTTAACAAAGGGTTTCTGGACATTGTAAGCATCAAATTGAAGGTAAGCGTGTGCTGATTCTGTGCTCTTTATACAATTTTGACAGATTTCCTTTTGTAAATTTGTATTAAATTATGACAAAGTGTCACCATTACTGTCTAGTTATAAATGATTTTAAGTTGTAGGTGCAAATTATATAATTATAATAGAATAAGAATATGAACAATGTGTGTTTATGTATATATAGGTATACCACACATACAAACAAAAATATCACTGCATATAGACATTTCAGTGCATGTATAAACATGTTTCCATTAATTCCACTGCATCTTCTGGCAGCCTGCTGCCCCTAGCAATGTTCTGTCCTAGGCCTGGGCCTAGTCAGAAACAAACCCCTGAAAGAATCAATGCTTTCAACTTATGCTTGCGCTGCAAGTATGCAGTCTAAAGTGTCATCTTGGTGTGTATGTACAAGAAATGCAAGTCAATTAGTGTTTCAGGGTTATGCAGACCCTGGGACATTTTGTTCATAGGTCATATTTTTTATTTTATTAACATAAAACATTTTGTTACCAAACCTAAATCTTTTTTTTCAAAAACAGTACTGTGTGACGAAATAAAATATATGTTAGATAATATTGAGTCTCCTAAAGAGGATAATTAGATGGAAAAAGCTATATATAATTAAAAAATGATTTAAGGTTGATGCTTCTGCTGTTTATTTTTTAAATGTTCCATTCATGATATTCTGAATGTTGTATATATTTCTATAAGAGGACTTGCCATCTGCCTGCTTCTGAGAATCTGCAGTGGAAGGGATAGATGTCAAATTATACAAGTTTTAATCATTTATAAAGTCATCTCCCATTTCCCTTTACCCATCCACTGCACAGCAGATAAAAACATGCCCTTAGGCTGAAACTATCAGGAAGTGCAGACCAATAGATCCCTGTTTATACAGTTGAGGCTGGCATTGCCTTTTGAAGATCGGGTCTGTTTCTGCTGAATTGTGGTTGCTCGCTGTTCGGATATGACTACTATCAGTTATTCTTTTAAAAACCTTGATAATACTGATATTTACTGTATAATTATATAAATCTTCACAGTGTACCTAATCTTTTGCAAATATATATTGAGCCCCATTCAATTAAAGGGTTTTGGGTGATCAGGTAGCCCGTATGTGAAGTCGCAAGTTAATTTGCTATTCAATTGGCGTCTTTTTGCGGGCTCCAAACAGCTTATGGCCTTGAAAAAATGGCGATGGTTAAACTCGTAACTTACAGCCTCCTGAAGCCACAAGACTTCTGATAGCAAAAATCACTAATAGCTATTCAATTGCAGCCACAATTAAGGCCGCAAATACCCTCCCCCCAACTATCACCCACCCAGGGATCAGGCCCCTTCCCCTCTGTCCCTCTCCTAAGTGTGCCTGGTGCTCGGGCCACCCTGACATCACCCACCTGCTCCTTTACACTCCCCTCCACCACGCCTCTCCACCTCCTCCCCATCACTCCTCTCCTCCTCCCCAGCACTCCTCTCCTCATATTAATCCCCAAAATAATAGAACGATAAATTAAAGTAAGTGTAACTGTTAATATGTGATGGAAAACACAACTGTGTGTATTATGTGTAATTAATAACTGTTGGGGTATGGGGTGTGGGAGATGAGATGGGGGGGTTTGTATGGAGTGACATAGTTCTATATGTCTCTATGTTTGTTGTCTAAATTATGTGTATTGCAATTATGTGTAATCTGTAGATATGTGTAATCAAGGACTAAGTGTAAAATAGTAAATGGTATAATATAAATGAACAAAACCGCAAATTACTTCTCTCCAAATTCTCCTACTCTCTCTCTAACTCGAACCAGCCACCAACTCCTGGGCCTGCGTGCTACTTTGTCAGAAAATACAACACAGTCAACGCAGGGCGGTTGGAACGCAAATTTATAATCTCCCTCTGTCAATCATCTGCGGCTAGAATGCTTTCTATTGGCTGAAAGGCTGTGTTATACTACGTTATAACCCGATTGGATTGCATCTCGACCAGCCCCTTAACAGTCTGCTGCCGTGGGAGATATTTACGGGCTTGAGACTTCGGCCCGTAACCCGCACCCTTGCTCAATTGAATAGCATCACAATTATAGATGAATGGGAGCCTGCAACACACCCACAGACATTTAGCCGTCTGCGATCAAGTTGCGCGCTTGAAATTAAATGTGGCTCATTATTTTTATGTTTCTATTGATAAATATACTGCTTAAACTGTAGGAAATAGTAATTGATGTTCATTACATACCAGCATAAATGGTAATGTTCCATACATAAAAATACAAACCGAACATTACAGTGCAAGAGTGTAAGACATATGTAGAACACCAAATAAATGCACATTGGTAGAAACAAACCATATTCTATAGTGTTAAAGATACACAGTATTACACCATATGAATACACTTAGGTCATTAGTGTTTTATTTGCTAAATGGATATTGTCTGTTTTAATTATGTGTTTTTTCTTTTTTCCTTTTTAGATCATTATTCCTCATAAAAAGATGTTAATGGGCAATAGTAAGTTATTTCATTGTATATTTATATTGTATTTGTAATATGCACTGGAAAAATAAAATGGAGTATTTGCCTGGCATTTCTCTAGCTCCTTCACAGGATGTCACTAAGGGGAGATATGTGATCTGAAATTGCAAATATGTTGTTACATTGACACTCACTTCACTTCGGTTTGCCGAGAGACTGCTACCCCACCCAAATTCTAGTCATACCTGGGTTCATGTAGTTACTTGCATAGACCATTTAGCTAGAAACAAAGAGCTATCAAACTAAAACTTTTCATCCAAAAACAGATATAAATAAGAAACTATCATCTATTTTTGTCATATGAACTCCCTGACATCTTTACTTCTTTGTTCACGTAATGGTATCTATAGGGCCGGTTTATCATTTGGCAGAGTAGAGGTGCTTGTATGAATGGTTTGCCATTTTTGTATTAAAACTCTCTCAGAGTAGATATTGGGGTTTATACAATGCTCCTTAGAGGAAGTACCATGATATGGATGCTGCTCATCAAAACACTTCTTCTCTTCTTTACATTTCATAATGAGAGGCAAGCGGCTGCAGGGAGCAGCATGTGCAGTTAGATGGTCATCAGACCAGTCAGAAAGGTAATTACCAAATACATTTGTTTGCCCCTTAAACCCACCTATACCAGTGCAAACAGCAAAGCAGCTACGTTATTGAAAAGTGGAGTCAAACAGCAGAATTAGAAAACGGAGTGAAATATTCTAGTATACTAAAAATATATATTTAGAATGTTTAAAACTCTGTTCTGCAACTTCTGTCGCTTATCATTGTTAACACTAACACTCAATACAGTTACTAGCTGGTATTTTGCAACTAAATACATAGGCCCTCATTCAATTGTGATTTGGCCAATTAAATAGGGCTCTAAATAAGCACATAGCATATTTTTTTAAAGAAGTTTTTAGTTAGTGAAACCTTGCTTTTGGATAGATGTTTACTATTATTATTTATAGCCCTATTCAATTTGCTAAATTGCAATTGAATGAGGGCCATAGAAAGACTTAGGCACTCATTCAATTGCAATTAGGCCAATTGAATAGGGCTCAAAATAAGCACATAACATATATTTTTTAAAGAAGTTTTCATTTAGTGAGCATCTATTCAAAAGCAAGGTTTTCACTAACTAAAAACTTATTCAAAAAAAATATGCTATGTGCTTATTTAGACCACCAATCAATTGACCAAATCGCAATTGAATGAGGGCCTTATGGTTTAATTTATGGTTTAATTTAAAAGGATGATTTTTGTTTTAATTCAGTGTAATTTTACCAGTGTCTAAATTGTGATTGCCAATATATAACCCTTTCAAAAAAACATGTTAAAATACTATAGTTCCTCAACAGAGCACTGATAAGTCCAGTTAGTTTTCTAAACTTTACTACGTTGAGTATATGATTCCCTGAACTTGCTCAATGTCTATACAATGATTTGAAGCAATCTTTAAATTGTATATACAGTACATGTGTGAATGGATATAGATAAATAAGTATAAATAAATATATAGAACTATCTGTATTTATACATAATGTTTTTTTAGTATAGAGAAGGCAAGCGGAGGCAAGATACATCACATATAATTGTCGAACTACGAGACATCATCACGATTTGTGTGGTGCGTACGACTTAGGCAATGAGCGACAAAAGTGCTCTTCGTCTGCGAGCCTCGCGTAGCAATGCACGCCGTTAAGGCACTAAAACTTGCAGCACAGCACTTAGGCGATGAGCGCCAAAAGCGCACATCGCCTGCGAGCCGTTAAGGCACTAAAACGCACAGCACTTGGGCGATGAGCATCAAAGGCGCTCATCACATGCAAGCCTCGCACTTACACGCACAGCATCAGCGCTCATTGCCTGCGAGCCTCGCGAAGCAGTGGAGGCAATGAAACACGCGGGACTAAGCCTACAAACACTTAGGAAAGGCGGGATCGCCTTACACATTCGCCCAATTGAATAGGGCTCTATATAAGCACATAGCATCTTTTTTTTAAATAAGTTTTTAGTTACTGAAGATCTTGCTTTTGCATAGAAGTTCACTAAATAAACACTTGTGGACAAAAAATATGCTATTTGCTTATATAGAGGCCGATTCAATTGCCCCATTCGCAATTTAATCAAGTGGTTAGGCCGGCAAGCAGTTGTCGAAAGCGCGACTTAGAAAAAACAAAACATTATGAAAATACGAGGTAGGAAAAATACGAAGTTAAGGGCCGAACCGCTAATGACAAAATACACAGAAAACACAAAAAATAACAATAAAAAAACAACAAAAACATCCCACACAACACGAGTGAACAGCCAGGACATCTGGAAGTGAGGTGGAACGCAAATTTAAGTAGATTTTAAAGAGTTTCGGGACTCGAAAATCGGCTAAGCGAGAAAATGCCGGCCCCAAAAAAATGTAAACGAGGCTACACGACCCTGGATCGTGCAACACACTGCCAAACGTGTAACACTTTCACACAGGAACATACAAGGTACAAAATACACTACTACAAAGGACGCCAAATACTTGCGAACCGCGTAGCACATACACAAACTATGCTACTTTAAACTCCGAACCTGCAAATCACAACATTATGCATCTACAGTAGCGCTTTACACAAATAAACCAACGGTTTGCCCTCGCGCACACAGCCTACTTCTGATGCACAGTTGGGACATTCATAAAAATATCTCCACAGGCCAGCAACAGTCCAACTGGACATTATATGCTGCAGGAAAATAAAAAAAGATTGTTAGCTCTTCAGCCTATTGATTGATTGATTAATGATTGATATATTCATTTCAAATAGGTAAAGTAGATTAATTAATTAAGTAACTAATTAATTGTTTATTTTTTTTTCTAAAAATCTAGACATATGTATCTGTCTTTGTGATGAGCGCAGAGGCTGCTCAGAGGAGCAAAAGTACACCAGAGGAGAGGCTCGCAATGAGCGCCAAAGGTCCTCACAGTACAAAAACCTTCACATTGTGTGGCAAACAGCATTGCAATGGCTTCAAATTTTATTGACCGTCATTTTTTGACGGGCAAGTTGCTAGTAGTATTATAACTTTTAATAAAATAGTTTAGAATAAAACAAAAAGGATTTTTAAAATTACATTTAGATTTTTAGTGAAATAGGCAAAGATTCTCTTCTATCCCCCTCTCTTCTAACACATGTCTCCAACTGCCTCTCTAGTATATCCTCTTGGATGTCCACCCACCATCTCAAACTCAACATGTCTAAAACAGAACTCCTAATCTTCCCTCCCTCTAACACAGCATCAATTCCTCACATTTCTCTCGCTGTCAACAACATCATCACCCCCACCTCCCAAGGGCATTGTCTTGAAGTTCTACTGGACCCCCCTCTGTCTTTCATCCCTCACATACAATCACTAACTAAATCTTGTCTTCTCCATCTAAAATACATCTCCAGAAGTCGTCACTATCTTACACAAGACACAAATAAAATCCTAATACACTCTGTCATCATCTCTCGACTAGACTACTGCAACTCGCTTCTTGTTGGCCTACCCACCACCCGACTATCTCCACTTCAAACCATTATGAATGCCTCTGCTAGACTCATCTTCCGTACACAATGTTCAGTCTCAGCATCACCTCTCTGTCAATCACTTTACTTGCTTCCCTTAGCCTCAAGAATAACATTTTAAATCATGACCCTAACTTACAAAGCCCTTAAAAATAACGCTTCCCCTTACATCTCTGCTCTCATCTGCAAATACTCCCCCACCCGTCCTCTTCGTTCTGCTAATGACCTTCTTCTTTCTACAACACTTGTCACCTCCTCTCACTCCCGCCTCCAGGACTTTTCTCGTGCTGCCCCTAGTCTCTGGAACTCCTTGCCTCTCTCCACCAGATTATCCTCTTGCCTCAAAACATGTAAAACCTCACTTAAAAAGCATCTCTTTAAAGAAGCGTATCACCTTCCACCTAACACACTTATCACCTCTCTCACCCTCTTTTACCACTCACTATACCTTAGATTGTAAGTCTGCAAGCCTCTATCCTAAGTACTTTGGGAATGCACCATGGACATTGGATTCCTAGCTCAAAGACAGGGCCCTCCTTGCTTTGCTATTTGTTAATTTGTATTTATGTTTGTCTGAACTTAACTTATGTACAGCGCTACGGAATATGTTGGCGTATTATAAATGAACTATAATAATAATAATAATACGCAGAGGACTTTCTGCCTGTCTGACACTATAGAGCCAAGCAAATATTGTGGAAGATGATAAGCTGAATTTCTTGGGGATACATATTTGTGTTCCATGGTGTCATAATATTATACAAATAGCATACAATGAATTTTACCCAGCTGGACCTAAAGTATATTTTTATTTAAAATAATATACATACCCTCTCAAGGTGTAAGTGGCAAAAGTTTTTTTATTTTTATGTTTGACATATGAAGTTGGCACCTCTTGTCCACTCAAATCTTTAACATGACTGGCAGTCAGGAAGTTAAATTACACAGAAATCAACTTAATCTGCAAAACCACAAACTTTATAATGCGTAGTTATAAAAGTATATTGGTGATTATCTAGAGTTCTGAGTAAGAAAAGTAAAACATATTCAATACTGGGCAACTACACACCTCTAAACTCCCCTCCTACTAAGATATTCCACTTTTCCTTAAAGATGCTTGCAACAAAAGGTTTTCCAGTTTGATAAGTTGTTAATGCCACATAGTGTTGTTATATATTGACTTCCTAATGCAGCAGTTCATTTTGATGGAATCCTTTAACATCTATCTGCTTGATTACAGAAAGTCAAGTTGAGAACTGCACCAGCTACATGACCATGGAGAACCAGAATCTGGAAATTTTTCAGCTGACTCTTCTTGCAATAATATTCCTTTTTGGCACAGTATTTAATTCTATTGCTATTTGGGTTTTCTGCTTCAAAATGAAGAAGTGGTCAGAAACAAGAGTATTCATGCTCAACTTGTTAGTTAGTGACTGTTGCTTGCTCTTCATAATTCCCTTCCGTATGTACTCCATAATATATAGGTGGAACCTGGGGGAATTAACATGTTTTTACATTATCTCTTCCTACTATATGAACACATACATGAGCATTGTCATTATCACTTTAATCTCTGTGGACAGATATATCTGCATAAGGTTTCCTCTGAGATCAAGATCTCTGCGTTCTCCTAAGAAGGCTACATTGGCCTGTGGAATCATATGGGTGCTACTCACAATACCACGTATTTACCTTGAAGTTGATCAACATAAGAAACTTAAAGTTACTGGATTCTGTTTTAAGAAGATTACACCAGAACCTGAAACTATAAGCCTAACCTTCAGCATCCTGTTTCTTTTCACTGCACTTCCCATACTGACTTACTGCTCCCTGCAAGTCATTAGGATTCTTTGGAGAAAAGAGAAGTGGAGTGTTCATGAGCAACAGAGCATCCAGAAAAGCATTTATATAGTGACTTCCAATTTTGTGGTTTTCCTACTGTGCTTCTTGCCCCTCCATATTTTAAAGATTGTACGGTTTGCAATAGAGTATTTAAAACTGAATTGCTCTATGATAAAATATATCAATGATTATGTGTCTGCTGCTGAAGTTATTGCTGGACTTAATTGCTGTTTTGATGCTATCTGTTACTACTTTGTGGCTAAAGAATTTTGGGAAAGTATAAAACCTTTACCAACAGCTAATCTGTTAAATTTAACTGAGGATAATACAAAAAAATCAGAAATGTAAGACAGATATACAGCTTTAGCATTTGTTATAATCAATGGACCTATACATTTACAGCCTTATTAAACTGCGATTCGGCCAATTGAATAGGGCTCTATATAAGCATATAGCATTTTGTTTTTGCAGAAGTTTTTAGTTAGTGAACTTCTATCCCCCAAAAAAAGGTCTCCACTAACTAAAAACTTCTGTAAAAAAATATGCTATGTGCTTACATAGGGCCCTTTTCAATTGGCCAAATTGCAATTTAATAAGGCTGTTAGTTTGGGCAGTGGTCATGAGTTCCATATTTGTCTTTGAAAGCAGTGGCGTAGCTGTGCACCGTGCCTGTTGCTACCATCAGCAGCCTGAGGTGAAGGGGTCTCTAAATTTATTAGGGGAGAGGGAAAAATAATTAATTTTATTCAAAGGAGGTCTAATCACCCTGAAGTAAAAAGGCCACCAGCATATATTTCTTGGCTCTTTAATAATCTCCAGGTACACCTACCTTGTATTTTGCACAGGCACCCTCCTATCACTAGCTCTGACACTGTTTCAAAGTGAAGCTGAGTAAACTCTTAAACTGAAATATCAAGTATACAAAATGCTTACGCTGCTCTAAAATAAAATAGAGATTAGAACATATACAGATTATCATATATATCAATCAAGCAATGAGATTTTACATATCAGCATATTAGTGCTTTAGGGTAAACAGATTATAGTTGTAGATTCACATTAGTAAACTTGCTTGGTGTCCTGTGTGTTCTCTGAAACACAGAGGGCCTCATTCAGTTACGATTTGGCCAATTGAATAGGGCTCTATATAAGCACAGAGCATAATTTTTTTACAGAAGTTTTTAGTTGGTGAAGACCTAGCTTTTGGTAGAAGTTCACTAACTAAAAACTTCTGTAAAAAATATGCTATGTGCTTATATAGAGCCCTATTCAATTGGCCAAATCACAATTGAATGAGGCTCAGAATATTTACCTTCTCTGAAACAGATTTATCAGATCAATAAAGGACATATTAGATTAACTGCACAATGTGTACATACATTTTGAACTTCACTAAGTGCATTTTAAATAAGTGAAGCTTATTTTATTTATAAGTATTTCTGTTCATCTAAAACAATCTGATAAAGTGTAAGTTATTATTAAATAGAATTTTAATTACATACAGCCTTATTAAATTGCAGTTCAGCCAATTAAATAGGGCTCTATTTAAGCACATAGCATATATTTTTACAGAAGTTTTTAGGTAGAGAACTTCTAACCTAAAGCAAGGTCTTCACTAACTAAAAACTTCTGTAAAAAAATATGCTATGGGCCTTATTCTATTGCGATATAGCCAATTGAATAGGGCTCTATAAGCACATAGCATATTTTTTTACAGAAATTTGTAGTTAGGGAATACCTTGCTTTGGATAGAAGTTCACTAACTAAGGGCCTCATTCAATTGCAATTTGGCCAATTGAATAGGGCTCTATAAAAGCACATAGCATATTTTTTTACAGAAGTTTTTAGTTAGTGAACTTCAATCCAAAAGCAAGGTCTTCACTAACTAAAGACTTCTGTAAAAAAAAAATGCTATGTGCCTATATAGAGCCCTATTCAATTGGCCAAATCGCAATTGAAGGAGGCCCTAAAAACTTCTGTAAAAGAATATGCTCTTTGCTTAAATAGAGCCCTATTCAATTGGCCGAATCGCAATTTAATAAGGCTGATATTTAAGAAGATTGAGGTAGCCGTGAGTGTCCAGTAATCTAGACGAATATTCAGAGTATTGCAGTATATAGTAATTTTGCTTTTGACTTAATAAAGATAGGTTTATCTCTCGAAAGCTGGTTGCTATATTATGAATCAGTTTATCCAATAAAAAAGGTATCACTACATACTGCAATACTCTGATTATTCATTTTAATTACAATAATGTTAAGATGTATATATTTGATAATGTTAATAGTCTTTTTATATACTATGTTATGTAAGCTTGCAAATCCTTGCTACATTTCGAAACAGTCATTGAAATTCTGTGTGATATTGTCCTATATATGCATTAAAATAATCCAGATATTACAGTTCTATTGAGTGAATGAGTTAATTATAGTGATTCAAAACATTGTAACCTTTTTACTCTTTAGTAAGACTGAGATTGATTGCTGCATCCCAGTTCAATATATCTGCAGATTTCCCCTAATTTGCTAAAATACTTTTATCAAAATGAGCCCTGTGATGCCCCATTAACAGCTACATACAGGCCTACATTCCCCATCCTCTTTACAATCCATGCCCTTATATCCTCTCTCTTTGAGCACCTGGAAATTGGACAATCCAAAAATAAAACCTTTATATATATATATATATATATATACCGTATTTATTGGCATATAACACGCACCGGCGTATTAAGAAGGACAATTTCAGAGGGAAAAAAATTCAAATAAAGAATTTGAAGCAAAATCCTCAACCTCCCTCCTCATCCTCCCTCCTCAACCCCCTCCTCAAACCCCCCATCCTCAACCCCCTCATTAGTTACTTTTATGGGGTTAGGGATATACCCCCATAAGTGACCGGGTTAAAACGGTGTAGTGCTTACACTTTGGGTCATGAGGGTCCTGGATGACCCTCATGGCACTTATAGTGTTATTACATGCGTTCATTACTGTGTTAGAGGGGTCTATATAGTTGAGGCACACAGTACACTCACATTGTGTGGCAAACAGCATTTCAACACTTTCTTTTATTGACCGTTATTTTTTGATGGGCAAGTTGCTAATAATAATAATAATAATAATAATAATAATAGATAGATAGACAGACAGACAAAGCTGGACTTAGATATAGGAGGATAATCTTTACCTTCATACCTAGGATCAGAACACATCTCTCCATCTCTTACCTAACAGACCCTGCCTCTGTCCTGGAACTTCTTTTCTCTGCTAAGGTGATCATCTCTTCTGCTACAATGATTTCAAAGCTGCACTTAGGGCCTCATTCAATTGCAATTTGGCCAATTGAATAGGGATCTACAGTATATAAGCACAGAACATATTTAGTGAACATCTATCCAAAAGAGAGGTCTTCACTAACTAAAAACTTCTGTAAAAAAATATGCTATGTGCTTATATAGAGCCCTATTCAATTGGCCAAATCATATTTGAATGAGGCGCTTAGACTGTAACATTTATTTAATCTGTATAATTGTGATCTGTTTGTTCAATTTACTAGACTGCTCTGTTTGTTTAAGGAATAGCCATTCTATCTTTGTCGGTTTAAACATACCCAGCCACCATATGCTTTCCCCTCCCACTATACTACCCCCTCTATATTCCTTTGATAGTCATTTTACTCACTCACTAACTCCCCTTTACCTTCATACCTAGGATCAGAGCACATCTCTCCATCAAGATACCACTTCCCTCACACATACAGTACCTCTAACTGTTGCAGTGATATACTAGTCATATCACCTGACTTTCCCATTTGCAGGTTATACTATCTAACCACTAGTGACAAATATCATATTGCATATGAGAATCATTCACCTCAAACCACTCTATCAGATCCTTTAATGAAAAAACCCTTTGTAACTCTGCAAGCCTTCCTACCTAGACAAACTCTCACTTCCTTCTTGACCGTCCTTGCTATTTCAGCTGCTCTTCCCCAGTTTTTTGCGTCTCCCATTCCCTTTAGATTGCAAGTAGTGAGTTTCTAATCTTGTAAAGCGTTTTGGGAAAACAAGCATTTTCTACAATGATTTTAAGCTCAGAAAAGGGCCCTCTTTCTTCAATAGTTTCTTATTGTATTTTCTACAGATTGTTAATTTTGTATTTTCCTTGTTCTTATCTCCTATACAGCGCTACGGAATATGTTGGCACATTACAAATAAAAGTTAATAATAATAATAATAATAATAGGAGGATAACAGATAACAGGTATGTGAGAGAGAGGCAGACAAGCTGTACAGGTTCAGAAGTTAGTCTGTATGTGTAGATATTATTTTCATTTCATTACTACATTTATTGTTTTATTAAAAGCATTCTAAACAATATAAATAACTTTAATGGGATATTTTAATCTGGAAATAGCACTGCTTAAAAGTTATAAAAATTGGTGCACAATATAGAATAAATAAATACTATATGATATAAGAATGAGGATAGATCAGTATCATCACCAATATAGAGATCTGGTCATGAGAGGTACCCTAAATAAAGGGTTAACGTATTCAAAAATAATAGATGAATGAAGTATTGAATCCTCATATAGCAGAATAAACTGATATACCTGAAAAAGTCAGGATATACTGATAATCATCGGATTATTCTATATAGAAAGCACTATAAAGAAAAAACTAATGTTAAAAACAAAATATAGAGTGAAACAGAGATCATAAATAAACTGGAGGTATCCATATATATGTAAATATCAATATCAAAGATATTAGGGACACTGTGACTTTTAAAAGGTAATGAATGATAATAGAAGCTGCAGATAACGTATAACAGTATAACAATATAGTGTATTGGCAAAACGTTGCCACACTTAGTATACTTGCTGTTCAGTTGCTATGCTTCATGTGTAACAACATGGCTTGTCCCATCAATTCACTATGTTAGATTGGTCCTCCAGTGGTCTCTGTCCTCTATGACTACTGATAAAAGTGCCAACGGGCCGTTTTGTCCATTCTCATGGACTTTCTCTAAGGCTGTATTCTATGCTGGACTCTCTGGCTTATAAAGCCAGTTTATTTCCGGGTTTGATGATATGTATTGCGTAATTGCGTCATTACATTCGCGTAACTGCGTAATTGCACTTTTTTTAAACTGTTTAACTTTATTTAAACGGACAGTGGGCATTTTCAAAAGACAACTAACTTTATTTGTTCCCGATTTTTACAAAGGTTAACAAAAAGCAAAATGCAATTATTTACTGAATGTATATGGGACTAGAGATCAAGATTTAAGATAGGATATCCCAATGATCACAAAACAAAAGTGATAAAAGAGGTAATATAACTACTATTTTATGTAGTGTGGTGATGTGAAATCTAAAATAATTATATATTAATTATCATTGTACAGTGGACAACACTAATCCAATAAGAATAATAATGAAGCATAAAATAATAATATGATGATATAATAAGCGGTGAGTGATATAACACTGAAGGCCTCTTATGTCGATATATAATATAAAATGTAACTCTAAAAGTGAATGATTATTGTCTATCTTTAAAATAATAATAAATAAATTAAACTTAATTAAGCAGCACATCTACTCAGTGACAAATTTATTAAAACCTGGACAGATATCACAAACAAATGCTCAGAAGAGCAGCACATCTACTCAGTGACAAATTTATTAAAACCTGGACAGATATCACAAACAAATGCTCAGAAGACCTAATGAAACTCATTTTAGAAGAAGAACTGAGTAATCTTGAGATATTAAATATAAAAGTTATAGAACAAGAAAAAAGTGTGGAAAAATTAAAAGATGTTTTGGAATTCGAAGATCTAAAAACAAAATTACTCAACAATATAGAGAAATTTAAGAAAGAAATCATTTTGAGGAAAAAATGAAAGTTTAACAGATATTCTCAAGATTATCAGACAGGAAGGGTTTACAGATTTTTAAGACCAGTCACAAGAAGAATACAAGAAGAAGTAAGCTCATCAGACTATGAACAGTCAGACAAGGAAGATCAAACAAAGGACAAAATAACTAGCCCTGCTACCCTGCAGAATTCTCAACAACCTGTCCAAGGCCCAATTACTAGATCTTTATTAAATCAGACGACTCTTGAACACCACCATTTTTTAGCCAAGGGGCACGTCCAAAACAATTGGCATGGAACAAGACAAAGGTACAAGAAAAACAACAACAATTAGTCAAAGGGCAAACAACAAGTCAAGTACACAAAGTATCAGTGGGGATGCTTAGCAAAGAAACTGAAGATATGGACAAATTAATAATGAAAACAAAAGCAAGATCATCAAATAAGGAAAACAACAGTCAAGCAATCCTCCACAGAATGGCCATAGATTCTTCTGTACAAAATGATTGCAATGCATTAAACAAACAAACTAATGAGAGTGTAAATTTGGACGGCCGAATTGGAACTGCCACTCCGAAAGAAACAAGCATCATTAATCTTTCCGATTTTATATTAAAAGAAGTACATGAGTCAATCTTGAGAAAAGGTTTGTCATTTGTACCAACCAAAGATTCTAACTTGTTCGAGAATATAAAAGATATCAATCTCTTTGTTAGAAAAATGGCGCTGAAAAAATGTTTTTTGAATAAAGAAGAACGAGAATTAAACCAATTAGGAGTGGACAAAGATCAAGTAGAAGCCTTCAAAGCATTGATGGGTCTACTAAACGAACAAAAAGAATATATGCAAAGTAAAACATCTCAAATAATTAAAAAGCCAAAAAGTAAATTCACTCCAGATCTATCCATTTTTAACAATATACAATTTTTTCTTGACATGGTTGAAAAGGATCTAAAAGAACATATGGAAACAGCAAAGGAGTATGAGTTGAGATACAACTCCAAACAAAATATCAACAGCCAAGAGAGAAAAGCTCTAAAAGAATTGAGCAATAGCAAAGTGGTTATTAAACCCGCCGACAAGGGGGGGAATGTAGTATTGATGAACAAAACAGATTACCTCCAGATGTGCAGTGGGGTGCTACAGGATAAGACAACATATGAAATCTTAAAAGAAGATCCAACAATAAAATGTAAGAAGGAATTGCGAGAAATACTAATATATGCAAAAGAGAGAAAATTAGTAGACCAAGACACATATGATTTTCTGATGCCAAAAGAAATTACAAAAGCTACTTTCTACACACTACCAAAAATACACAAACAAGTAGTCCCTGTACCAGGCCGTCCCATCGTTTCTAGCAATAATTGCTTAACGGAAAAAATAAGTATGTTTGTAGATGGCCATCTCAAAGAGATAGTAAAAACACTGCCATCATATTTACAGGACACTTTGGATGTTTTAAAACAAATGGATGGTATTTCGGTACCAGAAGCAACCTTATTGATTACTATTGACGTTGAACAATTATATTCATCCATACCACATGATAAAGTCATTGCAGCAGTGGAACATTTTCGAAGCATGCAAAGTATTAAGGATATAGAATTCAATTAATTCATTATCAGATTATTGAAATTCATATTAACAAAAAATTATTTTTTGTTTAACAACCGGTGGTATCAACAAAACAAGGGCACAGCGATGGGGACAGCCTGTGCCCCAAGTTATACAAATCTATACTTGGGGTACTGGGAAAAAACGGAAGTGTTTGAAGAAAGAATGCATGAATACACCAAAAATATAATATTATGGCAACGTTATATCGATGATATATTGATTTTCTGGACTGCTACCGAAAATGAATTTGTTAAATTCATAGGAGTTTTGAATAAGAACAACTGGGGGTTAAAATTCACATATTCACTGAACAATCAAAAAATTGAATTTCTTGATCTGATCTTGTCAACGACGATAAAGGAAATATCCATACATCTGTATTTCGGAAACCCACAGTCTCAAATACTTTGCTGCACTGGTCAAGCCAGCACCCTGTCACATTAAAATCTGGAATACCTATGGGACAGTATTTGAGATTAAAAAGAAACTGTGATGATATAATGGATTTCAAAGAAAAGGCAAAAGACTTGAGAACAAGATTTAAACAACGTGGTTACCCGAATCGTGTTCTAAAAAGAGCATATAAAAGAGCACTGACAAGCGAACGCCAAGATCTATTATATAAGATGAAATCCGAAGAAAAAGACAGATAATACGCTGTATTATGACATATGGGAGAGATTGGAAAACCATTCGAAATATTCTGAAGAAACATTGGTATATTTTGAGAGAAGATACAACTCTGAAAGACTTCATAACAGAAGAATCTTCAATTACATATAGAAGTAATAACAGTGTTAAAGACATCTTGTTCAAAAGTCTTTTTAATCCCCCAAAAAGACCAGAAAACTGGTTAACACTTTCAAAGGGCCTCTTTAAGTGTGGTCCCTGCAAGGCATGTAAATACATTAAACCATATAAAGATTTCACAGATATCAATACAGGAATCAAGTATCCAGTGAAAAGTCTAATAAATTGTGAAACCACTCACGTTATATATGTCATGACATGCTCTTGTAAAAAATATTACGTAGGTAAAACATTCCGTCAGCTACGTAGGAGAATACTAGAACATGCATATTCTATTAAAAAACAATTGGATACCTCCGTCTCGAGGCATATAAAATTCTTTCATAGAAATCAACCGGAGGCTATGACATTTCAAGTCTTAGAAAGATTGTTTCAAGAACCAAGAGGTGGTGACATAGATAGGAAACTTCTACAAGCTGAAAGCAAATGGATCTTCACACTCAATAGTAAATACCCTAATGGGTTAAATGAGGGATACTCCTATACAGCCTTTATTTAAATTGAAAAAGGGTTCTCGAATATGGGTTAACATATAAAGAGTTAAGATACTATATGTCTGGAGGTGCTGATATGTTACAACATTCTCTAGGGTCCCCTGATTTTTTCTAATTTATTTAAAAAAAATTCACAGTATATAAATTTCACTTAACAGATACATCATTATCATCATTTTTTATTCACTCTTTTCTTCTTTGAACCCAAATATACAATCAAAACACTTTATATAGGCTTTAGACCTAATAATTCACCTAAGTTTAATTTATTTATTATTATTTTAAAGATAGACAATAATCATTCACTTTTAGAGTTACATTTTATATTATATATCGACATAAGAGGCCACTTCAGTGTTATATCACGCACCACTTATTATACCATCATATTATTATTTTATGCTTCATTATTATTCTTATTGGACTAGTGTTGTCCACTGTACAATGATAATTATTATACAATTATTTTAGATTTCACATCACCACACTACATAAAATAGTAGTTATATTACCTCTTTTATCACTTTTGTTTTGTGATCATTGGGATATCCTATCTTAAATCTTGATCTCTAGTCCCATATACATTCAGTAAATAATTGCATTTTGCTTTTTGTTAACCTTTGTAAAAATCGGGAACAAATAAAGTTAGTTGTCTTTTGAAAATGCCCACTGTCCGTTTAAATAAAGTTAAACAGTTTCAAAAAAGCGCATTGACGCAGTTACGCGAACGTAATGAAGCAATTACGCAATACACATCATCAAACGCGGAAATAAACTGGCTTTATAAGCCAGATAGTCCAGCATAGAATACAGCCTTAGAGAAAGTCCACGAGGATGGACGAAACGGCCCGTTGGCACTTTTATCAGTAGTCATAGAGGACAGAGACCACTGGAGGACCAATCTAACATAGTGAATTGATGGGACAAGCCATGTTGTTACACATGAAGCATAGCAACTGAACAGCAAGTATACTAAGTGTGGCAACGTTTTGCCAATACACTATATTGTTATACTGTTATACGTTATCTGCAGCTTCTATTATCATTCATTACCTTTTAAAAGTCACAGTGTCCCTAATATCTTTGATATTGATATTTACATATATATGGATACCTCCAGTTTATTTATGATCTCTGTTTCACTCTATATTTTGTTTTTAACATTAGTTTTTTCTTTATAGTGCTTTCTATATAGAATAATCCGATGATTATCAGTATATCCTGACTTTTTCAGGTATATCAGTTTATTCTGCTATATGAGGATTCAATACTTCATTCATCTATTATTTTTGAATACGTTAACCCTTTATTTAGGGTACCTCTCATGACCAGATCTCTATATTGGTGATGATACTGATCTATCCTCATTCTTATATCATATAGTATTTATTTATTCTATATTGTGCACCAATTTTTATAACTTTTAGGCGGTGCTATTTCTGGATTAAAATATCCCATTAAATTTATTTATATTGTTTAGATAATAGTGGTGTCAAGCACCAAGGGTATAATAAGATACAGATCATACCTTTTTCTTCTATTAAAAGCATTGCCAAAACTTTACCTGGGCCTTTGGACTGTTTCTCATCACTGTTATTAGAAGACTAGTTGTTTACCCGTTATAAATGACGGTATAATATTACATGTGTCTCCCCCCCCCCCCTTTCCCCATCCTGTCTCTTTCCCCCTTTCCCCTGTGTCTCCCTCTCCTGGCTGGTGCCGTGCTTTGTGCATGCGCGACTGGCTTGTATGGAAACCCATACAAATAGTTTCTAGAGCATTACACCTGCTTTAGAAACTATATTAGTGATAAGAGGACTCTGAAGGGCCACCTTGTCACGATATATATACGTCATCCAATCCTGATTTGAGGGCTAGAGTGAGTGAAAAGAAACTAAAGAGAAGGGGGATGGGGGTTGGGAAATTGACGAGTGGGAGGAGTTAAGTGTGGAGTAAGTCAGTTTTTAAGGGATGTAAGAGGGCTGACGCCCCTCCCATAACTCCAGGTTTTGGTATGCTTTATACCAGTATAGGTGTAGATTGTGTTAATGTAAAGATGAAGGGTTGAAGGGTTATAAGAGAGTGGAATTACATGCACACCAAACTGTCCTAATTGTTAATAATGAGTAATCATTCTCGAATATAGTAATATATAACTTAAAAACCCAAGTCCCAAATTACATTTGTCAAAATTGTGCATAAGCTACATCCAATTTTTGTATTCTGTGTTCATTGGTTAACTGCGTGTGAAAAAATTGTGTTAAGATATAAATTTGCTAAATGTTTCCATAACTGACAGGCCCAGGGATCTTTATGAGGAGCTGGTAATGTTACTCTTTGTCATCGCAATTCAGAACTGTTTTAATTTTTGTAACCTCTCTATTTTTTATACAAACAATGTACTGTATACTATTTTTTTTTTCTTCTGTGGATAGCATGGGCCAGTCAGAGTAATGCTGTAAATCTACTGGGATTGACTGCTAATATGCATAACCCAATAATCAAAGTCCTGCTCCATATAATGACATTTAACATTGACACAGATAGATTTGAATTAAGCTCTTACTTTCTTTTAACTATCTGAACACTCCCAGTGTTAACATATTGCACACAGGTACCTCTAAATTTATGTGCTATTGTGTCATAAATCATTCACAACACCTCACTTAAATAAACATTTTTATCAAATCCCTAAAGTTAAAATACATCAATAAAGACACATTTATTACTGTATTGCTGGCATTTTGAAGCCTAAATACTGCAATGTCATGGTGTTATTTTTATGTTAATTACTGCATTTAAACATTTAATTTAGTTTAAAATGTAATTTCATCCCTATATAACATTATGCTTATATTTTCTTGGCAAAAGTTACTTTAAAGTATAGTAAAGGTTGCAGCATAGGATGGAGTATTTAAGACTGGAAAAATGCAGAAAGTTGGGAAGTTGAGGTTGCATGAAACCTGGAAAGGTTTTTTATGACATTATTCAATATATTATTAGGTGACATTATTCATTATAACACATTGATATAAATTGTATCAGCTATGACATCACTCTTGACATTACATACATCTCATTAGACCCCCCTTTGATGTAACTTAATTCATTTATAATTATATATATAGTTCAATTGTTATTTTTTTTAGTTTTGTTAAGTTTTGCAGGTTTCAATGTTTTCCAAATGAGAATGGTTCTGAAAATATATATAGTTACTAATATTTTTCTCAATATTATCACCATTAAATGTGAATGTTGTAAGCTGAAGTATCTCTCTGTATTAATTGTTCCATACTTCATAACGTTCTTCTTCTTATTATTATTATTATCTTTTATTTGTAAAGTGCCAATATATTCCATAGCGCTGTACAGGGGATAAGAACAAGGGAAAATGCAATATTAACAAACTGTAGAAGATGGAGGGCCCTGTTTTGAGCTTAAAAGAAATAGGAAGGAAGTGAAAGCTGGCTAAGGTGATGAGGAGTGGAAAGTTAGAAAGGTTTTGTTTTATTAAATGCGAGATGGAAGGGGTCTAACTGAGTCATTTGAAGTGAATGGCTTTAGTATGCAATATGCTATCTGTCCCTAGTGGTCAGATAGTATAAGCTGCAAATGGGAAAGTCAGGTAATATGACTGACTAGCGACTTGACGGTCAAAAAATGACGGCAATGAGATGTGTATGTTTGGAAATTGGTTTAGTTATTAATATACGTATTTGACACTTGTAAGATTTTAGTTATGATGAAAAAAGTACTATTGTGATATTAAACATGTTTATTTTTGTAAAATGTTGTTTTGGTGATCAGTAACTGTTAAAGCTTTTTTGAGGTAATGGTTTTTTAACATGCAACTTCTATCTCAAGAATTGTTAACTTAAATATACATTGAATCCAGAGGAAGGCAAACAGTAAAAACCCTCCTTGAAACTTAGCCAATTGTATCAGAGAGGGAAAAAAATAAATTCCTTCCTGACCCCATTAACTGGCGATCAGATTACTCCCTGAATTAATGTTTAACATAAAAGACAACATTTACATTGTGACTTAAAACGTGGTTGAGCTCTTAACATGAACTTTGTAATATGTCTAAGTAAGGAACTTGAAAGTATATTTTTTGAAACTTGAACTTTCTTATCTGTCTGTAAGGAAGGAACTTGAAAACATTTTTTTCAAACTTGTAACATTAGAAACAGTAACATAGTTAATAACCATTTTAACATAATTTGCAAAAATAATGCAAGGCAAGTGTTTTGTGAGGCTAATCATCCATAAACAGTACTTCTATAAATTATGACTGAATTGTTTATTGATTTGTATTTTTCAATGGTTCACCTTTGTTTATTGCTGTGACTTAAAACGTGGTTGACCTCTTAACATGAACTTTGTAATATATCTAAGTAAGAAACTTGAAAGTATATTTTTTGAAACTTGAACTTTCTTATCTGTGTAAGTAAGGAAATTGAAACATTGTTTTTCAAACTTGTAACATTATAAACAGTAACATAGTTAATTAAGATTTTAACATAATTTTGTATTAAAAGTATTAACATTTGAATGTAAGAACAGTTGAACTTTAAATTAATCAGTATTGTAAACTTGAGGTAATGGTTTTTTAACATGCAAGTTCTATCTCAAGAATTGTTAACTTAAATATACATTGAATCCAGAGGAAGGCAAACAGTAAAAAACCCTCCTTGAAACGTAGCGAATTGTATCAGAGAGGGGAAAAAATTAATTCCTTCCTGACCCCATTAACTGGCGATCAAATTACTCCCTGGATTAATGTTTAACATAAAAGACAACATTTACATTGTGACTTAAAACGTGGTTGAGCTCTTAACATGAACTTTGTAATATGTCTAAGTAAGGAACTTGAAAGCATATTTTTTGAAACTTGAACTCTCTTATCTGTTTAAGTAAGGAACTTGAAAATATTGTTTTCAAACTTGTAACATTAGAAACAGTAACATAGTTAATTAACATTTTAACATAATTTGTTAAAATAATGCAAAGCGAGTGTTTTGTGAAGCTAATCATCCATAAACAGTACTTCCATTAATTATGACTGAATTGTTTATTGATTTGTAGTTTTCAATGTTTGACCTTCGTTTGTTGCTGTGATTTAAAACCTGGTTGAGCACTTAACATGAACTATATAATATGTCTAAGTAAGGAACTTGAAAGTATATTTTTTTAAACTTGAACTTTCTTATCTCTCTAAGTTTGGAACTTGACAAAACATTTTTCAAACTTGTAACATTAGAAACAGTGACATAATTAATTAACATTTTAACATAATTTGTGAAAATAATGCAAGGCAAGTGTTTTGTGAGGCTAATGATATATAAACAGTACTTCCATTAATTATGACTGAATTGTTTATTGATTTGTATTTTTCAATGGTTGACCTTTGTTTGTTGCTGTAGTAATTGTTTAAAATCGCACATATAGTTTGGTCTGTGGAAAAGTAGTTCTCTAAAAAGAGAACGCAAGAAGTTAAACTTCTTGCACGCTGTGTAAGCACTGTTCTGTATGTGTTTGACAATTTAATGTAGTTTAACAGTAAAATATTGTTTTTGTAAATGTAATTTCTGTTGCATAATAATGACCTTTTCAAGGGAACGGACATTTATGTGTATTTTTTGTAAAAATTTGGTAGTTATATTGTGGTTTTTTATCTTTTTGCATTTGCTTTTAAATTTGTTTTGTATGGCTTTTGTTTCTTTAATGAAAAGTTAAAGTACTTCATAGTAGAAAATGTTTTGAGTAAAAATACGTCCATCTTCTAATAAATCACTTTGACTTTCATTCTTTTCAATGTAAACTTTAATAGCATGTGGATTTTTGCACCGTGATAAGGCAACGTACAATTGGCCATGTGCAAATACTGGTTGTTCTAAGAAAATACCCACAGATTTGAACGTTTGTCCTTGTGATTTATTAATAGTCATGGCAAATGCCATAATGATGGGAAATTGTCTTCTTTGAAGTGTAAAAGGTAGACTACTTTAACTTGGTGCTAAATCTATTCTTGGTATGAAAACTCTCTCTCCTTTATGGGTACCAGTTAAAATTTCAGCATCTATGAAATGGTCCTTTAATTGTTGAACAATTAATCTTGTCCCATTGCATAGGCCTTTTTTGGGGTTCATATTTCGCAGTAACATGACAATTGCACCTTTCTTTAGCTGCAAAATATGTGGTGGCATTCCAGAAGGAGTTAGTGAGTTTATGAATTCAGTGGAAAAGATTTCCTGACTTTCATTGTCATCAGCAAGTACAGAATCAGCACTGTGATAATTTCTTTGTGGTGCATTATTTTTTTCAAAGATTTCATTATTGAGGATTAATGCATCCTTATTTTTACACGTTAGTAGGACTTGGTTGGCAAGCTCTGAATATTCCTGGTTATTTATGCTACCTTCAAATATAGCTGGTATAATATCTTGGTGACAAATCATATGAGGTGGGATCTGCACAGTGTCATCAGGTAAATTTGGTATTTTTTCTGTTCTGCCTTCTCCAATTTTAATAAGCCATTCATTGAAATCAGTTTGGCCTTCTGATCTCATGTTTTGTTGCAGTTGAAGATGGGTAAAATGTTTCCATAGTGTGCTTGACTTTATACAGGTTTCGATAATGTCAGTTCGATTTCCATGTACAACGACAGGTAATGTTTGTCTAAAATCGCCACCTAACGACATTACCTTTCCACCAAATGGAAAAGTATTATTCATGACTTCACGAAGCAAACGGTCAATACATTGGAGGGCATAGCATGACATCATTGTGGCCTCATCTATTATAATTAATTTACTTTTTTTCAATTTTTTTGCTTCTAATGATGTCATCCGAATATCTGACACAGAAGTTTCTAAAATAGGCACTGGCAGTTTAAAGCCACTATGTACAGTTCTTCCAACTTCTAACAAAAGTGCATCAATTCCAGTAGTGGCAAACGGCAGTGCTATTTGACCTTGTGCTCGTACAGAACTCATTAATAAATTATATAGATACGTTTTTCCTGATCCGCCAGGTCCATTAAGATAGAAATAATGCTCTGTGACCATGTCATCATCTATTGCATTTTTAATGGCATTAAATGCTTGCAATTGTAACGTATTTAAAATTGCAAGTCTTTCTTCTGTTCTTTGTACTTGTAGTTGAATGTCATAGTCTTCAAAGTTTATTTCATCTAGAAGACCTGGATCAGGCAAATTAAAACTTGCACAACTTAATCCATGAGTTAAAACTGAACTTGCAAATAGGAATCAATAATCCATTGTTGTGTTAGTTTTCCACCACATAAAATTGGACTAAATGTATTTCGAGTGGCAATTTGAGCTACTTTAAATTCAAGCATAGAAACATTATTTCGGATTCTGGCTTTAGCATTTGGGTAACTGGGAAGTGTTAATTTTGGTTGCCAACCTGCTTCTCTGTGTGAGAGAAAAATGGGATATGTCATTTGATCTAAATTTGGACTTCAGATACTCATATTAATGAATGGTTGCTCCTCATTTCTGGGATATATTCTAATGTCTCTTTGAAATGGTGGTTCTCATTCATCATTTTGAAACACCATTGCAACCTCGTTTGATGTTGGCAAGTTATAACGACGTTTATCAGTATGTCTGTCTCTTTTAAGCATCATATTGACCTTTGGGATTGGTAATTGATGTCTTTGTGCATGTAGTTGTTGTTCATTTTCTACTTCTGCCAATTTTTTATAAGCTTTAGTGTAGGGGTTATTGGCCATAATGTTATCTAGCTCTATAAAAACACTGGGTAAGCATTTTTTTTTTTCTTCCAGCTGCATACGTTGGTTAACAGCTTCCATTGTATCTAGGACATATAGTTGAGCAGATTTTCTTTGCTCTCCTTCCTCTGGATGTAAATGGGAAGTACGATGGTAAATTTGTCCTTGGACTTTAAAACAGTAAGGACCATGTCCTTGTACATTAGCAGCTAATGTTGCCCCCATAGATGCAAAGGATATGGCACTATGGTAGGATCTTATGTATGTCTCAAAATTATTGTAGTTTGGAAAAGTAGGTTCAGTCATAATGTTTTGTAAATAGATTAGAAATTATTTTATTTCTGGAAGTTTGAACTTGCCTTTTTGACAGCAACTAATACATTGGCCATCTCTGGGTCTCTTATGTTTAAAATGATAAGCCTCACAAAACTGACATTGAGTATTCATGGCCCCACAATTATGAACCTCTACTGCTAAAGACTTGAGTAAAGGACAATTTGCAAAGCATATATCAGTTTCATTTTCAAATTCATCAGGTGAAATGTCATGTGATGTTTCAGGAACAGGTTCTAAATGCTTTGTTTTTTTGGTGACTTTTTTTGGTATATCTTTTATTGGTTTAGGTAAAATGTCATGTGATGTTTCAGGAACAAGTTCTAAATGCTTTGTTTTTTTGTTGGCTTTTTTGGTATATCTTTGAATTTTTCAGGTAAAATGTCATCTGATGTTTCAGGAACAGGTTTTAAATGCTTTGTTTTGTTAGTAGCTTTTTTTGGTGTATCTTTAATTTTAGAAGGTGATAGTCTTTTGCTTGCAATTCTTTTGCGTTCTTTTTCTCGTTGAATTTCCTTCTGCTCCGGTGTCTGCTGGCTGTCCAATCTCTGTTGTCGTTCTCTAGCTTGCCGTCTTATCTTTTCTTGTTTGCTCTCGTTATCAGCCATTTTAATCTGTAAAAAAAAATAATGTATAATTATTTTATTTTGTGATGTTTAAAATTTTTCTTATCAACAGTTTGTTTCTATTTGATTCTAGTTCATTGTAGCGGTACTTTGTATTGTTAAATAAGTGTTTTTTATTTTTTTGCTTTTACTTTCTGTCGTAGGTTGTAATTTTTGCCTTACATGCATAGCACACTCAAGGTAATTACACTATAGCTTCTTCTAGATGTAGTATGTGTATTTTTTTGGTTTGTTAATTTATTTTTTTGTTGTACTTTTGGCTTATAGGGATAGTAGAGGGCAGAAATTAGTCTTTGTAATTTATCATACAGGTGATTGTTATAATAGTATTTTTATATTTTATTTAAAGGCTTATATGTTGGGGCTCTGAAAATGTTTCTATTGTTGTTTTTTGGGTGTTACTACTATTTGTTGTACTATTGTATTTTATGTGTGTGGTTAGGTTTTATGCTTAATATTGTACATTAGGACTGGTAATTTAGAATGACAAATTTTATTTAGTCTGTGTTTTGAGACTTTTGTGGACTATTGTGTTTTCTTTTTTTGGGGGCTAGATTGAAGTTTGGATTTACTGTTAAACCTTATTGTCCATAAAAGACAAATAAGAGGTAAATGAGAAATGTGTCAGTTATATTTTGTTAAAAGTTATAGTTAGTGCTTGTTATTCTTTCTTTTTTTTCTGTTGACATGGATGCAGAGCAAACATGTTTATTTAGTTTTCTCTTTTTTTACTTGTTATACTGTACCTTGGTTGAAGTGTGATTTCAAGCAGAATCTTTGTTGGTCCGCTGTTGAAAGTCTTCGTCGGATGTTCTTCACGCAGTGTCGGTTGTAAAAGTAAAATGTTATTTTATTTTAATGTATTTGTTCTGAATAGCAAATTTTATTGTTTTGTTCTATTGTATGTGTTATGGTGAATTTTACTGCTATGCTGCTTTTTGTGCAACCTTTTAAAATACTTTAATTGTATTTGTATATTACAGTTATCCTTTTTTTCCCCTGTAATTAATAATGTCTTTTAGCATTATCCTGTTTTGTGTCCACCACTTTTGGTATGCTTTTTTAGTCTTCTTTGTAATGCTTATAGGTTCTTAAACAATGAAGAAGAATATTAATTAACTTTTCTGTTTGTGTGATTTTTGGTACAATCTTGTTTTGTGTCCACCATAATTTGCATACTTTGCTTAATTAGTCTTCTATTTTGGATATGATCACAATATTTTTAGCATTATCCTCTTTTGTGTCCACCACTTTTTGTCTACTAATTTAGGCTTCTTTGTAAGGCTTCTAGGTTCTTAAACCGTAAAGAAGAATATTAATTAACTTTTTTTATCTGGCTCTGTGTTTTTTGCTACAATCTTGTTTTGTGTCCACCATATTTTGCATGCTTTGATTAATTAGTCTTCTATTTTGGATATGATCCCAATATTTTTAGCATTATCCTGTTTTGTGTCCACCACTTTTGGTATGCTTATTTTGGCTTCTTTGTAAGGCTTATAGGTTTTTAAACAATAAAGAAGAATATTATTTAACTTTTCTATCTGTTTGTGTGATTTTTGGTACAATCCTGTTTTGTGTCCACCATATTTTGCATGCTTTGCTTAATTAGTCTTCTATTTTGGATATGATCACAATATTTTTAGCATTATCCTCTTTTGTGTCCACCACTTTTAGTCTACTAATTTAGGCTTCTTTGTAAGGCTTCTAGGTTCTTAAACCGTAAAGAAGAATATTAATTAACTTTTTTATCTGTCTCTGTGTTTTTTGCTACAATCTTGTTTTGTGTCCACCATATTTTGCATGCTTTGCTTAATTAGTCTTCTATTTTGGATATGATCCCAATATTTTTAGCATTATCCTGTTTTGTGTCCACCACTTTTGGTATGCTTATTTAGGCTTCTTTGTAAGGCTTATAGGTTTTTAAACAATAAAGAAGAATATTATTTAACTTTTCTATCTGTTTGTGTGATTTTTGGTACAATCCTGTTTTGTGTCCACCATATTTTGCATACTTTATTTGCTTAATTAGTCTTCTTTATGAGTATTAAATTATGTTGGACAGTAAAAATGAATGTTAATTGCCTTTTCTATATCATGGTAGGCTTTTTTGTTTTATCCTGTTTTGTGTTCACCACTTTTTGGTTGCTGCATTTGGCTTGTGGGTGATGGTTGGAGTTTATTTTACAGTAAAGAGGAAGAATACTTTTGTTTTATGTATGTTGCTAATGTTTCGTATGCTATCCTGTTTTGTAACCACCTCTTTTTTTTTCTTCTCTGAAACTGTGTTTCTTTGTAAATTGTATAGGTGTTTGTGAAGTTTGTTGAACTGTGTTGTTTTAGTCTTTCTTAAAAAAAAATATTTTTTATTTTTTGTACTTTTAATTTTTATATTGGCGGCCATTAAACATATATATGTCCATTTTTTTCTACTTGTTTTACTATAACTTGACTGAAGTGTTTTTCAAGTCCGAATGACAGAGGGTCCCCTCCTGCCAAACTTAATCCGCCAGTCTTCTTGTAGTGTCTGTTTCAAAAAGAAAGTTAAATGGTTAATTGTATATTTCTTCTTTTTGATTTAGCAAAGCATGGTCTTTTTCAACATGTAATATATTTTTCTATCTTACCTCTTCTTCTTTGGTTGTGTTCTTTAAAAGTAATTCTCTTTCACAGTCCACGTTGCAAATTCGTCAGTGAAGCTGTTGATGCAGAGTCAGTTTGAATAGTGAAAAAAAGGGCAAAGATTCAGCTTTAGGTTACATATTTATTAGTGTCAAATTATTTTTTGCTATGAGTTGCAGTAAATTAATGTCATTTAAATATACTTGTTTAATTAGTTTCGGTTAACATTAGTTTGTTGTAGGGCCTATACACATAAATGTGCTTGTGACATGTCACTATACATGAATCACATTTTCATACTTAAAGTTTTTTTTTTTTTTTTTTTTTTTTTTTTTGCTGTCTTGGTAAAAAATTTTTATATATTATAGCTTACCTCTCAGTTGTAATTTGCACAGTGTAAAGTAGGAAATTAGGAAATAATTCTCTTCTCAAGTGACAGCAGCAGTTAACTATCCAGTCACTCCGTTCATCACCTGAGTAGAAATGTAGAATTTTCTGGAAAGTAGGCAGTATTTATAAACTTTGAGGTTACTCAGACCGTTAGAACGCAATACGCATGTGCTATTTGCCTTCCAGCTTACAATTTGCATTCCATCCGCCATTTTATGCGTAGTCGTTTTCAAAATGGTGGTTAATATCAGTGTAGTACGTGCCGCATGGGATGTGTTACGTACCTCGTAAAGTTGACTGTATCGTTGTTTCAGTTTTGCGAGTCACTGTAGTATCGTTGCGTCGGTAGCCGCGTTTTCGTTTTGTTCGGCGGCAATTTTTTCTCTCGCTTAGGTGATTTTCGGCAGTTTAAACTCGTTTTTTTGGACTTAAATGGACGTGTAAATTCACTTTTCGAGGTTCTGGATATCCCCCCCTTGCTGTAAGTAAGCTTTTTATGTGTTTGTTGTGTTTATTTATTGTGTTTCTGATGATTTCATGTGCGCCGGGCAGGGGAATAGTTCCAGGTCAGAGGCATTGTTTTGTAAGGTATGATGTGGAGAGATGTGTCCAGGTCCTGGGTATGAAAGTAAAAAGGAAGTTAGTGTGGGAGAAAACGGGTTATCAAAAGGATACAGAGGGGGTGTAGGAGGAGAAGGCAGATAGGGGAAGGGCATGGTTAAACAGACAGAGAAAGCATGGATAGTTCTTAAACAAACAGGGAAGTCTAGTAAGTTGAACAAACAAATCACAATTATACAGAATTAAACTATTACAATAATTTTTACAGTCTAAGGGTCCCATTTAATTGCTACCTTTTAGAGATCCAGGCTTGCAAATGCTGGTCGCAAACTACATTGCTATTCAATTGCCTTTCGTTTGCCTGCTCCGATAGGGTTACTTGCTGCAAGCTACTTTCCATTGCGATTCTGCTAATCGCAAGTTACTTTCCTCATAGCCTTTGCTCTTTCAGGGCCGCGAGAGTTGCGGCCGCAAAAAATCCCTAATGACTATTCAATTCCTCCAATCCACCCTTCCGTCAAGCCCGTAAATGGCTAAACGCAACCATAGGTTACTTGTACCAAGGAGGTGTTGCAAAGGGCTTACTTACAAATTGTAGCACTTATCAAGCAAATAATAAAGCAATCCTGTACTTTTATTAAAGGTAAAAGTGATTTTAGATCTTAGAATTAATAGCACAGCATACCCCATCTCTCAAATCGGCATAAATAAATAGTTTATTTCATGTTCAATTGCCGTCATAAAGTCCTACGGGCTTCAACCTCCAAGCCTGGAGGTCATTCATGTCCCTAGGACTTTGGACGGAAATTAAACATGAAATAAAGTATTTGATGATGGTGATGTGCAAGCTTGAGAATGTTGTGCTTTTAGTCCTGATGTCACCCATTGTGTTCCCCGTCATTTACAGTGCATTACAATGCTGGATTGCATTTATATTTGCATATACAGTGCTCAGAGTTTGCGGGCTTGAAACACAAGTTAGGGGCTGTGATCATGTTGAAGCCGCGAATGCTTGCTGACAATAGCATGGTATGCGATTAGCAGGAAGGGGGACTTACTTGCGCGCCCAGCCAATTAAATAGCAGCGTAAACTTGGGGCCTTAGCAGAGGAGTATAGTTCCAGGTCAGAGGCAGTGTTTGTAAGGTAAGAGGTGGAGAGATGTGTCCAGGTCCTTAGCAGAGGGGTATAGTTCCAGGTCAGAGGCAGTGTTTGTAAGGTAAGAGATGGAGAGATGTGTCCAGGTCCTTAGCAGAGGGGTATAGTTTCAGGTCAGAGGCAATGTTTGTAAGGTAAGAGGTGGAGTGATGTGTCCAGGTCCTTAGCAGAGGAGTATAGTTCCAGGTCAGAGGCAGTGTTTGTAAGGTAAGAGATGGAGAGATGTGTCCAGGTCCTTAGCAGAAGGGTATAGTTCTAGGTCAGAAGCAGTGTTTGTAAGGTAAGAATTGGAGAGATGTGTCCAGGTCCTAGGTATGAAAGTAAAAAGACTTTACAGCTAATATATTTTGAAATCAAAGAATGAATTGTAGATGTAAAATATTATTTCATGTGATATATATAATTACAACTTTCTCTGTAGTTCTTGTTTCAAAACCTCTTCTGAAAGGTCACTAGAGAGCTTAAGATTTATGGTTAACACTGGGTCAATAAAAGTAAGAGTAGCAGCATTAAACAGGATGTGGAACTTGCATATATCTAATTTGTCTTTACACAGTGACAAATGTAACTGATGTCTGATGGGCCTTCATAATTGGGCTGTGAATTACTGTTCTATAGTTAAAGGGTGAAGACCATGTTCATGTTTTATATTTTATGAGATATAACTAAAATGATTCACTTTTTATGCTTACTTATGAGCAACTTATGAGTTTAGCATCATAAGGTTTTCATAATATAGTCTATAAATGAATTTGTAAGCCAAAATGAGTGATTAGTGATGTCGCGAACATCAAATTTTCTGTTCGCCAAAATTGGATGCGAATTTCATCAAATGTTCGCGAACGGGCGAACATTGGCGAACCGCCATAGACTTCAATGGGCAGGCGAATTTCAAAACCCACAGGGACTCTTTCTGGCCACAATACTGATGGGAAAGTTGTTTCAAGGGGACTAACACCTGGACTGTGGCATGCCGGAGGCGGATCCATGGCAAAACTCCCACGGAAAATTACATAAAGGGCATAAATCACCTAACATTCCTAAATTGTTTGGAATAACATGCTTTAAAACATCAGGTATGAGGTTGTATCGATCAGGTAGTGTAAGGGTTACACCCGCTTCACAGTAACAGACCAATCTCCCCGTTTAATGCACCGCAAACAACCGCAAACAGTCCCTTTGCACAACCGCAAACTCCACATTTGCACAAGGTTGGATACCAAGCTAGCCATGTCCCGTTCCTTGTCCTCACTGATGTCATTGAAAGTCTCTTTCTCCACCCAGGCACCAAGGGTCCCCGAAAGGTGACAACAAGCCCCCTAGGACGCCTGCTGTGTTTGGTCTTCCACCTCCTCAAAGCCACCTTCCTCCTCTGACTCCTCTTCTTCAGACTCCTCTCTCTGCGTTGCCTCTGTCTGCGTTATTATAAGGTGTGTACTGTTAAGTAGTACTATTCATATCGGTTTAATCCCTGTTATGTCCACTATTAGGGGACGTGTATATGGCATTGATTTTTGGAACAGGGAGATGGAAAAAGATGCTTGGTCGGTCCTCCCACTTCAAATTTGGGGCACTGCACGTGCAATGTAATGTGCCACCAGATAGGAGTGGTGTATTAAGTTGTACTATTTATTCCTATCAGTTTAATACCTGTTTTTTTGTTTTGTTTTGTTTTTTACAAATTAAAAATCTCCATTTACATAAATAATACATTACATATTATATACACAGCCAGACAAAAATACGGAAGGCATACATTTGTGCCCTGACATTATAACAATAATCATAAGAGTGTAACTGGTCTTTCATGTTTATTGCTATTAATAGACTTTAAGTGTATCATTGTATTAAACTTACATATGGCTATGAATGAAATGCAAACTTTAATATTTGGTTGAATATTCTTCAACCTAATGGAGAGATTAACCAGTTAAACTTCTCTCTTAAATTACTTACATATCCTATCACACCCTTTCATTCCACTCATATTCTAGCCAGCTTGGTGAAGGTAGGGAGGAAGAGCCAGGGAGGGATCGATCTGCCAGGGAAGATATGGTGTCTTCGTGAGATTACCCCGTAGAGGTTACTTAAAAAATTGAGTCCCAAACTACCCATTTTACAGGGTCCTGTTTTAGCTGAAATGCCATATTAAAATTCCTCTCTAGTTCCCTATTGTATCCCATCATGGCCAATATTTCAGTTAGTTTTGGAAGATCCTCTTTCTTCCAAT
The DNA here is from genome assembly GCA_027410445.1 of Discoglossus pictus. Lineage (NCBI taxonomy): Eukaryota > Metazoa > Chordata > Amphibia > Anura > Alytidae > Discoglossus > Discoglossus pictus. The sequence continues at coordinate 374,779,524 of CM050165.1, forward strand.
TTCGTGCAATTGCAGTTTTTACTACCTGAAAAATTTGAGTCATAAACGCTTTATTTTTTATTTCCATCTTAGGGGGAAAAATATTAAACAAGGCCATCTGCGGTTTTACTATCATTTCTGTCTTAAATATAATAGATAAGTATTCAGAACATTCCTTCCAAAGATGAAGAGTTATAGGGCATTCCCACCATATATGGAACATATCTGCAGATTTCCCACAGTTCCTCCAGCATAATTTAATTTCTGGTTTAAATGTTATAAAGTAGATTTTGGAGGGAACCCAGTACCATCTATTAAGTAGTTTAAATTGAATTTCTCTCTGGTTTGTATTTTTAACAACCCTATTTAGAGATTTTAAGGCTTGTTGCCATGACTCTTTAGGTATCCTTAACTGCATATCTTTAGCCCAGAGGTCCATAGGTCTAGTTGTATCCGTCTGTATTTGCTTATAAATGATCTCACTACACTTAGAAATCAAGTGTCTAGTATTTTGGGACTTTATTAAAATTTCAACGTTGTTTAAGCTTTGCCGAGTAATGTTTTTATTTATATCCTTCAAAACTCGTGAAATTTGATGTGAAGTGAACCAAAGTTTAGTTGAAATATTATATTTCAACTTTAGCATGTTATAATCTAACACTTTACCTTTTTCTTTATCTATAATGTGCCCCAGTAGATATATTCCTTTGTCTTTCCATTCTGGTTCTAAGTAGATATAATTCATGCGTGCTAATGTTGTCAAAGGAGTAAGTTCACTATATTGCTCTATGAATTTAAATTTTTTGTTCATTTTTATCCACTCTTTTACCATTATAGTCAAAATAGTTGCTCTCGGGTCAATGTATGCTAATGCTAGTTTAGGAATGAACAATGGAGCATTAAGGTCGATATTGTGTAGCATATCACTTAAAATCTGGTTCTCCGTGTGAGTGGAAAGAGGTTGACTCCACTTTACATATTGCGCCAATTTAATTGCTTCCTGATAGTGAAAAACCATTGGGTATGCAATGCCACCTTTTATAAATTTTCTACTCATTATTGCTTTTCTAACTCTGATCTAACCGTTCTTGTTAATATATCTATCGATCATCTTCTGGAATTTAGCTGTCCATTGGCTTGAGATTGAAAAAGGGAAAGATCTAAATACATAGTTAAGGTTCGGAAGGAGAGACATCTTGATTGATGCAATTCTACCAGAGAAGGATATTTGATTGACCGGCCAGTTCTCAATAAGCTCTTTAGATGATTTATATAAATTGTTCAAATTGGAGGTTGGAATACTTCTTATATCATCACTAAAGTTAATTCCCAGGTGTGTAAATCCCTTTGTGTGGGCCAGCTGATACCTACTAGTCAGGCGCTCTTCGTCTTCCTCTGGAATATTAACACTTAGTGCTTCAGATTTCTCTATGTTTAATTTATAATTTGACACCTTACTGTAGTTTGCAATGATTTCCATCAGCGCCTTCATAGATATATGAGGTTGCTCCATATATACTACTACATCATCCGCGAAGAGGGAGATCTTGTATTACCTTTTGCCTACTCTAATCCCCTTAAAGTCCGACGAAGCCCTAATAGCTATAGCGAGGGGTTCTAGGGTCAATGCAAATAAAATGGGAGACAGCGGACAACCCTGACGGGTTCCATTTGTTACCATAAAATAATCTGATTGTACCCCTTTCCCCAAAACCGATGCCGAGGGAGCCTTATATAGGGCAGCTATAGCTTTCGATGCAAATGAGTCAAACCCATATCTATGGAGGGTCTGCATTATAAAATCCCACCCTACCCTATCAAAAGCTTTTTCAGCATCCATGGATAGGAATAGGGTGGGGATGTCTTTTTTCTTCGCATAAGTTATTAAATGAATCAGTTTATGGGAATTATCGGCACCCTGCCTCCCTGGGACAAATCCTGTTTGGTCGGACGCTATTAATGATTTAGATATTTCTGTAAGTCTTAGAGCCAAAACTTTCGCATATATTTTGGTATCTATATTCATAACCGAAATTGGTCTAAATTCTTTGCAAGAGTGTGCTTCCTTATCTGATTTTGGTATAGTGATTATATTGGCTCTAAGCATCTCTGGTGGGAATGTACCTGTGGTTTTAATTTAATTAAATGTAGCTACTAAGATTTGCATTAACTCTTCCTCAAATATTTTATAGTATGTTGTAGAAAATCCATCTGGGCCTGGTGCCGTGTAGTTTTTTAGGTTTTTAATAACTTGTCTAATTTCTAGTTCCGTTATCTGACTATTTAAAGCCTCCTTTTCCTCATTTGAGATAACTGGAAAGTCAATCTGATCTAAGAATGATGATTTGTCTTCACTTTTGGGTGTTATAAAGTTTTCTTCCGAGTTTAGATTATACAAGGCTTGATAAAATTTCGCAAATTGATCCGTGATTTCTTTAGGCTTAAAAAATTTTATTCCCTGTTTTACAAGATAAGGAATATTACAATCTTGATATTTTTGTTTTTTAATCTTATTCGCGAGATCTTTTCCTATTCGATTATTGAAATGAAATTATTTTTGTTGTAGTTGCCAAAGACTCATATCTGAGCGTTTTTGGTTAATGTTTTTAATTTTGTTCCGAATTGTTATTATCTCTTGTGTAAGGGTGTCATTTATTTTTATTTTGTTTTCTTGTTCCAATCTATACAATTTTATATGTAAAAGTCGTAAGGACAATCCTTTCTGTTTAACCCAGATGCTTTTCAACTTGATTAATATACCTCTTGTATATGCTTTTAGTGAGTTCCATATTGTTGTATTTAATGGAACCGACTCCATATTAATTTCCAAATTTTTTTTAATTTCTATTCTAATAGTATTTAGTCTTTCCTTATTTTCTAAGATTTTATCATCCATTCTCCATGGCCTGCTAGATTTTATCTCCCCCTTTTCCTGTATTTGGAGGGTGACTGGAGCATGGTCCGAGATTGTTATTAAACCAATTTTAACTGATTGAATTGCGTTTAACAAGTCTCATTCACTATTATATTATCAATTCTTGAATGCATTTTATGAGATGCAGAATAATAGGTATAGTCTCTTTCATTTATATTTATAAGGCGCCATGCATCATATAAGTGGTTTTCCACCAATAATTTGGAGAAATCCTGAGCTGTTTTTTCTATACCTTTATAGTTTTTGGGAACTTTTTTGTAGCTTCTGTCCATCTTAGCATCAGGCGTCATATTAAAGTCACCACCTACTATGCGTCCTCCTATAGCTATCTTATCCAGTTTCTTTAATACTCCCTTCAAAAATATATTTTGCATATACATTTACTATTGTCATATGTTCGCCATTTATTTCTCCTACCCAGATAATATAACGGCCTTTACTATCCAAGACCACTAATTCTTCTTTTAATTTTTATTTTTTATTAAACATCATTAAAACTCCTCCTGAGTTTTTTTTATGGCAAGCATTAAATACTTGAGGGAATCTATGTTTGGCCATATGAAATATTCTTCCCTTATCCCAATGGGATTCCTGAATTAATACAATATCTGGTTTTGTTTTGATCAGCATTCTAGAAATGGAGGCTCTCTTTGACAGATAATTTAATCCCCTAACGTTGTAACTCACTATCTTCAAACCCGGCATTATCTTCCCTCCACTAGGCCCTCCCCCCCGCCTCCCATCCCGCAGCCCCTGGCTACATCCATACTTCCAAACATACCACACTCTCTCTTGGAGTCATACCTATCCAGTCTAACCATTCGCTCCCTTCCCCTTCAAAGGGGATTACAACTGCAACCACCCAGTTGTGCCTTATGGGCGTGAACGATGAAGGGATATGTTAAGTCCTCCATGGAGGTTTCCCCACGCCTGTATATCTTGTATTTCTAATTTATCTTCTGCTTCCCAACCCCCCCCCTACCCCCCCCCCCCCCCAATTATGTTACTTTACCCCTGTTCTCTCCAAGCCTTTTTAATCCTGGATATGCTCTCTTTGCCTGTTCATTTCTATTAATTAATAACTTACCTAATCACAATTCCTGTTGTAAATATACCCCTCTCCTCCCTTCCTTCGCTTTTGTAATTTTCTTAATTTTCATATTCTTCGTAAATTTCCTTGAACATTCCACAATTTATAATATTATATTTATGTTCTATTGTTACATTTTGTGCAGATGCTATTCCTTAAAATGAGTTCTAAATCGTAATTATACAAAAATTTTACCATGATCAAGTTGTCTTCACCCCTTTTTCATTTACTTACTATATCACTCTTGATTTCCAAGCGTAATCTAAGTTAGGCTACATATCCCCCTTAATCTTGTAGTGCAATCATGTGCTACAAATCCTACTTAATCATAATATCAATTATTATATACAATTTAGGGTCTAAGATTGCATATTGACTTTCCTCATAAGAAATTGCACAGCACTTTATTTGTATTGAATGCACTTTAACCTTATTATGAATTTTGGGTATTAATGATGTTTTTTTTTTTTTTTTTACTTTTTTCTTTTCTTATCTAAATATATTGAAGCCACGTAATTTTAATAAGAGGTTCACCAGCTTATGATTGAATCAACTATAGGGTGATTTTAAAGGAAAGGAATGGAAGAGAAAAGAAAAATGAAGGAATTTTTGGATGCACAAATTTTAATGTAATAGATTGAACCAGTATATGAAATGAAATGGAATGATTCTACACGTAAAATTATTCTAATTTGCAGTTTAATACGTGGGACGTGTATATGGCATGGATTTTTGGAACAGGGAGATGGAAAAAGATGCTTGGTCGGACCTCCTACTTCGAATTTGGGGCACTGCACTTGCAATCTTAGGTGCCACCAGATAGGAGTGGTGTGTTCAGTTGTACTATTTATTCCTATCAGTTTAATACCTGTTACGTCGCCTATTAGGGGACATGTATATGGCATGGATTTTTGGAACAGGGAGATGGAAAAAGATGCTTGGTCGATCCTCCCACTTCAAATGTGGGCACTGCACGTGCAATGTAATGTGCCACCAGATAGGATGGGGTATTAAGTTGTACTATTTATTCCTATTCCTCTTACGTCACTGATAGGATCAGATTAGTGAGTAATCATGTATTCTGATGTGTGAATATATTATATCTGAGTACCAAGATATAATAATGTGCCACCAGATAGGAGTGGTGTATTAAGTTGTACTATTTATTCCTATCAGTTTAATACCTGTTACGTCACCTATCAGGGGACATGTATATGGCATGGATTTTTGGAACAGGGAGATGGAAAAAGATGCTTGGTCGGTCCTCCCACTTCGAATTTGGGGCACTGCGCGTGAAATCTTAGGTGCCACCAGATAGGAGTGGTGTGTTCAGTTGTACTATTTATTCCTATCAGTTTAATACCTGTTACGTCGCCTATTAGGGGACGTGTATATGGCATGGATTTTTGGAACAGGGAGATGGAAAAAGATGCTTGGTCGATCCTCCCACTTCAAATTTGGGCACTGCACGTGCAATGTAATGTGCCACCAGATAGGATGGGGTATTAAGTTGTACTATTTATTCCTATCACTTTAATACCTCTTACGTCACTGATAGGATCAGATTAGTGAGTAATCATGTATTCTGATGTGTGAATATATTATATCTGAGTACCAAGATATAATGAGAGAAAATAATGCACAGAAGTCAGCGTGTCATCAGAATAATCTCTGAGTTTATTTGAGCGGCTAAACCTTATATAGCATAACACACCTCACAGCTAATAGCATAGTTGAACCCAGTGTTAAATACATATTTTCTAAGCAAGTGTCTTTTTCTGTCTAACTCAGCAAAACAATCTTTATCTAATCCTGGCTTCCTATGGATATTTTGTCTCATTAGTTGCTAAAAGAAAAGACAGGAAACAGGAAACAGATGTTTTAAGGAACATTTACCTAAACATTTCTTCAGATGACGCACTTAAACATTCTAGTAATATACAAGAGGAAAAACAAGCTGATATACTTTTTATAATCATGATATTCTTAGCTAATTATTTCATAATGAGGAAATTAATATCTAACAGTCCCTCCTCTTATAAATGTATTAAACAAAGGTCTTAAAGCAAGGTTCAGTTTAAATGGTAACATTGCCATTGACAGTCTGGCAGTGGAACAGGTTCCAAATAGATGACCTGTGAGGGCACAGTCCTATTCACAGGGCTCACCTTGGTGAGATCAATAGTCTCTATGGGCTCCTCTTTTTGCAGTACCTGAATATGCAAATATTCCATGTTGTTACCTCTGCCTGAGGTGTAGATTCCAAAAGTATGTCTCCCTTCATCACACTTTTGTATAGCTGATTTTGGCTGCAGGAGGATGGCTCCACACCCCGTGTCAGCTTTAAGCGTCTCTTTGTACTTTTGCACTTCATGTGATTAGGTGGGGAGTAACCCCAGTCAGCTCCTGTATTCCATAAGGCCAGTTTCCAGCTAGGACATCTGTCATTTCCATACGGAGAGGCTATACACAAGTATACTGGCGCTTTTCTCACCCTTCCACTACGTCTTCCTCCAGAAAGTCCACATCTTAGTACTTGACATAGGTCTATTTGGTTGGTTCCTATCTGCTCTTCCTTGAACACTAGGGTCACTTGGCCAGTTAAATTGTCTTCCATCATGTCTCTTTTCATTCTGTGCATCCACATCTCTCCAATAGATTGCGTCTGGTTGCCTCTGGGTCTTGTTACTTCTTCCCATATAATTATGGGTGCTACTATGCAGAGAGTTATCAAGATGAGGCATGTCAGTGAGATTCTTAGGCCACACCAGTTAGGTCTTTTGAACAGGTGCCAGGACATTTGCTTGGGCCAGTTGAGAACCCCAAAACCCGTACCATTCGGTTCTTCACTGGGTTTGAGACGAGTTTCCCCCCCTTTGTAGCCCAGCCTGACTCGCAATGAGTCAGCTAGCAGGTTTTAGGAATCAACTGGCTCAAGCTCTGGCACTTTTACTCTCTTGCAGTGACTCAGGTGTAATCAGGTGGCTTGTTTGGCAACTTTCAAGGCAGTGGGTGTTGACAGCAGAACTTGGTACGGTCCTTCCCACCTGTCCGATGCCCAATTTTTACGCTTGATTACTTTAATTAAGACCCATTGGCCTGATTGTACCATGGAGGGTCCCTGCAGTTGCTGTGGATGAGAGAGAGAGAGAGAGAGAGATGGAGGTAATATCTTTCTTACTTAACATTTTTCTCATATAGTCTGCTAAGTTTTCACTCATGTTCTCATCTTCTGAGATAAATGGTCTAAATTCTAGTAGTTGGAATGCTCTCCCATACAATATTTCAAACGGGGTTAACTTCTTCCTGCCTGGAAGCATGTGCATGTTTAGCATGACTAATGGTAAACAGTAAAGCCAATTTTTCCCTGTCGCTGCCATCGTTTTCCTCAATTTATTTTTAATGGTACCATTAGTTCTCTCCACTAATCCAGCTGACTGTGGGTGGTACGCACAGTGGTTTTTCAACTCTATGTATAATGCTTTACTCAAATGGTCGATAAGTTTGTTCACAAAATGTGTGCCGTTATCGCTATATATTTCCTCTGGTATACCAAACCTAGGAATTATTTGTGTCACTAAGGTTTTAGCCACTGTGATTGCGTCAGGGTGTGCACATGGTTTCGTTTCCACCCACCTAGAGTATACATCAATTATCACTAGGCAATATTTCTTCCCTTCACACTTTGTTAGTTCAATGAAATCCATACATATTGTTTGGAAGGGGTATGTTGGTTCTGGGAATGTGCCTCTTATGGGGTGATAGTTACCCTGAGGGTTGTGTTGTGCACAAACAAGGCACCCTGCACAACATTTTTAAAATAGGTGTTTAATCCATAGGCTGAAAATATTCTGCTGACCATGTCTACCATACTCCCTCTTGAGACGTGACTAATTCCATGGCTCAACATAGCTGCATATCTGAACAGTGATTTTAGTAAAACTGGTTTCCTTTCTGCACTCTCATAAATATTATCATACCTTTAACCAGTATGTGTTTTCTTGTGAGGGTGCGTCTGTCTGTATTTGCTGTTGAATACTCTTGTCAATTTGGTCTACGAGATACACAGATGTGTAGCTGTGTAAGAGAAAAATGTGTATGTTTCCTGTTAGAGCCCCTGCTTTGCAGCTACATCTGCTCTGGCATTTCCTATATATTTTCGTGCTCGGTGAGTACTGCACTCCGAGGTCAAAGGGCAAGTACTCCTATTGTGTTTTATCTGTCTGAGCCTCTTCTACCATCCCTCCTACCTGTACCCACCTTCCACCAGCTGGCATAGCCAATGATATGTGTGGCACTGTGTGTCCTGCATAGAGTAACTGGTCTTGATCATTCAATTTTACTCCCACCCCTGTATACCCATTTTCTGTCCAGTATATGTAATCCAAGGTTATTCTGGTATTGGTGTGTTTGAAAAATGTTTTTTCATAGTCCACATCCCTCCCCAGTGTACTTTCAAATTTCATAGTGCAGTGTAATGACCCTGTGCTTTGTTTTACACTGGGAGATGAAGCTAGGTCATTAGCCATGGCTACCAAAGTGCTGGATACTTGTCCTGGCCCGTTCGACACCATGTCTAATGTGTAAAAGTAATGTGGTTCACCCATCCCCTGCACTACATTTACATCGACAGGTATGCCCCCCATGTATGCTTTCATGCCTTACTCTGTAGGAACCACTCTAATGTTGCATTTCAGCATCAGATCTCTACCCAAGAGATTTATCGGGCATCTAGGGGAGAGTATAAAAGGATGCTCAAATGTTTGGCCGTTGAACAATCTCCCTGTGATTGGGCATGATATAGGTTCGCTATTTGTCTGTCCGGCTGCTGACCTAACCAGTATGTTTTGTGACGATGTGTAACTAGTCCATGTGCCATCATCGCTCAATACTGACCTACATGCTCCTGTATCGCATAAAAATGTTATCATTACCCCCTCTACATCTAGTTGCATGACTGGTTGTTCTTCTAAAGCCATTAAGTCTATACATGATTCTAAATTCAACACATCATTTATTTCTGGCAAGTTTGCATCATTATTGCCATACTCATACAATTCAGATTCATGCAATTCTTGTTCAGCACATATTTGTAAAGGAAAGGAACAACCTGGTTCTAGTCATTTGTCAGTCTGGTGGTCATCGTCATCCGCTCCCTCTTCCTCCTGGTACTTTCTGTTTCTGCAGGAACGTACTAAGTGGCCGGCCTTGCCACACACGTAACAATTTCCATAAAATTTTCCCATGCTTCCACCTCGACCTCGTCCATGTCCACCTCCTCTCCCTCCACGTTTTTGGTTATTTCCACCATCACCAGAAAAGAAAGCAGAAGTTATAGGTTGCGCTTTCCCATCAACAGAAGCCATCAAATACACCTCCTTTGGTTTACTATCTTGCTTTATCTGTTTCTTTTATTTTGCTCTCTTACACTGCTCCTCTGCATGTTTAGCATATTCTATGGTTTCCCTAAGGGGACATGTTTTGTAAGTAATTTGGTGTTGTATCACAAAGTCATTTATTTCTGGATGACATCCCCTGAGAAAAGTGTTTTTTTAGTTGCTGAGCATATGGTCCAGCATCATCATATGGGTTAGGTCTGGCCACCCTGCAATGGCTGTCAAATACTACCCGTAACCTCCCCATATATTGTTCCACACTTTCATCATCTTTTTGTACATACTCGTTTATCTTAGTCCAGTCTGCATGTTCTCTGTGTCTGTCAGCTATTCTGTCTACTCATGGGGTCAGTTCTTGTGATCCATATTGCAATGGCTCCCCCCTTGGGTCCAGTGGATTCCAGTCACCTTCACTAAGGATCCAATCGGACCCTAATATCTGCCTCAGACATCTTGCAACCTCAACACCATTTAATTTAAAACATTGCTGCAATCGCTGGAACATAAGTCTGAAAATTCCCATATTGTCATTTGGGTGGGGGACTCCTTCTACAGCTCTCCTCACATCTGCATCTGTCCATGCTCGGTATACTAGCATTGCGGGTGCAACACATTTCCCCCATCTACAAGCACTCCCCCCCTAGGATTGGGTACCTCAATTAAGGGATATAATGGCACAGATGTTATTCCCTTACCTCCGCATTGATGATCTGGTGCCCGCCTGGTGCTGGCGGGCCGTCCTTCATAAGGTGGTGGTGTTGGAGGAGGTGGATTTGTAGCGGTGGCGGCAAGCAGGTATTTGCGGGAATCATCAAATTCGTCCTCTACATCATCACTATAAGTGACCATATTCCCAGGAGTCGGAGGGGTGGTCAGTTGTGGACGTCTTTTCTGCGTACACATAAACATATCCTCTTCCCCTTCCGAAGGAGAGAGGTGGTTAACATTACATGTCCCTCCCCCCGTAGGCACCGTCATTGTTATACACATTTGCCTTTTTGTTTTCATCTTCAACAATTTTTATTTTTAGTATAGAAAATGTATTTACTTTTTTTTATTTTTATTTTTATTTCCTTAATTAAGTAACGTTGCGTTTACTTTTCCTTTCCTATACTTCTTTGTGTATAGTAAAGCTCAATAAAGTTTGAACGTCTCCTATACCTTCCTTTTAATAAGGATTAATATTGCCAAGAAGTAGTGGATACAGGGCACTGATTCCAGCAGCGGTATTATATTAGATGCTGTGTATCCAGTGGGTGCGGTGAGCATCGTCATCACTTAAAAAGGGGTTGTAATAACATGCCTTTGTCTCTCTTTACAGCAACCACACTTTCTCCCTTCTGCTATTTTCCCTCAAGGTTACAGGCAGACATATTTTCACACAAAAACTAACAAACACAGAGGAAAAAATGGGAGTAGGAAAGGGGAGTGGTCTGCTATGTGGGGGGTTGGCCAGACCCTGCACATCTTCACATAATGCAGATCAGTCACCTCCCTGCCCAAAGGTAAAGCATTGAGTAAAGTCACAAACACACAGAAACTTTATATATATATATATATATATATATATATACACAAATACACATAAGAAAACAATTCTAGAATACAGTGTTCACAATTCCCACACATAAGTGTGTTTTTACCAGACATAAGTTACAGATGCACACCAGAAACCCTTTGGATATTAAACATTTCTGTAGAGATACCCTTGAAAACTGCAGGGTCTAGAAACCACACACCTGGCAGTGCAATTTATGCCCTTGAGAGCCTATCCACCCATATATATATATATATATATATATATATCTTGAACTCCTATAGGATCAAGTTCATAGATATACACAAAAAATAATATCACAGGTACATGGAAATATACATAGCATTACATATAATTACAATAACCAACAGACCTTTTATACATTTTCCAGAAATAATCTGTATATCTCCCACACCTTGGACCATCCGCCTTCTCCACACCCGAGTGTGGAAACCTGGTTCACATAGAGAGAGAGTCGTTCACGCTACCTCTCGCACACTACACCTCAAACACCACCACATATACTCGGCACATCAAGGACCCATAAAGCCCGTAGCTTCTGATGGGAAGTCTTGTTGTGCAGTTCCCTTTAGTGTAAACCTTGCCACCCAACCTGTAGGGCCGACAGGTAGACCACTCAAAGTCCAACTTCACCATATACCGTGTGGTGCCTTTGTGGACGTATCCCTTACAAGTATAGCTCCCACCCAGGGCTTCATACACACAATCTTACAGAGTATTTTAGTAAGAAGTTATGAATACACAGAAACTTCAGACAAAATATTTCAACATTGTATAACCAAGTAAAGAATGAGAAAGATGGAAATTAAAGCAGTTAGATGCCTCTCGTGCTCGACTGCCACACATTTTGGTTTGTGCGTCTTCCATAAACACAGGCAAGTCACAGGATTAGCCCTTCGGAGACTAGGTGGGTAATGCGTGACCACTCACTACCAAAAGTGGATAGTTTCAGGTAAGAATTTTGAGAACAACACAAAAGAATACATGTATATATATATACATACACTCACAAGTACACAGAAATATACAGAATGTTTATAGGTATATACAATAACCAATAAATCTGTTATCCGTGTTACACCTCTCACAAACATACATACACCAGGTACCGGTATTTAGAAACATACAAAATGTTAACATGCACACACATACATATTTACATGCAAGAGCTCATTTGAAAGTCGGACTCATTTACCCCTTTTTCATGGTAAGCGTTCTCAATAACGTTACGTAAGGAGAACTTATTTTATAGTCTTTTCCTCAGGATAATGACTCTTTTACCTCTCTGTGGGTAAGTGTCAACCCTTCTACCTATTACTAGGCTAGAAACCTAGTTGTACAACTCTTTTACCTAATATCACTGTTAGGCAAGGACCTGTGGACATACACACACATGCAAATGCAGCAGAAATTCATATACTTACTGTCAGTTCGTTATAAGCTGTGCTTTTTCATCCCTCGGAAAAACACCTTGCCTCTGTGGTCCAACTGATCGTATATATTAGGCCTGAGGTCTTTCTCAAGGTAAGGGAGTCCTCAGCGACATACCCCCCGTGCACGGTGAAAGGCGTTTTACTCAGTCCGAGGAATGATAAGGGAAACAACTTCCGGCTCGAAGGACCAAAATGATAGGATCAGATTAGTGAGTAATCATGTATTCTGATGTGTGAATATATTATATCTGAGTACCAAGATATAATGAGAGAAAATAATGCACAGAAGTCAGCGTGTCATCAGAATAATCTCTGAGTTTATTTGGGCGGCTAAACCTTATATAGCATAACACACGTCACAGCCAATAGCATAGTTGAACTCAGTGTTAAATACATATTTGCTAAGCAAGTGTCTTTTTCTGTCTAACTCAGCAAAACAATTTGTATATAATCCTGGCTTCCTATGGATATTTTGTCTCATTAGTTGCTAAAAGAAAAGACAGGAAACAGGAAACAGATGTTTTAAGGAACATTTACCTAAACAATTCTTCAGATGACGCACTTAAACATTCTAGTAATATACAAGAGGAAAAACAAGCTGATATACTTTTTATAATCATGGTATTCTTAGCTAATTATTTCATAATGAGGAAATTAATATCTAACAGTCACCTATCAGGGGACCTGTATATGGCATGGATTTTTGGAACAGGGAGATGGAAAAAGATGCTTGGTCGGACCTCCTACTTCGAATTTGGGGCACTGCGCGTGCAATCTAAGGTGCCACCAGATAGGAGTGGTGTGTTCAGTTGTACTATTTATTCCTATCAGTTTAATACCTGTTATGTCACCTACCTTTCCTCCCAATAGCACATACTATATGTCATCAACTGGCCTGGGTGTATTTAGAGAACCACACTTTAATGCCCTTAACCTGGGACAAGGTGGCTTGGCTATCAGAATTGCCTCAGAACCTTAAAAACTCGCCAAACCCCCTAGTCAGACACTCACTATCATACTGGAAATGGGCCAAGAAACACACGGGTTTGTTCCCTGGATCCACCCAAATGACCCCAATTCTTGACCACCCTCAGGCCCCGAAACACATGAGCACAACATCACAACACTGGTGGAGGTCAAGGAAACTAGATAGACTGGGAGACTGGTTAGTAAAGGGCCAGATGCTCACCTATGAGGAACTGAGGGACAAGCATGAGCTACCGCTGTCAGAACATTACAATTACTATAGGCTGAGGCATTTCACACACTCCCTGACCTAGAAACAGGGGACACTGGTCTTAAATTGGTTCTCCAAAATTTGTAAAGATAAACCTCTATCAAGGGGGATCATTGGGTTACTTTACAAATATAAAACATTTGTTACTGGTTGAAGCGACACTGGGGGAAGGACCGGAGTGCGGGAGCCCTGGAGACCCTTCAGAAGCAACCGGCGGCAAAATCATCCCAAGAAAGGAGAGGTCGCTTACTGAAGCCTGCCCTAGGGTAACCCAAGGGTGATTGCCCAGGTTAGATATTGTAAATAATAAGCTAATACTGCTGGAGGGATGATAGCTAATAGGACTTTGGTGTTTCCTGCAGATATACTCTTTACTATTGTCTGTTTTACCGTGTTTTAGGTATCTCTTAAATTGCAATCACAGTAAAAAATAAGAAAAAGTATTAACCTAAAAAGTAAAAATAAGAAGGAATAGCCAGCTAACTTTTACAAAATTTCTTTATTGTAAATAAGGTATTTTTGCACAACTGTTATGCAAGACTGTTTAAAAATGCTTTATTTTTCATTACATGCTGTACGCCTTCTGACAATAAAATAATTTAAATGCAAAAATTAGGTATTGTTGCAGCGACCAGAAAAATTGATGTTAGTTTGCCAGGCAGAAAGTGCCCTAAAACATTGCGTCTTGAACCCTAGTTGGTGGCGGATAAGCCACGCAAGTCATCCGGCATTCAGGGATAAAATACAGCAGCGTGTGGACCATTATTAGCTCAAGGACTTTTTTAATCGAATGTATCGCCCACTGTCAATCCCTTCGGGATCCATCCCTCATTCATCTTAATAAAGGTGAGGTAATCTAGACTTTTTTGACCTAGGCAACTTCTCTTATCAGTGACAAAACCTCCTGCTGCACTGAAGGTCCTTTCTGACAGGACACTTGAAGCGGGGCAGTTGTTCTCTGAGGGTGGACCCCGAAGGGCTATGGCGATGCATAGGACTTAAAAAGCTCCCCATGTCCTCCATCAACAACACGTCTGTAAAGCGTCCTCTCCTTGCCGGCGTGGTCGTGAGAGGAGGAGGATTATGTTCACCTTTTCCGCTGTTAGATTGCCGTTGTGCTGTGACATCACCCTTAAACGCTGTGTAAAGCATACTTTTTAATTTATTTTGGAAGTGCTGCATCCTTTCCGACTTGTGGTAATTCTGTAACATTTCAGGCACTTTCTGCTTATACCGGGGGTCTAGTAGCGTGGACACCCAGTACAGGTCGTTCTCCCTTATCCTTTTTATAAGAGGGTCCCTCAACAGGCACGACAGCATGAAAGACCACATTTGCACAAGGTTGGATGCCAAGCTAGTCATGTCCCATTCCTCGTCCTCAGTGATCTCACTGAAGGTATGTTCTTCCCCCCAGCCACGTACAACACCACGGGTACCCGATAGGTGACAACTAGCACCCTGGGATGCCTGTTGTGGTTGGTCTTCCTCCTCCTCCTCAAAGCCACATTCCTCCTCTAACTCCTCTTCCTCACAATCCTCTTCCAGCGTTGCCGCAGGTCCAGCAAGCGATGCTGATAAGGCTGTTTCTGGTGGTGATGGTGACCACAACTCTTCCTCTTCCTCTTCACGCTCATCTACGGCCTGATCCAGCACTCTTCGCAGGGCACGCTCCAGGAAGAAAACAAATGGTATGATGTCGCTGATGGTGCCCTGGGTGCGACTGACCAGGTTTGTCACCTCCTCAAAAGGACACATAAGCCTTCAGGCATTGCGCATGAGCGTCCAGTAACGTGGCAAAAAAATCCCCAGCTCCGCAGAGGCTGTCCTAGCACCCCGGTCATACAAATACTCGTTAACGGCCTTTTCTTGTTGAAGCAGGCGGTCGAACATTAGGAGTGTTGAATTCCAACGTGTCGGGCTGTCTAAAATCAAGCGCCTCGCTGGCGTGTTGTTTCGCCGCTGGATATCTGTAAAGTGCGCCATGGTCGTGTAGGAACGCCTGAAATGGCCACACACCTTCCTGGCCTGCTTCAGGACGTCCTGTAAGCCTGGGTGCTTATGCACAAAGTGTTGTACAATCAGATTACACACATGTGCCATGCACAGCACATGTGTCAACTTGCCCAAATTCAATGCCGCCAACAACTTTCTTCCGTTGTCACAAACCACTTTGCCGATCTCCAGTTGGTGCGGAGTCAGCCACTGATCCACCTGTGCGTTCAGGGCGTACAGGTGTGCTGGTCCGGTGTGACTCTCTGCTTTCAGGGAAGTCAACCCCAAGACGGCGTGACACTGCCGTATACGGGATGTGGAATAGTACCTGTGGAGCTGGGGGGTGCCGTTGATGTGGAACAAGACATAGCAGTAGCAGAAGAGGACTCAGCAGAGGAGGTTATGGAAGAGGATGGAGTAGGAGGAGTAGAGGAGGTGGCAGCAGGCCTGCCTGCAAGTAGTGGCGGTGTCACCAACTCCTCTGCAGAACCACGTATTCCATGCTTGGCAGCCGTCACCAGGTTTACCCAATGCGCAGTTTAGGTGATATACCTGCCCTGACCATGCTTTGCAGACCAGGTATCAGTGGTCAGATGGACCCTTGCCCCAACACTGTGTGCCAGAGATGCCATTACTTCCTTTTGCACAATTTAGTACAGGTTGGGGATTGCCTTTTGTTTATAGAAATTTCGGACGGGTACGTTCCACTGCGGTGTCCCAATAGCTACAAACTTTTTGAACGCCTCAGACTCCTCCAGCTTGTATGGTAAAAGCTAGTGGGCTAAGAGTTCAAGACAGCTGTCAGTTGCCGGGCAAGGGGGTGACTTTGTGACATTGGCTTCTTACGCTCAAACATGTCCTTGACAGACACCTGACTGTGGGCAGATGAGCAGGGACTGCTCAGGGCGAGACACGGAGTTGCGGATGGTTGAGAGGGGGCAAGCAGGGCAGCAGTGGTTGACGTGGATGAAGATGCTGGACCAGGAGGAGGATGGCGGCTTTGACTTTGTTTGCTGCTTGTACTCATGTGTTGATCATGTGTGATGTGACATCATGTGCCTTCGCAAAGAAGTTGTACCTAGGTGGGTTTTGGACTTCCCACGACTCAGTTTCTTTTCGCACAGGTTTCAAATGGCATGACTGTTGTCACAGGCAGACACACGAAAAAAATTCCACACTGCTGAGCTCTGCAATGATGGCATTCTGGTGGTGACAACAGCATGCGTTGACTGGCGTGCTGTCTGGCTGACCCCGGGTGCCGATGCATGCTGTCTGACTGTGCCACTAGCTACTTTCGACGACCTCCACCTGCTTCCAACTCGTCTCCTCCTCATCTCGGTCTCCCCATCTGAACTTTCCTCCTGTTCTTCTTCTCTTATAGCAGGCACCCACGTGACATCCACGGACGCATCGTCATCATCAACCGCTTCTCTTGTATCTGACAACTCAACAAAGGAAGCAGCACCGGGTACAACATCATCATCAGACCGTACGTCCATGTTCGTAATGCTGCCTGACTGGGACATATCCCTGTTATCTACATCCTCTGGCACTAATGTTTGTGCATCACTCATTTCTTCCAACGGATGTGTAAATAACTCTGCTGACGGATCAAGTGAAGCGGCTGTGGTGCTAGTGTTGGTGGTGGCGGCAGGCGGGCGAGTGGTAACTGGAGATGTGCCCGAAGCTAAGCTGGAGGAGGATGGTGCGTTTAGATTCCGAGCGGAAGCTGTAGAAGATTGGATGTCCTGTGTTAGCCAGTCAACCATGTCCTCAGAACTTTTCAAGTTCAGGGTACGTTGCCTCTGAAAACTGGGCATGATTCTAGGGCCAATGGGAATCACAGCACCACAACCACGACAGCCCCTGCGGGGTGGCCTGCCTCTGCCTGTCATTTTTTTTTCCGATTAGTGGTACTATGCGTGCAATCTACTGTGACACCAGATATGAGTGTCACTGTGCACTAGCAAAAGTTGGCAGAGTAGGCGCTGTAGGCCTCACACACACGCCTGTAGGCAGGCAACTGATATTCAATCGATTAAAGTCAAAAAAGGGTTCTTAAATGTGACTGTACACTCGGTTGCACCAGACATGAGTGTCACTGTGCACTGGCAAAAGTTGGCAGAGTAGATGCAATAGGCCTCACACACACGCCTGCAGGCAGGCAACTGATATTCAATCGATTACAGAAAAAAAAGGGTTCTTTTATTTTACTGTACACTAGGTTGCACCAGATATGAGTGTCACTGTGCACTGGCAAAAGTTGGCAGAGTAGGCGCTGTAGGCCTCACACACACGCCTGTAGGCAGGCAACTGATATTCAATCGATTACAGAAAAAAAAGAGTTCTTTTATTTCACTGTACACTAGGTTGCACCAGATATGAGTGTCACTGTGCACTGGCAAAAGTTGGCAGAGTAGATGCAATAGGCCTCACACACACGCCTGTAGGCAGGCAACTGATATTCAATTGATTACAGAAAAAAAGGGTTCTTTTATTTCACTGTACACTAGGTTGCACCAGATATGAGTGTCACTGTGCACTGGCAAAAGTTGGCAGAGTAGATGCAATAGGCCTCACACACACGCCTGTAGGCAGGCAACTGATATTCAATCGATTACAGAAAAAAAATGGTTCTTTTATTTCACTGTACACTAGGTTGCACCAGATATGAGTGTCACTGTGCACTGGCAAAAGTTAGCAGAGTAGATGCAATAGGCCTCACGCATACGCCTGTAGGCAGGCAATTGATATTCAATCGATTACAGTCAAAAAAGGGTTCTTAAATGTCACTGTACACTAGGTTGCACCTGGTATGAGTGTCACTGTGCACTGGCAAAAGTTGGCAGAGTAGATGCAATAGGCCTCACACACACGCCTGTAGACAGGCAACTGATATTCAATTGATAACAGTCAAAAAAGGGTTCTTAAATGTCACTGTACACTAGGTTGCACCAGATATGAGTGTCACTGTGCACTGGCAAAAGTTGGAAGACTAGATGCAATAGGCCTCACACACACGCCTGTAGGCACGCAACTGATATTCAATCGATTACAGTCAAAAAAGGGTTCTTAATTGTCACTGTACACTAGGTTGCACCAGATATGAGTGTTACTGTGCACTGGCAAAAGTTGGCAGAGTAGATGCAATAGGCTTCACACACACGCCTGTAGGCAGGCAATTGCTATTCAATCTATTACAGTCAAAAAAGTGTTGTTTTATTTCACTGAGCACAATATAAGCTGTTAGGTGTTAGCCTGTCACACACACACGCTGGCAGGCAGGCATATGCAATTAGATTACACAGAAAAAAATTATAAAATAAAATAAATGATGTTCTAGCACTAAAAAGGGCTTTTTGGGTTGCTGTCCTTGCAGCAGATATCAGATGAGTCCTTCGGGACTGTAGTGGAAGCTAAATACACAGCCTAGCTATCTATTTCCCTATTAAATCAGCAGCAGCTAGAATATATGTCCTCTCTCAACATATGTAGCTTCAGAATGATTCTAAAATGGAGGCTGTCCTTCAGATGGAAGGCTCTGGAAGGGAGTGTATTCTCCTGCTTGGCTGGAATGTGTCTGCTGACTGTAAGGTGCAGGGTCAAAGTTTCCTCAATGATAAAGAATAGGGGGCGGACCGAAAAGCACATGTGTTCGCCGTTCGCTGCTAACGCGAACATGCCAAAATCGCTGCGAATAGTCCGCGGGCGAACTGTTCGGGACATCACTATGTGTGATACCTTTTAATGGTTCATACAGTTATCCATTAATATGCACCAAACTACATCAAATGTATTTATATCATTTTATGTCTAAGACAGTACAACGCCTTGCCTTAGACAAAATAGTTATATATAACAGTCATGTACATTACCATTAGTTTGAAATATTAAAATATATATATTTTGTTAATACATTTTAAGAATACTGTTAAACTTAAGTGACATAATAAGAGATCTAGTGTGATATCATGGATGATGTAATTGTGATGGCATAGCTGATGTCATTTATCTCACATGTGATGTCATGCATGATGTCACCTAATGTCACAGATGATATAATGAATGATGTCATAAACAAACCTTTGCAGTGGGAGCGCCAATGAGGTCTTAAGATGTTCCATCATGTGCTGCAACCCTAATTATACTTTAACACAGAGTTTGCCAATACATTGTCAGTATTTTTCTCATTTTCATTATAATTATATCCTTTTACCAAACTAAATGTATTCTCTTTACTTCTAAAGAATTATACAACTAACCTCTATCAATTATTTTTTGTATTATTTCAAATGCAAATGAAATATATATTTGTTTACATTTGCTAAAATACTTACATATCAAGATTCATACTTACACATATAAACAAACAATTTTCAAGGTCTTATAAGGTCTGTAAAAAAAACATAACTCCATACGTATAACAACAGTATATTTTATGTTTTTAAAAAGGTCTCATTATTTATGCAAAGTATCACTGCTACCAAAAATATTTGAATGTAATAAATAGAAGTGTTGTATCAATGTATGTATTAAGTAACATGCATTGGTATACAATTGAAATGTTTTGCTTATTTAAATGTATTAATTAAATTGAGACAAATTAATTTGCATTTTTTTTAACATAATTTGCATTTTTTTTTTACATAAACAAAGTCATTAAACTGCATATAACAATCAAAATGTTCATCTGTTATGTGCACTTTAGTTAATTTAGCCTCAGAATAGCCTTATGTCAGGCAGCCTTAAATTCCATAAATGTGTGTGACCACTGGAAGGCAGATATGTACTACTATACCCCCCCCCCTCCCGCCACACACACACACACACACAGTGAACCACTAAATAGCCATAGCAATTTATTTTGCTTACCCCATCTGACAAACCACTATAAAACTTTTCCTATACCAACTTCTCCCCATCTGACAAATCACTATATAACCTTTCCTATATCAACCTTTTGCGCCATGTGGTGAGCCACCATATAACGTTTGCTATATCAACCTCTCACCCCATCTGGTGAACCACTATATAACCTTTCCTATATCAATCTCTCGGACCATCTGATGAACCACTATAAAACATTTAAATCCTTACTAAATAAAGCATTTAGAAATACAAGTAAAAGGAGTAAATCACATCCCATGTGGCTTAACAATGGTTTAAAGACCAAGATATGAAGTGAAAAACAGGCATTTAAAATATATATAAAGAGGGGAACGTATGTATGTGACTACAGGGAAATCAACAAGACTTGCAAAAGGGCTACTAGACTGGCTAAAATAGAAAATGAAAAGTTAGTTGTAAAGGAGAGTAAGGCTAACCCTAAAATAAATGTTAAATATTTTAAACATACTTTAATGGGAAGAAGGCGAGGAAGGAAGCTATAGGAACATTACAATGTGTCTCAGGCCGTCTGATAATTCGTGACCAGGAAAAGGCAGATGAGCTAAATTGGTTCTTTTCTTTGGTATACACAAGTGAGGTACCAGTGGTTGGGATACCGCAACATAATGGGGCTACACTACCTTCATCAAATAATTGGTTAACACAGGAAGAAATCCAAAAGAGGTTGGAATGATCACAGTAAAGGTGGTTAAACTGTGAAATTCTCTACCAAAGGAGGTGGTGACAGTGGATTTGATAGATAACTTTAAAAAAGGATTAGATATATTTTTAAACAAAAAGGGCATTTAGGGTTATCCTGGTTAATTAGAGGAGTATTGATCCAGGGTGGAGTCCGATCGCCAGTATCTGGGGTCAGGAAGGATTTTTTTTTCCCTTTTGAGACAATTGGCATCTGGAGTACCACTATACAGTCTTACCTATATCAAATTATTTCCACCTCGAATTAACCACTATAAAGCTTTTCCTATTTAATTTGCTCATCCAATCTGGTGAACAATTATATAGTCTTTCCTGTATCATTCTCTCGCACCCTCTGCTGAACAACTACCTAGAATTTCCAATTTCATTTGTTCGCCCCTTCTACCGAACCAGTATATATAAAACAATTCACTTTGTATTCATTTACCACCTCTAGCGACTGTTCATCATTACAAACTAACCACCACAAAAAATGTCATCTGACTATAATTCACCAATCAAATTGCATGAAATCTGAATTGATGTCATGTGCACAATTATCTACAGTGCATTCTCATAACATTTAAAATGTAAACTATTATATCTAAAAAAAACGCATAAGCTATCTAAAAATTTCCCGAAAAGACATGGAGACAAATACGTTCAGTGAATTTTTCCTTACAATTAAGCAAACATTTCTATGGGGAAAAAACAAAACATTTCATCACTCATTCACACTCATTCACACATTTTTTTTTTATTAGATTAACAGAATTTCATGAAAATTGACAAAAATACAAAATTTAAAAAGGATGTGTAAAATCAACGCAAAGTTATAAGCCCATGAAAAATGTGTTTATAATGGAACATTGGAGAGAACCTTAACTGTTAGAACGTGATTGTGCTCTAATACTACAATTCTTGCTGTATACTTAAAAAAAAATTGCAGTAGAGAGTGAGGAGCTGTTTAGGTAATATACGCCTAAAATATTTAACTTTTGTGTACTTTTTGTTTCTGTGTCATTTTAACACAAACAACTCAATAGTATTGCATTTTTTACTTAAAACTCCCTGTGACTTGTTGATTGTTAAACCAGATCAAGAAACATGCTAGATTAGCCACAAGATTTTACTGTCAGATAAACTATTCACTGATTATTGAAATGTTAAACAGCACCACAGTGGTACTGTGGAACATTGAACCCAACGCTTCCTACCCAGCCCTGCACAGATTTATAACATACAAGAACCTAGAGACAAGACAAGAGAAATTCCACTGATAATAGGTAAGACATGTACATTCTTTTATCATCCCGTGGGTAGAAAGAGTCAAGGAAAATGTAATTTAAGTGATAATAATCCATTTTGTAGTTTTAATATGGACTACTACCATTCAACAACCCCAATCGAACCTCCAAGGATTATAAGTGATCACAAATGTAAGTCTTATATTACAACATCTTTTCATAATGTGATCATTTTTAGGGACCATGTTGAATTTAGAGCTATTTAACAATGCATTTTTAAAAATGTGAATTAATATTAAAATGATGTTCTATATTATATTTTAGTCTGTCCATCCTAACTATCTAAAATTGTTTGAACTATTCAACCATGGATATCCTAATTCACATGTCAAGCAGTTTAACTCTTAGAATAAAGTAAATATAATAAAACATCATCTATAGGAATTAGCATTTTTCATATAAAGTTTTTATTTTTCCATTATTTTTAGGACATTTTTCCTCAATTTAGAGATGGAAACAGGCATGAATACTTACACTTCATACAATGGTACGTTATTTTTAGTTCTTTGTTTGTGTTTTATATTGTCTTAACAGCTACTAAGCAATTTAGCTTTATAGTATAGTGTAAAAACTTTACCCCCAAAATATATATATATGCTCTCTAATCAAATTATCAAGACAACATATTATTTGAATGCACAAATTACACCAGAAGGAATTAAAAATACTATTGAAAACTTTAAATTAGGCAAATTAGCTGGCCCAGATGGGTTAACCACCCTGTGTTCTGATATACATTTAACGAGTTAACATTGGCTGATATTTCAGTCATCCCAAAACCTGACCTTACAAATGCTGATATTATATTTTTTACAAAAATTATGGCAGAAAGAATAAATAACATTTTACCTTCTTTAACTTACTCAACTCAGGTGAGGTTTATTCCAGAGAGGCAAGCTTCCGATAATTTTAGGAAAATTCAAAATCAGAGAAACATGTATCTCATAAATGTAAAATGCAATCTTGCCTATTATCTTTACATATAGAAAAGGCATTTGACTTCCTGCAATGGGCTTACCTATAACTTTATTTTATATAGGAGTCCAGGGAGATTGTACCAACAGTATTACACCCCAAAAAACAAAACCATCCTCAGATGTCATTCAAATACTATTTGACATTGGCCATATAAAATTAAATTAAAAAAAGTATAAGATCTGGTCTATTTGCTGATGATACTATCTTAATGATCACTAAACCTCTTATTACATTATCTATTTTTTTTGCATTACTTAATAGATTTACCACACATTCCGGCCTTAGGATTAATTCAGATAAATCTGTTGCTTATGAATTTATGGCTTCAACAACAAATGATAAAATAATTACAACTTAATTTAGATTTCCAATGGCATAACAGTCATATACAGTATCTGGAGGTTCAGATTCTAGCTAGTGTGGAGAAAAACTAATTATCATCTGTTATTCTCCTACTTATCAATACTCTACATCATTAGCATACACGTAAACTTCCACTTCTAGGACATATTGCAGCAGTCAAGATGTTCCTTGTTCCTAAAATACTATCAGCCTTATTAAATTGTGATTTGGCCAATTGAAAAGGGCTCTATATAAGCACAGAGCATATTTCTATCCAAAAGCAAGTTTTCACTAACTAAAAACTTTTGTAAAAAATTATGCTCTATGCTTATATAGAGCCCTTTTCAATTGGCACAATTTAATAATTCTGTATATCTATTTAGATTCCTGCCAACTACAGTGCCACAAGCAGACATCTATGACCACAAAATTAGATACTTTTATATGGCTCCATACGGGTCCAAAAGCCAATACATTACAGGACAATTTAGGAATTCCTCATCAAGCTTATTACTTGTATATGCAAATATAACATTTCATGACTTCAGTATTAAATTGGTGTCTTTCTAATGCTAACGTTAGAGGTACAATTAGTCTTATTTACGGACTCTAAAATCAGCCTGATATTTCTTCCTTTACCAGAATAAAAAAGCCTTTAAAAAAATAATTAAATTCAACAGTAAATTATTGCAATGGATCACAATTGTCTAAGGCTGTGAATTCTATTAGACATAGCAGTAGGAATTACATAATACTGGAAACTAACTTGTAGGTTTTGCATAGAATGAAACTTGTTTTGGTTAAACTTTCTAGAATTTATGCCACCCACCCAAACACCTGTTTCAGAGGTTGCTTAAATATAGGCCAAAATGTATGTAGCCAGCTCCACATTTAGTAGTCTTACCAAACAGTACAAATGTATTTGGGCCGAAAGTGGAAAGTATAGTTACTGATATGTATAGCAGATAGCTTTCTTTTACACCATGACTTAGTCCTAGGGAAACCCTGGAAATGAGTTGTAAAGAATTATTAGTTAACATTTTTGAGGTAGGTAAATTACTTATTGCCTCCATCTGGAAAAAAATAAGCCTATATATATTGGTCTCAGATCGTCAAAAAGATTATCAATGAATAGCTACTTTGGAAAAATTAGCATTAGTCAAGAATGAGGTGTGTTTTAAAATTATATTTTATGGCTAAATATTTGTTTTACTTCTGTTTGCACGTGTACTTTCAATTAATTAAGGGATCTAAATTAAGATCTAAAATAAGGTTTAATATAAAAAAATGGGTACACTGGGGATCCAATGGTTAACCCAGGGTCAGGCTTGATAAGAAGAAGGTCTGCCAAGGTCCATGGAGTAGGCCTGGTGGAAGACAACCAGAATCCAAGTAAATCAGAAAAAAAATTGTAGTGGACAGAAATAAGACTAAAAAAAACAGTAACATGCATTACCCCAGAAGAACATAGGTACAGGTTGAAGCCTCTGCAGCAAACCCAGAAGCTAGCCAAATCAGAGATTAGCAGACTTTCTTACTAAAGTTTAACCAGATGAAGAGGCATAGCATCCAGGTCTTTAGACAAAATAGTGGGATTTTCGCATGCTTACAGTCCTAAAAGCAAATAAAATTCCAGAAGAATTGGCAAACATCTACAGATAAGCAGATACTTAATAGAAAAGTGTCCAGCGCTTGTTCCAGCAGCTAGAATTACTCTCCTAGAGGTCAAAATAAATTGATGCCTTACATTATCTTCTTATAGGTACTCCTTTCTGCTCAACTTACCATAGTTCCTCCAAATCTAACACAAGACTCCAGCTTCAAAATTCCAAATAGTCAATGCCTCATCCTATCTCTCTTGAATAATGTCTGCTCCTTCAACTTTTCACTGCAATCCCTCCTCCTCTATCCTAACTACTTATAGTACCTCTTCCTTGCTATCTACTTGCCAATACCTACTCCCCTACTCTGACAACTGCACTACTCTTCTAGCCTAATTACTCCCCATAACTATCCCACCCAAAACTGACTTTAGCTTTTATCTCACCTACTCCCTTGCTCCCCATAACTCATGTTACTCCCTGTTCCCACAGGTCCTACCTCCTTGTACATAAATTAGTCATCCTGTATTATACCAGTCAATAGCCCCACCCACCAGCCCTAACTCTAATTCTCTTCCTGCCTAGGTGGTTTTCTCAATAGTTTGTTGTGGTTAAAACTAATCTCCTGGTGGAGAAGATATGAAAATGTTCATACCTTTGTCTGGGGCTTATTGACCAAGGTAAAAATATACCAATACACATTGCTGTATCATTCAAATAAGTGAGTATATATCAACAGAATCGCTGAAAGCAAATTGCTCTACAACAAATATAAATAGCTAGATGTTTGAATTGGTTAGTTCAGAATGAAATGCTGATAATTTTCATATTTTCAGCTTAATCCTTTCTTAGTGAGATCAAACAACACTGTAACACATCTCCCTGGTACAGCAGCATCTTATTTCTTTGGAAACCATTAACATTTCTGTGCTTTATTACAGGAAGTCAGGGAAACAACTGCAGCAGCATCATGATGATGAGAAACCTGAAGGTTGACATTTTCCGGCTGTTCTTTTTTAGCATCATTTTAGTTTTTGGCATAATATTTAATTCTGTTGCTATCTGGGTTTTCTGCTTAAAAATGCAGAAGTGGACAGAGACCAGAGTATTCATGATAAACCTTTTAATCAGTGACTGTTTTTTGCTCCTTACCATTCCTTTCCGTATGTACTCCACAATAGAAAAATGGGATCTGGGCGACTTAACATGTCATTTGATTATTTCAATTTACTTTATGAACAAGTACATAAGCATTGCAATAATTACACTTATATCTATAGATCGCTATATATGCATAAAATTCCCTCTGGAGTCAAGATCTCTGCGCTCTCCTAAAAAGGCTGCAGTGACCTGTGGACTCTTATGGATGCTCTTCACAATCCCACGTATTTACTTTGACTTCAAAAATATAATTACTCGTAAAGCACCAGATATCTGCTTCCAGAAGACCACCTTAAATCCCATAAATATAATCCTGTACTTAAGTATCTTTGGGTTTTACACTCCACTACCCATACTGGTCTTCTGCTCAGTGGAAATCATTAGGATCCTAAAGAGAAAGAAGAATTCTAGAGTGCAAGAACAACAGAGTGTCCAAAAAAGCATCTACATAGTGTGCACCAATCTTATTGTCTTCCTACTGTGCTACTTGCCTGTCAACATTGGATATATTATAAGGTTTGTAATAGAGTCACTGAAATCAGATTGTTCACAGATAAAATTTATCAATGATTATGTTCATGCTGCTCAAGTTATTGCCGATCTGAATTGCTGCTTTGATGCTCTCTGTTACTACTTTGTGGCTAAAGAATTTTGGGAGAGAACAAAACACAATGAAAACACAGAAATGAAGTTTGTAAGACACATATGAAACCATACCTTATTGTAAGTTATGTTCACTGAACTACCAATGACTTTAATTTGTACAATGACTGTGAGTTGCTTACAGGATTGTTTGAGGATTTGCATCATTTAATTTACAGAACATGCCCACAACTTTCAAGATGTTTTTTTTTTATTGTGAAGCAAACAACAAATAGGACAAAGTAAATGAAAAAGACAATGTGCATAATGATTCCCCTTCCTAAACTCAATACTTTGTAGAGCCACCTTTTGCGGCAATCACAGCTCCAAGTCGCTTTGGATATGTATCTTTGAGCTTGCCACATCTTACCACTGGGATTGCACTGGAGCAGTTTTGCCCATTCCTCCTTGCAAAACTGCTCCATCTCCTTCAAGTTTAATGGTATGCGCTTGTGAACAGCAAACTTTAAGCCTGATGACAGATTTTCTATTGGATTGAGGTCTTGGCTTTGACTAGGCCATTCCAACCCATTTACATGTTTCCCCTTAAACCACTCAAGTGTTGCTTTAGCAGTGTGTTTGGGGTCATTGTCCTGCTGGAAGGTGAACCTCTGCCCTAGCCTCAAATCACGCACAGAGTGGTACAGGCTTTGCTCAAGAATATCCCTGTATTTAGCACTACCCAACTTTCCCTCAACTCTGACCAGTTTCCCAGTCCCAGCTGTTGAAAAACATCCCCAAAGCATGATGCTGCCACCACCATGTTTCACTGTGGGGATGGTGTTCTTTGGGTGATGTGATATGTTGACTTTGCACCAGACATAGCGTTTTCTTTAATGACCGAAAAGTTCAATTTTAGTCTCATCAGACCATAGCACCTTCCTCCATACATTTTGGGAGTCTCCCACATGCCATTTCGCAAACTCAAAACGTGCAATTTTGTTTTTTGCTGAAAGTAATGGCTTTCTTCTGGCCACTCTGCCATAAAGCCCAACTCTATGGAGCGTACAACTTATTTTCGTACTATGTACAGATACTCCAGTCTCTGCTGGGGAACTCTGCAGCTCCTCCAAGGTTACCTTGGCAGATTTGCTGTTGTGCCATGTTCATTTGGTTATGATAGATTTGATGGTGCTCCTGGGGATCATCAAAGATTTGGATATTTTTTTATAACCTAACCCTGACCTGTACTTCTCAACAACATTGTCCCCTACTTGTTTGGAGAGTTCCTTGGTCTCCATGACAGTGTTTGGTTAGTGGTACTTCTTACTTAGATGTTGTAGTCTCTGGGGCCTTTTAAAAAAGGTGTGTATATGTAATGACAGATCATTTGACACTTAGATTGCACACAGGTGGACATCATTTCACTAATTATGTGACTTCTGAAGGTAATTGGTTGCACCAGAGTTTTTTATGGGCTTCATAACAAAGGGGGTGTTTTTTGTTTACTATTTTTCTCATTTCACTTCACCAACTTAGACTATTGTGTTCTGACCCATCACATACAATTCAGATTAACAAAACATTGAACTTAAGGCTGTAATGTAACAAAATAGGTAAAAAGGCACTGTATTTGGATGAAGAAGAAACTACTGAAATGAAAAAAATCTTGTAAAAAGAAAGTACAGGTGAATAATGAGATCACACCCTTCACTATATTGGCAGTTGGTTGAAAATCTGTATACAGTATGTGTTGAACCTATGGAATAATTAGCATAATTAAACCTAGGCTTCGGGATCTGCATACACTTTTCAGTTTCATTTGGCTTTATAATAGAAACCAGCCAAATGAAAAAAACCTATAGCCAAACCCACACATATAAAGAACAATTTGCAATTATCAGCAACAAGCACTCATTAGACAGAGGTATCAATCCATGTAATGTGAATTGCTGAAACGGCTCAATGGCACCAAAAAATCTTCAATTTAAATTTACTACAAGAGAATCACATATATAGTTGTCAGCATGCAGATTGTTGCTAAAGCTTGCAGGCTCGCATTTGCAGAGGTGGAGGCTCCCATGTCGGCTGTAATGAGCTGCAATGAGTGGATGCTCTACGGTGCCTCACAATCGGTTAAAAACTACCACACAATCGGGACTTGGAAAAAAAAGCATAAACACGCAATGACTAACTACGGACTTACACAAAAAAATACGAGCCGCGGGACCTTGAAAAAATACAACCTTAACGGACAACCTGCGCACAGCGGCAAACATAAAAAAAAACAAAAATACACAAATAAAATAAAAACATTACCCACACCAAGGGGGGACACCTAGGACCTTTGCAACACTGCTTAAACCTCGAGTTCTGGCAAATTTACAAAGTTTACATACTCAAAAATACCCTAAGCGAGAGAAAAAATGGTAGCCGAAAAAAACTAAAACGTGGCTACACGAACCGTGAAGTCGATAAATTCCACAAAGCAAATACGGCTTTTACAAAAACCTGTACGACCTACAACATTCACCATTAGCAAGGACACTTCGTCATACAAACCCGCCTACTATGTACACATTCGCCGCCATTTTACAACACTACCTTACACAGCTGCACTTTCACGGCTTTCCCTCGTGCACGCAGCCTATTTACATACTTCACACATTGCTGACACTTACACCTCAGCTCCACAACAGTGCAAACCTACATTGTATGCTGCAGGAACATGAAAACAGATTGTCAGCTCTTCAGCACAATGCTTACTACATGTATTACTTACAAATAGGTAAAGTATATTAATTTATTAATTTATTACTTATTTAATTAGCATCACAAAATACATATACACAAAAAATTAAAATTAAAAACACTATCGCAATAAACGCAAAAGCCATTCACTGCGCGCCTCACAACCAGCGCCAACGCTGCTCATAGCACACAAACTAGGGGACAGCGTGGCAATAAGCCCAAAAAGCAGATCAGCGCCGACCTTACAATGACAGCAAAAGCGCCTCTGATAAAAAAAATACAAAAACCAAGAGGCTTGCAATGAGCGCCGAGTTCTCAGACCACCACAAAAAATAATGTCTGTGCCAAACACCATTCCTTGACTTACAATTCTATTGCCGTCATTTTAGTGTAATGTATAAAATGCATAGTATTGCATTTAGGGTTCAATTAAATAATATTTGATACCTCTGTGTTACAACATTTATGTCTTTCAACATAACCTGACTGCAAAAGAGAGTTTTTGGAGCAAAAGAAAAGCAAACCAGATTAAATAATTTTCATATACAATTTTACATTCTTTCAGTAATCTGTTATTTTAAGAAGGCAATCAAATGTATATCAACACAGAGCTACTGTATGTTATGAACCACAACCCGGAAAATATGAAAAAAATTTTTTTTTCATGTCCTTATTAGAACATACTTATAAATTAGAGTTGAAACTGATCTCTGATCTATTTATCTATATATGAATGTTGAAATATCAAACCCTGTGTAAAAGTCTCTATGTTAAATTGGCACCCAACAGATTTTTTTAATCTTAAAGTGCATGTAAAAATGTTTATGCATTGTGTCAGCCATTTTCCACTATATGAAAAGAATGGGCGGTGGAGCGTAAGACCACCTAATAGTGTGATACAGTACATTTATTAAGTATAATACAAAAAACATAAATAATATTGCACTCACATTTTATATCCTCAGAGCATGAGGTATATATATAGTTCCAACAAATCCATGTGTGCATGTCTCAGTCCTTCAATTGTGCCAGATGTCTCCTCAGTTCTTGTACTGGTTCCTTTCCAATGTATATAGCTGTCCTGCAATCACCTGTTGGGACCTGGCTGGATCCACCAACAAGTACTCTCCAAAGGGTACACTTGCCCAACCATGATGGTGTTAATTATACTACCATTCACTGAATATATCGATTTATATCCCCAATGGTATTTTTTGATACCCAGCACCATGCCAGCTCCATCTATATAGGGATATCTACTATAGGTAGTGCCTGTATGAGTTTATATTTAGCTGGGACCTACCACAAGAAATAGAGCTGTGTATATATTGAGATTCAGATCTTAGGCTCCTTGGACAAGTGCACCCTTTGGAGAGTACTTGTTGGTGGATTCAACCAGGGCCCAACAGGTGAGTGTGAGACAGCTATATACATTGTAAAGCAACTACCACAAGAAATAAAGAGACATCTGGCACAATTGAATAACTGAGACCTGCACACAGAGATTTATTGGAACTACATAAATAAGATATAAAATTTGAGTGCAATTTTATTTATGTTTTTTGTATTATACTTAATTAATGTACGGTATCCCACTATTAGATGGTCTTGCACATCTCTTCCCCACATTCTTTTCATATGTTTTATATTGACTGGCACACAGGAAGCTGCATACCACCTTTCATTCCGCATTCAGGAACTGTGATTTCCAGTTAGCAGCTTAAGATCAGAGACTGTACCAACACTGTATTTGAATCCCTCAAAGGACTATATTGACACCTATTGAGGTGGGACTGTATCATCATATAATTACTAATTATACCTGTATTTATAATTCATATAGTTCGCACAAAACACTTAGGATATCCATTAATTGATTTAGACTCATACTTATATTTACTTATATATTTACCATTATTTATACGGTGAGGTGTACAATAATTTTATGATATTGTCTAAAAGGTCGGATTACCTAGAGCTTCCATGCCTATCTCTGCTTACTACCAATGTTTTTGTAAAAAGAGTTAGTCTTGCATCTCTTTAATTTTTCACTATAGTAAATCATTTCTAGGAAGTTCAGTACTATTTATGCAGCTCTTGAATGCTAATATGCAGCTTAGAATAAGGGTGGGGGATGGGATCTAACCCTATATAACATTGGGGGTATTGTTTTGACAGACAAGCAAACACTGATACTCATTGGCACATGAAAGAAACTAATTATTATATGTGAGCTGCTCATTAAACTATTTATACATTTAAAACAATCCAAAGTATTTCAGAAATGGTTTAGCTAGTGGTTCACGTTCTTTACAAATTACTTAAAAAACAACTTAATTTTGGGTGACAAAATCTCTTTAACTACTAATCCACAATACTGTAGTAAAAAGATCTGACTACATTATATCACATGAAAGGATATCAGTGTTATTAAGAAACAAAAGACACCAGTTTCATTACAAAGAAAAATCTGATATTTATGGTATCCAATAAATAAGACATTAATTATTATTATTATTATATAAACTAAGAAGTTTCCTGGGTTCAAATGTTTCATAAAAAACAGCCCCTGGTTATCATAAAAACATTTATTATTTTGAAAAGTTCAGTGTACTTACAGAGTTATGTGGACTTTCATGACAGACCAAACGAAAGTGCTGAGAGAGAGAGAGAGAGCGGTAGTTGAGGCAGAGAATGGATAACCTGCAGGGGTGGTAAATGACACAAGCAGGCTCAGCTCTGCCAAACAGAAAGAGGAAGAAGAAAAAAATACACAAGCAGCAGAAGTATTATTTGAGGAAAGGTACTCAAGTATAATCAATAGACTCTTATATAAAAACTAGCGACTTGCCCGTCAAAAAATGACGGTCAATACAATTTTAAAGCTGTAAATGCTGTTTGTGACCCAATGTGATTCTCTGAGACTCTTAACCTTTTTGTTTTCTACAAAGAAGCACAAAAATTGATAATAAAGTATTTTATTTTTTTAACAATGAACTGTTAAATCATATTAAACTTTTTAATGTATGCAATAATAATAAAAGAATACATGAAATTTCTATGAATACGTATTTTGAACCATTACATAAAGTTTTCTAATATGCAACTTATATTGTAAACAGTGTTGAATGTTTTTTTTTTTAACAATACTAACTAAAAAAATCGATGAATTTGTCTAAATGAGTCTCTTAAAGCATTACAGAATGCTTATTAACATACAACTTGTATTTAAAATCCTGGTAAATCACATAGGTATTGAATCCAGAGGAAGGCAAACAGTAAAATCCCCCATTGCAACTTAGCCAATTGTCTCAAAAGGGGAAAAAATGAATTCCGTCCTGACCCCTGTAAATGGTTATTGAATTACTCCCTGGACGAATCCTGTCTATTTAATGATACATTTAATTTTTTTAACAAATGTTTATGCTGCAAGTGACATAAATCTTTACTGACATTCAATAAATTAACATTTCAAACCTTGTGAAATACAATGTTAACAATGCAAACATTAACATAAGATCATAACATTTAACCTGAATTTATTTAAAACTATAGTGATCTTGAATATTGAAACCAGAGGAAGGCAAACCCAAAAAAGCACATTGAAACTTTGTCAATTTTTTGAAAGTGGTGTCAAATATTAATTCCTTCCTGACTCCATTAACTGACAATCAGATTCCTCCCTGGATCAATAATCTATATATCATGACACATTTACATTTTTCAACAAATGATGATGTTGCTACCAACATTAAACCTTAATTATATAGAACGCATCAACTTTTCAGTTCTTTGCAAACAGAATTTTAACATTCCAAACATGAAATAAAATTATTAAAATTGAACTAGTAAAGGTAAGAAAGTGCAAGCTAGCTGTTTTGTGGGGACAATCCTGGCAAAAGTGACTTCCAAGACATTCCATTTTTTTTGTTTTGTCTGTGAAAGTGGTACCCTTTGAAAGAGCCCAGCAGACCTTTATTTGAGTCTATGGGATGTAGCCACTGTTTTTATTTCCTTTCTTCCTTTTTTGTTGATTATTACTGTAGTTTTCTGAAATTGTAGCTATAGTTTTGTAAGTGAAATAGTGGTCCTCTAAGAAGAGGCCAAGTGACCTTAAATTTCTTACTGGAAATGAAACCACTATTCTCTCTGATTACAAAACCTCATAGTACACAATGTTTTTTGTAAAAATACATCCATCGTGTAATGGATCACCCTGACTTGGGTTGTCTTTAATTGAAACTTTAATCTCATCTGGATTTGTGCAAGTTGAAAAAGCAACATAGAGTTGTCCATGTGCAAAACTGGTTCCTGTAAAAAAATACCCACAGACTTAAAAGTTTGTCCTTGGGATTTATTGATGGTCATGGCAAATGCCATGATAACTGGAAATTGTCTCCTTTGAAGGACAAAAGGCAAACAACTCTCACTTGGAGCCAAATCAATTCTTGGTATAAAAACTCGTTCACCTTTATGGGTACCAGTCATAATTTCTGCATGTACAAAATGATCTTTTAAATTGTGCACAATTAATCTGGTCCCATATTTCTCAACAGCATGACAATTGCTCCTTTTTTCAATTGCAAAACATGTGATGGCATTCCAGATGGGGTTAATAAATTCTATACTAAAATTAGATTCACTGTCTTTATCGTCAGCCAGAACTGAATATTCACTGTAATTATTCTTTTGGGGTGCGTTGATGAATTTAAACATTTCGTTATTTAGATTCAAGACCTCTATATTTTTTTATGTTAATAATAATCACAGTTATTGAGAGTATTTAGAAAGATTGCCGATCTGAGACCATTCCGTGCAAACCATTTGTGACAGAATTTCAATGGTATTATTGGGTAAATCATGTATTTGTGGATGTTTTCCTTCTCCAATTTGAATGAGCCAATCATTGGATTCATTTTGGCAGATCTCATATTTAATTCTAATTTGAGGTGTATAAATATTTTCCATAGTTTACTTGTCTTGAAACATGTTTCAATTATATCAGTCCTATTTCCATGTGGCACAACAGGTAATGTTTCTCTTAAATCTCCTCCTAACAACATCACCTTTCCACCAAATGGCAAATTATTATCCATCACTTCTTTTAATAATCTATCAATACATTTCAAGGCATGACATGACATCATTGTTGCCTTTTTTTTAAATTGTTTTGCTTGTAACAAATTCAGTCGAATATCTGACAATGATCTTTCTAAAATGGGAACTGGCAGTTTAAATCCACTATGCACAGTTCTGCCACCTTCTAACAAAAGTGCGGCAATTCCAGTTGTTGCAAATGTCTTTGCTATTTGACCCTGTGCTCGAATGTAACTCATCAAACAATTGCACAGATATGTTTTTCCTGATCCACCAGGGTCATGTAGATAGAAATAATGGTCTTTCATCATTTGTAGCATTTGTGATGGCATTAAATGCTTGCAATTGCAAAGTATTTAAAGTTGCCATTTTTTCTTCTGTTTTTTGTTTTTGAAGCTCAGTGTCATAATCATCAAAGTTGATGTCATCTATAAATCCTGGATCAGGCAAATTAAAGCTTGCACAATTTAATCCACGAGCAATAAATATTTCTTGAATTTCCATTAAAGTTTTTAACAGTGCAATTGGCTCATTGTAACATTTCAAGAAGTCTTCCGATATATTTAATTTAAATATTTCCCACAAAGTAAATGCATCAGGTACATTGCAAAATATGCAAATGAATGCAAATAGTTCTCTCATTTGCTTTGGCATTTGACATAGTGCTGCTTCTTCCAGATACCTCTCCCATTCTGTATTATCTGGTATGAAGTTTTGATGTCTTGCAGCTAATATGAAAGTATCATAAACTATGTAATTCATTGTACGTAAATGTTCAAAACGTTGTGCACCGGGAACATGTAAAAGAAGTAATCGTAAAATGAAAGTTCAATGTCTCTTGAACAGATGGTATAAATTTGTTGTATATTTTTATGCGTATCTCTTTTTTGTTGTCGCCATAGACCATTTACAAATAAATAGTAATATGGAATCTCAATGTATAAAAATTGTCTGGCCTGAGTGTCCTGTCAGTTTAATTTAAACCATGCAGTAAGTGTTGTTTATCTGTGTTCACTTTGGGCTCAGACAGTTCTTTCATTGCCTGCAGTAAAGCAAACAAACTGACTTTGTGGAAAATGTACAGCTAATCGATACACAGCATGTGACCGATCATGCATCTCAAATTTCAGAAGACGCCACATTGCTTCCGAAGCACTGATATAGCTAAATCATATAAATAATTAGAAAGTTCGTCATGTAAAATTGGATTTTCCTTTTTGTTTGCTGCACCTTGCACAACAAGAGTTGCTGCACCATATCCTTTGTATATATAGTTATACACATATTTGATGGATTTAATAGAAGTGCAAGCTTCCACATATGTGTGCATTGTACTTCATGAGCAAATGTGGATTGTATGGAACGACATATCTATTATCAACCTTTGTCCACGGATAATAGCTGTTTGTCCTTGTCTTATTTTATACAAAGGGTATCCATTGCAATTAGCATAAGTTTGCATTTAGAATTTTTTGGAAATTATTTTGTAATTTTTTTTTATTTTTTAACATGGTGAATTAGGATTCATCTCTCCACATGGCCCATGAATCATTCTGTGTTTTACAATCTCAAAAAGTTTTGAATATTTTTCTGGATGTGGCAATTCAGCAGTAATTACCTAATCCGCTCTCTCTGCAGTATTCAGTTTTTTTTTCCTGCAGGATTAAAAGTATGTGTGCATGTGGCAATCCTCTTTTTTTTAATTCAATGGTATAAACAAAAGCCACACATTTTCCAAATAACTCTGCTTTAGTTATATCATGTATTAATGAATTGAGTTTTATTTTGAATACTCTTGCCACTAAATATGGTCGCTCAGAACTAGTTTGTCCAAGATTCAAATTTTCCTTGATCTCTGGCCATTGTGGATTACATGTGAATGTAATGAATAAAACAGGTTTTCCAAATTTAGTGACAATAGCCATGGCATCATTATATCTTTCTCGCATACTGTGAGGAGATTCTTGGAAAGTGGATGGCAAAATCATTGCTCTTTCAACTGGACTACCTCTGTTTGTAGGCAATTCAGCGACATAATCCATCAATCCACAATATTGTTCTACTCAAAGCTTAGTTTGTTGAAATTTGATAAAATTGAGATTATTTGCTTCGACTTATAGATAGGAATCAATAATTCATTGTTTTGTGAGTTTGCCCCTACATAAAATAGGATTAAAAGAATCCCGAATAGCAGTTTGTGCCACTTTATATTCCAGCATAGAAATACTGCATCTAATACGAACTTTACTATTGGGATAACTTTGCAATTGTAATTTTGGTTCCCATCCAGGGTCACCATTTGGAAAGAAAATGGGATATATCATTGGATCCAAATTACAACTTAATATATTTATATTTATAAAAGGTTGTTCTTCATTGCGTGGATATATTCTAATATCCCGCTGAAAAGGTGGTTCACCATCTTCATTTTTAAAGACCATGGCAACCTCATTTACTGTTGGCAAATTATATAGTCTTTGATCAGTGTTGCGATCTCTTTTTAAAACCATATTTACTCTTGGCATTGTCAATTGATGTCTTTGAGCATGTTGCTGTTGTTCTTTTTCAACCTGTGCTAATTGTTTGTATGCTTGACTGTATGGGTTGTTGGCCATAATTTTATCCAGCTGTTCAAAGACTATGCACAAAAAACTGTTTATTTTCTGAAGCGTCATCCTTTGTTCAACAGCTTCCATTGTATCTAAAACATAAAACTGTGCAAATGTCCTTTGCTCTCCTTCTCTTTTGGGTGTAAATGTGAAGTGCGGTGGTAAATTTGTCCTTGAATTCTAAAACAGTAAGGACCATGTCCTGGTACATTTTCTGCTAATATAGCACCCATTGAAGCAAATGAAATTGCACTGTTATAAGACCAAATGTTTTTCTTAAAATTTGTGTCATTTGGAAATGTAGGATCACTCATTATACTTTTTTAAATATTCTGGAAATGTGTGTCTTTCTGAAAGTCTTATCTTTCCTTTCTGACAGCAACTAATAAACTCTCCATCAGTTGGTGTCATGGGTATGAACATTGGTGTCAATAGGCAAAATTGGATCATTGGGCAATGTTTCACAGACATGTTTTTGTTTACTTTTTATTTTCTTTGAAGCTTCAGCACACTCACTTTGTGTTTTCTTACTCATTTTTCTTTTATTTAAAAGTCTCTGTCTGTTCTTCTCTTAAGCGTTGGGAAGTTTCGGGTGACTGTACATCTCTCAACCTTTGCTTCCATTCCCTTGCCAATCTTCTTTTGCGTTCAATGCTGTCTTCTCCATTGTCCGCCATTGTAATCTGTAATTGTAAATACAGGTGTAAGATGTAATGTTTTTTTGTTCTGTACATACTGTTTTGAGCTGCTCTCAATCCAAAGGTAAATAGCATTAATTAAAGATTAAGCATTAATTTTTATTGGCATACGTTAAAAAGCAAAGCACTACACATATATATATATATATATATATTAGAAAAAAATTAGATACTAAAGACCTTGTTCATTTGCAAGTTGTGCAATGTAATAGGGCACTATCAAAGCACATAGCATATATATATTTTTTTTCAAACTGTAGTTTTGGATAGATGTTTATGAACTAAAATGTTATGTCAAAATAATATGCTATGTTCTTATATAGAGCCCTATTGAGTTTTGCAAATTGCATTTGAATGAGTCCCTAAATAAATATAGGTTAATGAATGAATCATTAACTGTCATCAATACAAAACAATAAGGGCATCATTAAATCATATATCTGTGAAATTGCTGTTGTTTGTGAAAAAATCCTTGAGAATTCACTCTCTGTCTTCAGTCAGGTGCAGAGATGAGTAATCTGTGAAATAAGATGAAAATCATTTGTAATGTTTGTATTCAATGAATTTGTGATTGAATGAAACTATGATGTTTAATTTGCATAGATGTAAAACATAAATGCATAATCATCAATATATTCTTAATAATGAAAATCATTATAGCAATTTAAATGTAGCACATGTCATAACGTAAGAAAGTGCTTTAAATATTGAAGTGCTTTAAAGGTCCTATCCCTGTCAGGCAATTAAGTAGTCCATATATTTAAGTGCTTTGTAAAATGTACATATTTTTTTTAAGTATTATTATTTATTTATTTTTATTATTATTATTAATTAATAGTTCCAAAAGCAATGTACATGAATGAGCAGTAAGGCAGATATATAAGTACAAGTTACAAATTGTTATTACTTTTATTGCACAATACATTTTTTTTAATGATGACTAATAAGTAATTAATTAAAATATTATTACACATTAATTAATCAATAATTGTTATCAATGTAAAAAAATGAAGCCTTTTTTGTTCCCTAAGTACATAATTAAATGATATACCTGTAAAGGTGATTTTCATGCTGTTCAAAGGTTCAAACAAAACCGTTGGTTTAGGAGGGAAATCCGCCACTTCACTATCTTAATTTGTAAATTTGTAAGTTAGTATTGTGAAATGGTGGCGTTAGTCTATGCTTTACGCGTTTTACGATTATTTTACGTTCTTCCTATTAGTATTTTTCTACCACGTACGTCGCTGGCTGTGTTTTGCGCGGTTCGGGTCATGTAGTCTTGTTTACATTTTTTTATTACTTTTATTGCACAATACATTTTTTTTAATGATGACTAATTAGTAATTAATTAAAATATTATTAGACGTAAAATTAATCAATAATTGTTATCAATGTAAAAAAATTAAGCCTTTTTTGTTCCCTAAGAACATCATTAAATTATTTACCTGTAAAGGTGATTTTCATGCTGTTCAAAGGCTGCAAACATTAGAGACGATGAAATTGTCAAATAAGAGGGAAATCATTTGTAATATTTTGATTCATCCCTATGAGGCAATGAGCATCATCACAGATATGTCAGAGCATATTAAAATATACATATTGTTTGTGGTCCTTTTTTTGTGTGGTAGTATTACTAATTAATAATTAATAAATTAATGTACAGCAATCACTGACTAAATATAATCTAAAGAGCTAAGCATTAACATATTACTAAACTAAAGGCATTGTAAAATATAGAATATTTGTTGGTTAGAATGATTAATAATAATTAATTAAGAAAATAATGTACATTAATAATAAATTAATCATTTTCTAAATATATTAGAAATCTTTTTACATTAATGTATTAATAAACTTTAACCATTTCCATTTTTTTCTTAATGATTACTAATTACTAATTAATAAATTAAAGTACAATCAATTAATATATTACAAACATCTAAGCATGAAAGTATTACTAAACTAAAGCAAATGTAAATTATAACTTTGTTGCTCAATTTGTTTAACTAATCCTATTTTTTATTAATAATTAATTAATTAATTATTAATGATTATTAATATACTTTACCTATTTGTATTTAATATTCAGCAATCAGTTTCCTGAAGAGCTAACAATCTCTTTAATTTTCATGCTGCAGAAAATGTCCACTCAGACTGTCATCACTTGAGGAGAAAGTGTCCGTTCTGTGGCAAGTGTGCCCTATATATAGGCTGCTTGTGCGAGACAAAACCGTTGGTTTAGGAGGGAAATCCGCCACTTCACTATATTAATTTGTAAATTTGTAAGTTAGTATTGTGAAATGGTGGTGTTAGTCTATGTTTTACGCGTTTCACAATTATTTTACTTTCTTCCTATTAGTATTTTACCGCATACGTCGCTGGCTGTGTTTTGCGCGGTTCGGGGTCGTGCAGCCTTGTTTACATTTTTTGCAGCCGAAACTGCTTAAATTCAACCAAATTTGCTTTTCACCTCACTTCCAGACGTCCTGGCTGTTTTTGTTGTATTTTTTGTTTAATTTTTTGTGTTTTTCTTGCTTTTTGGTTTGCCCGGTTCGGCCATTAACTTTGTATTATTCCCATGTCCTATTTTTCCCTGTGTCTCGTAGTTTTTTTTTCTAAGTGTACCGTCTCGTATTTTGTTTTTCTAAGTCCTGCGTTTGTCAACTACTTTCAGCCTGTGATCCTGCATTTTGTTAGTGTTTGTAGACTAAGTCCCACGTGTTTCATTCCCTCCACGGTGCTCATTGCTTAAGTGCTGCGCGATTTAGTGGTTTAACGGCTCACCACGCTCTGCGAGGCTTGCAGGCGATGTGCGCCTTCGGTGCTCATCGCCTAAGTGCTCCAAGTTAACGGCTCACCTCGCTACCCGAGGCTCACCAGCAATGAGCGCCTTTGGTGCTTAGAGTTTAACGGGTCACCTGGCTACGCAAGGCTCGCCGGTGATGAGCGCCAGAGGCGCTCAGCGCTAAGTCGTACGCACCACGCAAAGCGTAATGATGTCTCAAAGTTTGACAATTATAATATGGGATGATACATAGCACCTTTTAACATGGTGCCACACTACATATCCCCTGCTATTTTGCAGTACAAACAGGAACCCCAAAGTTTGATACAAATGTTTCAGCCTTTACTTCCTCCCAATTGGCCAAAACAAATTAGGAATTGTATGCTAAGTTAACCTGGATTTGAAGGCAGAAATTACAAGACATTTTACTGACTTCAGGGTAAGTGTTTAAATGTTTATTTTGGGATTGTTTTCATGTAAAAAAGTTTGCATACATTACTGATTCTCCTCTATCAGATGCATTCATAATCCAGTAAATTTAGATATGCCTTTATTAAAATAAGACATGCTTAATAAAAAGTGTTGCATGATTATAACAAGTGATTCCATACTAAACTGCTCCACACAAAAGATCCATTT
Organism: Discoglossus pictus; assembly: GCA_027410445.1. Lineage (NCBI taxonomy): Eukaryota > Metazoa > Chordata > Amphibia > Anura > Alytidae > Discoglossus > Discoglossus pictus. The sequence goes on from CM050165.1 coordinate 374,821,280, forward strand.
CACAAGTGTCAATTACATTAAATGGGCATTTTTTTTCTTTGTTGCCTATGAAGAAAGGTACAGTATCTCACAAAAGTGAGTACACCCCTCACATTTTTGCAAATATTTTATTTTATCTTTTTATGTGACAACACAGAAGAAATGACACTCTGCTACAATGTAAAGTAGTAAGTGTACATCCTGTATAAAAGTGTAAATTTGCTGTCTCCTCAAAATAACTCAACACACAGCCATTAATGTCTAAACCGTTGGCAATAAAAGTGAGTACACCCCTAAGTGCAAATGTCCAAATTTGGTCCAAATAGCCATTTTCCCTTCCCGATGTGTGTCATGTGATTCGTTAGTGTTACAAGGTCTCAGGTGTGAATGCGAAGCAGGTGTGTTAAATTTCGTGTTATCGCTCTCATACTCTCTCATACTGGTCACTGGCGTGTCATGGCAAATAACTCTCTGAGGATATGAAAAAATAAAGATGGCCTAGGTTATAAGAAGATTGCCAAGACCCTGAAGCTGAGCTGTAGAACGGTGGGCAAGACTATACAGCAGTTTCACATGACAGGTTCCACACAGAAAAAGGCATCGCCATGGTCGACCAAAGAAGTTGAGTGCACATGCTCAGTGTCATATCCAGAGGTTGTCTTTGTGAAATAGACGTATGAGTACTGCCAGCATAGCTGCAGAGGTTGAAGGGGTGGGGGGTCAGCCTGTTAGTGCTCACGCCATACAGCGCACACTGCATCAAATTGGTCTGCATTGCTGTCATCCCAGAAGGAAGCCTCTTCTAAAGATGATGCACAAGAAAGCCTGCAGTTTGCTGAAGTCAAGCAGTCTAAGGACATGGATTACTAGAACCATGTCCTATGGTCCGATGAGACCAAGATAAACTTATTTGGTTCAGATGGTGTCAAGCGTGTGTGGCGGCAACCAGGTGAGGAGTACAAAGACAAGTGTGTCTTGCCTACAGTAGAGCATGGTGGTGGGAGTGTCATAGTCTGGGCCTGCATGAGTGCTGCCGGCACTTGGGAGCTACAGTTCATTGAGGGAACCATGAATGCCAACATGTACTGTGACATACTGAAGCAGAGCATTTTACCCTCCCTTCAGGGACTGGGCCGCAGGGCATTATTCCAACATGATAACGACCCCAAACACACCTCCAAGACGACCACTGCCTTGCTAAAGAAGCTGAAGGTAAAGGTGATGGACTGGCCAAGCATGTCTCCAGAACAAAACCCGATTGAGCATCTGTGGGGCCTCCTCAAATGGAAGGTGGGGAAGTGTAAGGTCTCTAACATCCACCAGCTTGGTGATGTCATCATGGAGGAGTGGAAGAGGACTACGGTGATAACCTGTGAAGTTTTGGTGACCTCCTTGCCCATGAGAGTTAAGACAGTGATGGAAAATAATAGTGGCCACACAAAATATTGACACTTTGGCACCCAATTTGGACATTTCCATTTAAGGGTGTACTAACTTTTGTTGCCAATGGTTTAGACATTAATGGCTGTGTGTTGAGTTATTTTGAGGAGACAGCAAATGTACACTGTTATACAGGCTGTACACTTACTACTTTACATTATAGCAGAGTGTCATTTCTACACTGGACAGGGGAAGTAGCAGACATGGGGAGGGGAAGAATGGTGACCACTTGTGGTCCCCTAGGCCCAGTGACAGTTGTAAATATCACCAGCTGTTTGTACTGACTTGGTTGGCGGGATGGGGCCTCAGGATTACCCCAGAGTGTAGTTTGTCACCTGGCCACCCTACATTGACTCCCCTGCAGCTACCCAAAGACTTTGTTGGTGTACCTTTAACACTTGAAGAGAGGGGCCACTGGCCAGGCGTTTTGAGAGGGGGTTAGCTATTGAACCCCAACAGCTTATGCTAGAACTGTCCATTACTCTGGCATGAATGATACCAGAGAAGGGCATTAGCCCACTTTGCAACTCCTGCATCTCAGTTCATTCAAGGGAAAGTGTGGGCCTGACAAAGGGAAACTTCGGCTCCTCAATTTTACACATGGGACTGAGTACTGTTCCAGAATCAGCAGGTCGGGAGGTATCCCTGACATAGAAGGAGTGGGTTTTGCTGGATGTACTTTTTTCCCTGGACTGCCTTGAAGAGTCAACAGGACAGTGATATTGATGCCGCAACATGCTTCCAGTCATCTGATGTAGATAATAGGCGGGATATTGCATTGACAAAGGAAGGGGCAGTTGTCATGCCCAGGACCTGACTGGACTGTTTTGGACTATGGCTTGGGCCTGGCCTGGGAATAAGTTATCCTGTTAATGGTTAAAGTTATGCATTTTTTATTGCTTACAGTTAAAATATGATTACACTGTTATAAAAAGGTATGATGGATTATGTGTTATGTTTCATGTTATAGGAATGGATGCAGGTTGTGACATGTACTCACTTTTGTGAGATACTGTATTTGATAAAGTACCTCTGTGTGTTTTCCTTTTTTAAGTAATGCTCTAAAAGTATAAAAATGTATTTAAATGAATAACTGATACGGGGGCTTGCCCCTGTTCGGTAATGAGTAATAATATATATGTATGAGTAATAATATATATGTATGAGTCATACTTGTCGGTCTAATGGGCAGCTAATTAGTTTACAAGGACAAACCCAAAGAAGAAAGTGGCAATAGAATCAGCTGTGAAAAGAGAATAGAAACCCCTATGAAAGAATAATTGCATATAAAAGATACAAACATAAAACATTACCTTTAATTCCTATTGCTAATAACATTTTGCCCAATTCTCAAGTTGTTCAAAATATTGTATAAAAAAGCTTTGACCACAGTTAAGCTTCTTGCTGTTCTAGTCCTAATTTGATATTTCTACTTTTCAGTTTGCTACTTTTCCCAAACTTAGCACCCCTGTAAGTCCGACCATAAACGCTATTGGCCTCATTCAATTGCAAGGCCGTAACGTGATCGTAGTAGGCCGTATGTCTACGGGCCTGCTGCTAGCCCTCAGCGTTAGCCCGTCAACATTACGTTAGATGTCAAACCCTAGCCCATAACATTGCAAGCAAGACTTAGAGCTATTAAATTAGACCAGTAAAGCAAGCTGCGCACGACTTGCAGCTTATGGCTGAAAAAAGCCTGTGGAACCTCGCGGCCACAAATACTTTGTCTGTCAAGCCAGTAACCCAAAAATACAAGTTCAATGTTAAAAAAATAAAAACATTTATTACAATTGTTGTACTTCTTTGTAGGTAACAAAAAGGTTAAGAGTGTCAGAGACTCACATTGTGTGGCAAACAGCATTCCTAGCCTTACAGTTTTATTGTCGTCATTTTTGACTGTCAAGTCTTTAGGATAAACATATATATATATATATAAAAAAAAAGACGGTGTTGTGGCTCAAAGTGTTGTCCTTATTTAAGGATTACAAGGATACTCCCTGAGATAAAAATAAATAAATTGGAAAAGAGAGGGATAGAACAGATCTCATTTGAATTGGGGCACACCCTATGTCACGCAGTACGTTGGACGCAGTCTGATGACGTCACTAGCTAGTTTTTAGGCAGCGTTCCACATGGACCTAAGCCCATAGCTTAATGCCCCTTTCCTTCAACTAACTGCTGAATTAGCCAAATAGTTAAATGGTGCAGGTTCTAATAGAATTTAGGAGGGTTATTACTAATGGAAGGAATTTGAAAGAGGAATCATTCTCTATTGAGGCAACTTTATATACAGCATTTCAATACAAGCAATATTGCTTATATGTTTACCAATGCTCATATTAGTACTGGCATACACCTTTGTAACCATTTAAGTTGCCAATTAAGAGCAACTCCTCAGCACCTTACCAATTGCACTCTATATTGCATAATAGTGCAATATTGCACTGCAGCACCTTACTGCAGCACTTTTTCCACTTAGCACCTTCACTTTTGCACCAGTCACTTTTTACTGGTACATATATATTTTTGCTTCAGTCACTTTCTATATGGTCTGCACCAATGCTTTTAGGTGTTTATAATATATGCTGATTATTTTTTAAATCAATAGAGATTTTTATTATATTCCAAAGGTAGGTCCGGCTGTGTCTCTCTTTATTTTTATTAACAACGATTTTTAAATTATTTTTATAAAGTTATATTTTAAATGTTTTTGCCCATTCAAATGAGATCAGAACAGGGTGTGCCCCAATTCAAATGAGATCTGTTCTGTCCTCCCCTTTTCCATTATATATATATATCACATATTATAATTGTCTAACTACGATTCGTCGTCACGCTGTGTTGCGTAGTACGTACGACTTAGCGATGAGCGCCGCAGGCGCTCATTACTCGGCGAGCCGTTAAACCGCTGTGTTGCGTAGTGCGTACGACTTAGCGATGAGTGCCGCAGGCGCTCATTGGCAGGCGAGCCTCGCGCAGCGAGGCGAGCTGTTATATTGTAGCACTTTGGCAATAAGCGCCGCAGGCGCTCATTGCAGGCGAGCCTCGCACAGCGAGGCAAGCCGTTAAATCGTAGCACTTTGGTCGTAGCACTTTGGCAATGAGCGCCGCAGGCGCTCATTGCAGGCGAGCCTCGCGTAGCGAGGCGAGCCGTTAAACCGTAGCACTTAGAAAAAAAATACGAGATGAAAAAAATTACGAGATAATTAAACCGCTGTGTTGCGTAGTGTGTACGACTTAGGCGCTCATCGCCCGGCGAGCCTCGCACAGCGAGGCGAGCCGTTAAATTGTAGCAATTTGTAATGAGCACCGCAGGCCCTCATTGCAGGCGAGCCTCGCGCAGCGAGGCGAGCTGCTATACTGTAGCACTTTGGCAATGAGCGCCGCAGGTGCTCAATCCAGGCGAGCCTCGCGCAGCAAGGCAAGCCGTTAAATCGTAGCACTTTGGTCGTAGCACTTTGGCAATGAGCGCCGCAGGCGCTCATTGCAGGCGAGCCTCGCATAGCGAGGCGAGCCGTTAAACCGTAGCACTTAGAAAAAAAATACGAGATGAAAAAAGTTACGAGATAATTAAACCGCTGTGTTGCGTAGTGTGTACGACTTAGCGATGAGTGCCGCAGGCGCTCATCGCCCGGCGAGCCTCGCACAGCGAGGCGAGCCGTTAAATTGTAGCACTTTGGCAATGAGCGCCGCAGGCGCTCATTGCAGGCGAGCCTTGCGCAGCGAGGCGAGCTGCTATACTGTAGCACTTTGGCAATGAGCGCCGCAGGCGCTCATTGCAGGCGAGCCTCGCGCAGCGAGGCGAGCTGTTAAATCGTAGCACTTTGGTCGTAGCACTTTACGAGATAAGCGGCGGAACCAAAACAATAAAAACACTAAATACACACTAAAAAATAAAAAAAAGGTCACATACAGCATGGGGAACCAGGCAGGACATCTGGAAGTGAGTTGGAACTCCAATTTACATTGATTTAGCCGAGTTACAAAGATCGAAAATCGGCTAAGCAAGAAAAAAATGGCCGCCGAAAAAAATGAAAACCAGGCTATACTACTAGGAACTGCGTAAAACACAGCCACAGACGTATGTGTTTGAAAAACAACGAGATAAAGGATGCGGATTAACGGTGCGATTAGTAAAAAGACAGTAGCGAGTACATTTTACGAAATGCAAATACAGATTTAAGCATTACCACAGATTTAACGCCTTTGTCTCGCGCAACATCGGATTTCCCGCCTAAAACAACGCATTGGATGAAATATAAATTGAAGGTTACAAAAATAAAAAGTAAAAAAAAAAATGTGTATTTTTTTTAAGAAAAAAAAAAGGGACAAATGTAGCTGAGTCATGTTGTGTGGCAAACAAATTTCACAACATTTAATTTTTATTGACCGTCATTTGACCGTTTGACCATATTTACTGTTAAACTTTAGCCGGCTTAGCGATGAGCGCCGCAGGCGATCATCGCCCGGCGAGCCTCACGCAGCGAGGCAAGCCGTTAAACCGTAGTACTTTGGCAATGAGCGCGGCAGAAAAAATGGCGGACGAACAAAACGAAAAAGAGGCTACAGCACTATAACCACGGAAAACACGTACCAATAATCCGCTAAGACGCATACCACACATTACCCACCATTAAACGACGGACGGATCATCCGCTAAGACGCATACCACACATTATCCGCCATTTTAGGATAATGCGGAAGTACACAGCTACGTTAACGGTTTCGCACACTATTACACTGCACACGTTCATCACGCTTACACAGCACCTCCACACCACTAATGCTGCAGCAACATCAACACAGATTGCCAGCTCTTCAACACAATGCATAAAAATACGTATATTCATTTATTAATTTGAATTCGATATTTCAGTACTACACACAAAACAACATTAGCCACCTTACAATTCCATATGTATATTAATAACTAAACAACTTTAAAAACATACACATTTTTTGACGGGCAATACGCTAGTATATATATATATATATATATATATGGATATATATATATGTGCATATATATATATATATATATATATATATATATATATATATATATATACACACAGTTGTGCTCAAAAGTTTGCACACCCTTGGCAAATTGGTATGGTCATTTTATGTACCTTTTTTAAGGAAAACATGAGTGAGCAGGCAAAACACATTTCTTTTATTTCTTATGGGATTCACATTCAACTGTAGGTTATAACAGAATGGCACAATCATAAAACAAAACATGGCAACAAGGAAATTACCCTGTTCAAAAGTTTGCATACCCTTATTTCTTAATACTTTGTATTGCCCCTTTAGCATCAATGGAACAACCACACCATCTTTTTTCAGAGCAGCCTATATTTCTCCTAAAGTTACCTGTGGGTTTTTTCCGAACAATTCTTCTGGCAGTTGTGCCTGAAATCTTTCTTGGTCTACCTGACCTTGGCTTAGTATCAAGGGATCCCCACATTTTCCACTTCTTAATAAGTGATTGAACAATACTGACTGGCATTTGCAAGGCTTTGGATGTCTTTTTATATGCTTTTCCATCTTTATGAAGTTCCATTACCTTGTTACGCAGATCTTTTGACAGTTCCTTTCTGCTCCCCGTGGCTCAGTATCTAGCCTGCTTAGTGCATCCATGTGAGAGCTAACAAACTCATTAACTATTTATTCACAAACACTAATTGCAATTTAAAAAGCCACAGGTGTGGGAAATGAACCTTTAATTTCCATTTTAACTTGTGTGTGTCACCTTGTATGTCTGTAAAAATATGGCTTATATACAGACAACTTTTAACATGACTTCAATGTGCATTTTATAAATATAACTTATTATATACAACTGTAAGAAATCTAGTGTTAATAATTTGTTATAACAATTGTGTGTTTGTATCAAGACATTAGACCTCAGGTCTTTTTATTATTCCCACAAATATATATATATATATTTATATATATATTTATATATATATATATATATATATATATATATAAATATATATATATATATATATATATATATATATATATATATATATATATATATATATATATATATATATGTTATATGTGTGTATAAAATGTAATTAGCTAAAAACCAAGTCTGTGTGTGGGAAAAAACAACAGGCGTGAGTCGTCTCGCTCAAAATAACTCAGAGAATCACAAAGGTCTTGTTTACAGTAAAAATAGCAAGTCTTAGTTGTACATTTTTACACAGCTGAATACAAGACTCTAGATGGGTGTATATGAGAGTAATGTTACAGCCTGTATAGACACCAACAGCATAATTTCAATTTATAGCCATGTATGACGTATAGAGAGGGTGGGTCATGAGCTACAATATGATATAAAAAGCCAAGAATTTATGGAAGAGATGGCAACCAGCACATGCACCCAGCACAAGCATAGGCTGGCCCAGGTTGAAGGAGCCTTCATGCAGTCCAGAGGAAGTGTGCCAGATGAACCCAGCTGAGCAGAGCCTGATCCTGACCAAAGAGAAACCTGATGGAGGCTGAACTTATATATATATACACATATGTCACCCTCTCAACACTAACTTAAATAGAGGACCCCTAATTTACTCATGGACCATAGGGCTCCTTTCGCTTAACTTTTGATTATTTTGGTTAAGGAAGCCATTAAATGCATATCTAAGTTTTCTGGATTATGAATGGGTCTGATAGAGGAGAATTAGTCGTGCATGAAAACATTTGTTTGCATGATAAAATACCAAAATAAATACTAATTATAAAAATGTCTTATGGCTTTCGGCAGTTGCATTTGATGGTGTACGCCCATAAAAAATCCCAGCTAAATTTGCATAAAATTAATATTTAGTTGTGCCCAATCAGAAGCAGGCTATTACATTGTATCAATTTGCATCTTATTGTCTTCTGACATGCTCAGTTAAAGCACTGAGGGCAGATCTCTGCCAGCACTTCCTCTGCTTCATCTCCATTCTGTTTTAGATAAAGATTCTTACTGTACAAAAATTGTCTCACTTGGGAGGCTGTAAAGAATAAAATAGTCCACTGACTCACCACTCTCTCTCTCTCTCTCTCTCTCTCTCTCTCTCTCTCTCTTTCTCTCACTCGCTTTCAGATACAGCAGCAGGAAGCAGTGACTTAGGAGCTGACATTAGTGCCCTCCGATTGTCTGATAAATACTGGGCTAGTTAGTAAAGATTGATTCCCAAATGCTCCATGCTATTTGGGCGTATCAGGTATCTGTGTAGGCACCCCTGGGGGCGTCAACATAATCATTAGTGGGATCTTTAGATATTAGTAAAAATAAAAAAAATTATGTAATGTGCTGCACATATCAATGATGGTTTTTGCCTAATGATTACAGACATGTATTAATCCTGCTAACTCAAATATGTCTTTAACCCTTGGACCCATATACAATTTCCCATTGGACCCATGTACAATTTCATCCAATGTGGGGGTCCATACGGGAGCCCATCGAAAACACTTTGCCCCTCTCTTTCATCAGAGGAGCTACGTTAGTTACTGCTTAAAGTATCACCTGCGCCAAAAAACACATTTATGCCTCTCCCCTTTTTTTTATAGAGACATTCTATGCTTCTGTTTGGCACAAATCAGCATCAAGCATCTGAAACCTACACAATCTGACTAGTTACTCAGTAACCATGCAGAGAAGGCTTCCAGTCCCTTTCTAATTGTTCAAGCATTGTACCAATGAAGACATTTAAACATGCACACTCTTATTTGATGTTCAACCAGAGAGCTCTATTCGGAAGGTTTAACAGAACAATCATTCAGAGTAGGTTATACTTGTTGAGCTGTCCATAACTGATTGCCCGTTGATAGAGATTGCTCTTCTCTGATAGCTGTTTCAATAGCCAATGAGATATGTGCAAATGATGGCAGTGTATGGTGTTCTGCACATTGAGTAGGGAGAATATCCCATACAAAAAAAAACACTCATAATGGTTTTCACATAAGGGTTTATTATACAAGCAGAATGAAACAGCAACATTATATTTGACAAGTGATTTTGATACCTAAAAAGCTAGAGAGTGAAATGTAATTAAGCCCAGTGCCTGTGCACAAAAATATCTACCCTATCTGTAAGCAGTTTAATGTTTACTTAGGCAAATTCAGCAAGTACCTGTATTTGCCGTTAAATATGTATAATGCAGGTCTTTCCTTGCTGGCTTTTTCTCTTCAGTCTCCCACACAAAAAAACAGCTATCACAGCCTCAGCGAAACATTGCATCTCTTGCGCCACCTAGAGAACTCTGGCCCATATCAATGTTCTACTTATTTTCTTTTTTTAGTCTTCTATCTAATTGTGCTACTGGGCTTGTTTGTCTTTCACTCATTTGAAATTGCTATCATAAAATCTTTAACGTTGGTTGCAAGTTTTTTTTTGAAGTCACTAAAATAAACTACATTTCAGACACGTTCTCATGATGGTTCTGATAAAAGAACATTTTAACCACTGAAAAGTGGAACAGCAAAAACACTGATATTGAGAAACATTTAGAACACCAGTTCCTTTCCTGACTTACACAGGACTCTAACATACAGGATCCCTGGCACACAAGAGAAATACCACTGACAATAGGTAAGACGTGTTCATTATTTAACTTTTCTGTTGGTAGAATGAGTCAGAATAAATATCATTATCCCTTTCACTGTCAGAGGGGAAAACAATGCATTTCTTACTCCTCTGTCGGTGAAAGGAATAAAGGGACTACTTACCCTGAATTCAAGTTGCTACTTTAAGTTATCATGTTAATTTTCAAGGCTGAGCAGAGGCCTTGGTGAACTTCTTAGGGGCTGTGATGTCAAGCTTCCCTATAAAAAAGTCATTGCAACCTTCTGTGAAGCACCTCACAGCCTTTGTGATGCGTAGTGAATCTACCCCATAGACCCTTCAGGTACCATGCACATTTTGCTGAGCTATATATATTGGTGTCTGAAAAAGGGGACTTTACTTTCTATGTTATATTTAGTCTGACATAGAAAGTGCAGTTCTAAACCCCACTAATTAAATCCATAGAAACATAACATTGATTGAAAATTGATAGTAAATTGCTCAACCTGTCTACCAAGAAAGGTATTGCTTGATGAATCATCATATCCAAATCATTCTTATTTTGTTTATTTTATTAACTCTATTCTTTCTACCATTTCGGCTGAAAGGTTGTTCCACGTGTCTCTGGTGTAGTGATTTTATATATTATTCCTCTGTCTGCTACCAGTGATCTTTAAATCATAATTGAAAATATTAGTGCAGACATTCTATTTTAAAGAGCCAGTCAGAAAGACAAAATGGGACATAGTGACAGAGAGACACAGAGATTTAGTGTATTCAAACGCTCTTCTCACCTCAGGAGGTTGATATGTTAAGGAAAAATGGTAGCTTCAATAGAAGCATAAATGCACACAAAAAGTAATAAATTATAGAATGTGTTTTTTTATTTCCCTAGGGCCTCATTCTATTATCGGCCGTAAATCGGCCGTAAGGCTGCGATTCCTTGCGGGGGTTCAGTTTACTCGCGATTCTATTATACGGCCCCGCAAGGATCTCCTTTTACGGCCGGCCGCATATCTTGGAACCGGCCGTAATCTGTGAAATATAAAAAGTCAAAAATAAATTCAAGCCTGCACTGTACAGCTCTGTAAATGCTAGGGATCATATTGGGGGACATGAGGAATAAAAGGAACCCACTCTCAAGCTTGCACATCTGCCCAAACCCGAGTTCAAATTAACTGTTTATTTGCCGGCTGCGGCGTGGGCGTGTCTGAGGTGCTCCAAGCACTCTGGACTTTTTACATGGATATTTTACGGATATTAAAAATGAAATATTTTACGGGTTTGAGTACAGGATGATTATGTGCTATTTTTTCTAACACCTAAAATCCCTTTATAGTCTTCTCAAAGTGCAGGATGGCTTTATTTGAGCTATTTTATGTGCTTAATTGGTGCTAGCGAGACCTTTTTCCTGCAAGTAACTGCGGCTCGTTTTTAGCCTTGCAGAGAGGTTTCCCGGAGCAATTGAATTGCAAATCTCTTGCGGCCGTTTTAGATCAAAGGCTTTCCTCCGGCGCGAGCGGCCGCAAGAGATAGCAAGGCACCGGCCGCAAGCCTGCCGGAGCCTACGGCCGTAAGGGAATAGAATAACAGAATAGCTTGCGGCCGGTCCTTGCGGCCCCGCAGCGGCTGCGGCCGATAATAGAATGAGGCCCCTAGTATTTTGCATAGTTTCAAGTGCAGTTCTTCAGATCAATACATAAAAAAAAAAATAAGGCTAGTTTTTAAGGTGTTACATGATTTTCTGGCAAAACTGCAAAGGAGGTTAAAGCATGCAATAAATTAACTCACTTCCCATATGCTCTCAGCCCGTTATTACATCTCCTCCCTCCCCAATTCATCCTCATCCAGGTGATCCCTTCTTCTTTGTGCATATAAAAAAAGTGCATATATTTTATGAAAATAATTTGTACTGTTGCCAGCCAGGCAGGTGTGAACTCACAATGTTACTTTTGCCAGTTATTGACTGCATGTAATAATTGTAATAGCAAAGGGGGAAACAGCATCTGGATTCAAAACATCTCAGGAACAAATTTAAAAAAAAGTTGGTTTACCAACTAGAAAAAAATATTTTATTAATTTAGTTATCTAGCTTTAATAGCCCTGTGATTTCTTCTCCAAGATGTTCAGCTGATATTTTGTTTTTAAAAAGATCTATCCATGCAGAAAATGAAACTGAACTGCATCAGCAGCGATATTCTTTGTTTTATATTTTGAAAAAACACACTTGTTAGTTCTCAGTTTCATTTATTAACTGCATGCAACAAGATTTTACTACTTCCTTGTACACTGAAATAATCAACAAAATGACAATTGGCTAGTGTCACGATCTGCTTCTTCTTAGGGGCCTGATATGAACCTAGTTCAAACCTACCCCAGCAGAATCATGTAGTTCCTGTTCTCTGTGGCACAAAAGATGGCTTCTGAAAAGGGCAAGGCCCAAAAGCTACAGGCAGAGAATACTGGATTCAGGTTACTTAGTGGCCCATAGCAAGACCACTCCCCAAGTCAGGATACAACACACCGAAATAGTCTCACACCTTGTTTATGTGAAAACTATCTCTCAACAACCTTTATTTTGGAAAACACCATCTTTTAAACATGCATACAAAATTACCAGGAGGGGCTACCTTTAGCCAGCCCCTAACTGCCTCTGGCCAATCAGGCAGGCTCCCTACGTGGGAACCATGAGACTCCTCCCAGGTCTGCCCACTAGGTGTGGCTACCTAATTCATTTGGTCTCTGACTTTCAAGGGAGAAACATCTCCCTGCCCTCTGGACTTTGCCCTGATTCTCTGAGTGAGAATCCCTGTAGACCCCCTGGGGTTATGGTGCCTCTATGTCTGTGGAGATCCCTTTGTTCCTGACTACTATCATTTCAAGTGTTTACCTTCAGGACCATATGGGCAACTCCTGACTGAGAGTTTATACAATGGGGGAGGGTTGACTAATCAAAACATAGCTATCACTCCATAATACAATATACAATATAATACTAACATATTATAACCCATAACATATTTCCCCATTAATATATTATACCTAGGATACATAATAACCATGTACAGGCAACATATAACCACAAAATAACACATAATCCCAATGTAACAATGTCATGCTCCCTTGGACATACTCACAAACCACTGACAATATGAGTCCTTAAACAATTAAATCATGACAACTTCTTCCCCTTCCTTTCTAGTATAGCATAGAGGATCATCCTAACGGATAATTCTCTAGCTATACTGCTTTTACTTGTCCTCCTGTCTGGAAAGTCCATCCATGTGATAGCCTCAGTGGCTCTCTGTGTTCTCTGCCTCCCCCTGTCCAGGGTGAATACTCACTCCTTCCCAGTGGCCTAGACACCTTCACAAGCCCTTGGGGAGACTTATAAGACAACTGCCATAGAGGACCCTTCAAGGTAGTCCAGGGGAAACAGTACATCCCAGCCAGTAAGTCCAGCATAAACTTGGGAGGATCCTTACCAAGCAAAGCCCTCTCCTTCCAGGCTAGGGGGACCTCTTGTCCTGTTGATTCTGGATCAGCACTCAGTCCCATGGGTAAAATTGAAGAGTACAAGGTTCCCTTTGTCAGGCCTGAGCTTTCTCCTGAATAAACTGGGATACTGGAGTTGCAACATGGGCTAGTGACATTGACTGGTGGCATCCATGCTGGATTAATGGGCAGTTCTGATACAAGCTGTTGTGGCTCAGTAGCCAACCTCTCTCCCACCAAGCCTGGCCAATGGCCCCTTCTTTCCAGGGTTACAGGTACACATCCAGTGTCTTTGGGCAGCTGCAGGTGAGTCATTGTAGGGAGACCAGGAGACAAATCACAATCTAGGGTACCCTCTGGCTCTTTGGTCTCTGGATCCTCAGGTGGAACCTCCTGACTCTCTCCATCTGAGACTGCCTGGTGTGTAGTTACAGGCAGCCCTTGAGAAGCAGCTGCTACTGCCTCTTGTTCAGGCTGAAGAACAGGGCTACTTTCTGTTTCTGCTCCAGGGCCTGTGGCTGGCTCCTGGACAATGGTCATCCAAGGAACCTCTCTACAATTTCCACAGTCAAATGGTAGGGCCCAGTGCTCATTAGGTTCTTCTCTTACACTAGGAGCAGAGTAGCTTTTCCCCAGTTCTTCCCCTGGGCCCGGCACTGCTGTGGTTTGCCCCTGTCCCCATTCCTCTAACTGGGTGAGACTTAGCCCCCTAAAATAGGGACCAGTTCTTCCTCTTCCCAGTCAACCCCATGGATGCCGGCATCCTTGTTATTTTGAGAATCATGGATATCGAAATTCTCCCCCCAGTCCATACATTTATTTTCTGACCCAGCCTCAGCAATATTTAGCTGGGTCTCTGTAGTACCTGTTAGGTGATTCTGTTCCATGCCTGACTGGCATGAGCCCTCCCAGCTGGCTGGCCAACAACCATCCAGGGATGCTTCATCCAGTAAGTCTATATAATCCACCTCCAGCTGTAGCTCCTGTTGGATCAAAGGCCAAAGTAAGTTAGCTGTATGAGAGCCTGTCTCCAGTCCCAGCACGTGACAGCGCTTGGCAAACAGACACAGCTTTCTTTTCTCTGTCCCCAAGCCCCAGTCCGGATCCCCATGTACTATGTCCCAAAGTGCCTTTTCCAGCCCCAATGAAAAATGATGATGTATCCCAACAGGTCCAACCCAATAAGCATATTGATCTTCCAGGGCGACCTCCTCATATACCAATTCTTCCAGCCATTCAATTAGCCTGTGACCAGGCCATAGTCCCAGGAATGCCATCCATTTATTTAGAAGGCCCATTCCTCTACAGTCCTTTCCAGTCACCAGAACATTCTCTATCTCTACTGGGGATAAGCATTTCCCTTCCACAGGAGCTGAGACAGGGCCATTGCTTACCCTTCTCCTGTTCCCCTTTACCTCCTGTGTGATTTGTATCCGGAGTTCCCTCTGCTGATTCTTAGTAAAACCTGCAGGCATTACCTCCATCCATCTTTGATACCGTCTGGACACTTCCTCCTCCTCTGCTGCAGACATCTCTTCATAAGCTGCCATCCTTCTGTGTTTTATACAGAGATCCCCACCGCTGCCAGCCAAATGTCACGATCTGCTCCCTTGGACATACTCACAAACCACTGACAATATGAGTCCTTAAACAATTAAATCATGACAGCTAGTATACTTTATAGACAGAGAGCCACTCTCACTCACTGCTGCATATACGAGAGCAATGATGTCAGTGGCGTCATCACAAGGCTAATAGCTACACATAACTACAACATATTTTCAGTAAATGTACCTCTCCAAGCATTGCCTCCAACACTGTCCTTTGAAGAGTTTGAAACTTCCAGCTATCTATCTATCTATCTATCTATCTATCTATCTATCTATCTATCTATCCATCTATCTATCTACCTATCGCTCTATGGTGTGCATCTACTCAGGACTTCTCCACTGAGAAAGACAGTATTCATAACATGTTATCAGTACAGCTTTTCACTTGACAAAGGCTTGGAAGCTTGCCATTGTATATTGGGGCAATCTGATTTTTGATTGATTTTAGACATTTTTGAAACAGTATAGTGAGGCAAATAGAGTCCCACAGTGTTGGTAGAGCTCAAGAGAATGAGGTTACAAGGATAAAATACAAAGGTAAAAGGGTGGTTTTGGGAACATTTATAGATGAGGTTAGAGATACAAGTTATAAGACATGGAATAAATCACGTCCACAATTAACCTCAGGGCCATAGTAATACATTTACGTGGCATAGGTTACCTTTGGTAATAAGATGTACATATGCCTTATTGAAGAGATATACTAACCAATCAATGTAAAATGGATATCAGCTACTAACAGTGCCTGTACTCTAGGGGTATAAAACCCCGGATGTTGAACAAAGAATTGCTCAAATGTAATTATGTAATAGTTTGTGCGTTCTTTTTTTATTATTATTATTAAACACATTTTAAACAACACAATATATAAAATGAATACAATAACACAAAAAAATACAAAATACAAAAACAATACACATTTGAGAGCTATGGTCTGAGTGCCATTGGAGTTCATAGATCGAGAGGAAGGTTGGAAAGCTGAGGACAATTGTTATGTGTGAAGCAGGTCTATTCCAACAAACTGTCCTGGATTTCCCTGGAATCACAAATTTTCCATTTTATCATATTATTTTTTATCATATTAGTTAACATTAGGTATTCATCATATTCACGATTATGGCATATGGTATTGATTAGTTCTGACCATGCTAGAACTCTTGTCTGCTTCCAGCATCTCACTAATAACCATTTGGAGTCTATCAAAATTTCTATAATGAATGTGCTTTCAAAGTGCACATTTTGCATAAACTTTTCATTTCCACTCCTGGCTGGCACATTGTCAATATTCACCCCAGTTTCAGAGGATTTTATTCCATAACTTGGCACCGCAGATGGGACTGGGCGTATGACAACCCTTGGTGGATATCAAGAATAGAGGGATCTTGGGTGGTGCTGATGACAATACCTCAGCCAGCTCTGGGTTATTTCTTCAGGAGATTTGTCCCCGGTGGGTTCTATAATTCACAGGCCACAGTGCACATACCAATGGACTTACATAGTGAAATTAACCTAGTAATCTGAGCCGATTGCAGGGTCACACTACTCACAAAACTCCATGGAATCCGCTAAGACACAGTTTATTATCCCTTGTAAATTCTAAGTCACTTTATGGTATAGAAAGTGGGAGGTTGGGAATTAGAAAAGTGTGAGCTTTTACAGAGACTATTCTCTAAGGCCTAGTAGACTGATAGATATGTTCTCACAGCTTAGCTTTCTTTATATGCCTGAATGAAAGCAAGTATTTCTCTCTCTCTAAAGTCAATGAACCGGAGCGTATCCAAGATGGAAGACTGGAGATTTCAGGCAGCCCTCTTAACTCACAGGAATACCTTATTACTAGAGATCTCACAGGATATAGACAATGCCACAATGCCGTGGGTCTGGGCGAAAGGGCAAACCCCAGAGTAATCAAAGAACACTACCAAGTGTGCAGAATTGATAAAAGAAAAAATGTCCACTTCAGTCCAACTGTACCCACTACGGAGCTAGGCCCTGGAAGGACTGAATCCATTAAGTTCTAATTATGGGAGATTTTAACCACCCTGAAATAAACTGGATGCATGCAACCAGCAGTTCAGCTAAGGGAGCAAGTTCTAGAGTACACTCAGAGATCATTATCTGGCGCAGGTTATTCAAGAACCTACTAGGACTTAGGGCAATCTTGAATTTAGTCATCACAAATAATATGGTATCAAAATATTGAAATATTAGAATCTTTGGGAAACAGTGATCACAACACAGTCTCATTTGAGACTAAGTTAAGAAAAAGTTGTAAGGGAACAACAAAAACTATTTTTAAAGGGACACATTGTAATGGTCTAAGGGCAGCAATATAACATCTAGACCGGGACAAAGAACTGACAGGAAAAAATACTGAAAATAAATGGACAACATTCAAATCCCTACTAAATATACATACTTATCACCATATACCATGTGGAAATAAAAGTAAAAGGAGTAAATCACACCCCTGTGACTTAACAATGATTTATCAAGATATAGAGTTAAAAGCAGATATTTAAATTACACAAACAAGAGGGGGCAAAGTCTACTTTACATGAGTACAAGAAATTTAACAAGGCTTGCAAAAGAGCTAATAGGGCTAAAATAAGAAATAAAAAGTTGCAAAGGAGAGTAAGGCTCATCCTAATTTTGCTTTAAATATATTTATGGGACGAAAGCAAGGAAGGAAGCTATAGGAACATTACAATGTGAATCAGGAATAGTGACCAGGAAAAGGCAGATGAGCTGAATATGTTATTTACTTCAGTACAGAATACACAAGGGAGATACCAGTGGTTCGAACATTGCAACAAAATGGGCCTACACAACCTTCACCAAATAATTTGTTAGGGTAGGATGAAATCCAAAAGAGGTTTTAGAAAATAAATGTTAATAAAGCCAGGTCCCAATGGAATACATTCAAGGCAACTGAAAAAAATGGTTGCTGTAATAACCCAACCATTATATCAAATATCTCACGACTAGCTCAAAATTGCTATAAGATGGCTGGAGAAAAGCAGATGCAAGGGAGCAAGAGCAAATCAATTGAACTATAGGTCTGTAAGCCTCATTTATGTAAGATTAGTAAGAGATAGTATATGTTTATTTTAACAAGATAATAAGTAGGAGTCAACATAGATTTATGGTGGATCAGTCATGTCAACAAACTTAATTAGCTTCTATGTGGGGGTATGTAGGAATTTTGATCAAGGCAACTCAGTGGATGTAGTCATTATGGATTTTACAAAGGTACCACATGCACAATTATTGTGCAGACTAAGGGATGCCAATATAATATAAATATATATTTAAATATATATATATATATATATATATATATATATATATACATACATATATTATATAATATAAATATATTTATTAATTATTATCTCCCTCTCACCTATGGGTGCCAGGGGCAGGTCTACATGTGCTGGGGGCAGGCCCACAGATCCCAGGGTTGGGCCACTGGTGCCAGGGGCAGCAGAAACATAAAAGAAAGTTAGTATAAATAATAAAAGTCCCAATAGAAGTCGCTCTGACCTGAAGCACCAGACCCTAGACAATCCTAACATAGAGGTTAGACAACCCTGAAGTAGAATACCTCACAGATGGTAGTAGCTTGATCATAGAAGGAAAAACAAGATATGTAGTAGTGACTCTTCAAGAAGTGATGGAATCATGACCTTTACTGGTAGGTCCCTTGGCCTAAAAGGCAAAACTCATCACCCTGATAAGAGCTTTACAGTTAGCAGCAGATATACAAGTTTGAAATACTTATTTGGAGTTCTTTATGGCCACAGTGAACTTTGGAAACAAAGAGGATTGATAATGACGGGAGGCAAACAATTCAAATATGCTCCCCAAATATTAAGTATACTCAATGTGGCCCCACAAAAGAGATAACAGTTGTCCACTGCATGGCACATCAAAAGGATGACTCCCAGATGATTTAAGAAAATAAAATAGCTGATCTGGCAGCTAAACAGGCCGCTGTAGGTAATCCCTTTAACAGGTGGTATCCATGTCCTAATTCCCAATGTTCACCTGGAATAAATGCACATAGTATACTCAAATGAGGAAAAGCAGATGGCTAAAGAAAAGGGAGTAGCCTTACTATGAAACCGGTATGTTGCTTCCACAGAAAAAATGCTGACACAGTCTTTGAAGCATTACATAGGTGCTCTCATCTGGGTACAGGAGCCCTAAATGAACTCTTTTGAAGACATTTGATAATTCCTTGTCTTACCCAATATGTCAAGAGAACTGTAGAAAGAACAATACCAAAGTAAACAGGAGAAAATCACTGGGAATACAAAATAACTATCCCTTTTAACTTTTGGGAAGTAGACTTCACAGATGTACCAAAATGCAATCGAAATCTCTACCTCCTAGTCTTTGTGTATACTTTCTCAGGATGGATAGAAGCATATCCTTGCAGGACAGAGAAATCCAGAGAAGTGGTTAAGCACCTCTTACAGAACATCATCCCTCCATATGGTTTGCTCCTGGGAATTGGGAGTCAAAATGGACCAGCTTTCATTGCAGAAGTTTTCAAGAAAACAGCAAAAGCCCTTGGCATAGAAGGGAATCTACACACTGCCTATCACCGACAGTCTAGTGGGAAGATGGAAAGAATTAACCGCACAATATTTTACACCTGGTGATGAGGTGTGAATAAAGGAGTGGAAAGACCAACCGTTCAGGCCCAAGTGGGTCAGCCCAAGCAGGTGCTAATTACCTCATCCACGGTAAATATAGTGGCTGCCTGGATCCATCACACCAGAGTTAAGTAATCTAAAGGTTCTTGAGAAGTGACTCCATAGCATGACCCTCTAAACCTCAAGATTAGTCAGGCAAGAGCCCCTAACCAACATTGGAGTCTCCCATTGTCAACATTGTCAATTTGAAGGAACAGTGGTTAACATTGCCACCCAGATTTGCATCATACCTTTGACTTTGGGAGGATGGAGTAAAAGTACCTCCTTTGGTATGATCATGAGGCTGAAGCTCAAATATTTTGAGACAGCAGGATTCCCTAGAGAAGACTCTGATGCTGGGAAAGATTGAAGGCAGAAGAAGGAGGGGAAGACAGAGGTGGAGATGCATAGACGAAGTCACTGAAGCAATGAACATGAACATGATGGAGCTCAGAGGGGCAGAGTGATGTACCTGGCATGCTACGGTTCATGGGGTCACAGAAAGTTAGATGCGACTGAACAACTAAACAAGAACAATATTAGGGACAACTAAGATTTGGGCTCAAGATCACATGTTTTCCCAAGCACAGGATAAATGGAGAATGGTTAAAGGCACATATTATGGTTCCAGTGGGATAGAACAAACAAAAACAAGACTATCCCTTCTTTAATTACACCTTAACTTTAAACAACATCAACTGTGATGACAACATCATCTGTCATGACTCTCCTAGTTTACTACAAGTCTGCTAATTACACTTGAGTTACCATGACCCCTTTAGAACCACTTATGAAGAGATCTTATGAAGAGAATCTTATATCAAATATAAGTGTTGACTACATGGGAGGGGAGCCTCTATGGACTACCCAAAGGAGTATTTTAGTTATGTGGTAAATGGGCAGGAAATGTGCCTCCCCCTGCTGGGTTGTTTTATTTACAGTAGGCAGAACTCCCCCAGAAGGTTTATCCTAACATTACCTCGATTAGGGAGAGGGAAGAATTTGTGGACATTGTATATCCCAGCTTAGTTATGGTGTCACAACCAAAGGGAAAGGGGTCTTCTTTAACCCCAAAATCTCCTGCTTCTGCTACAGGAATATACCTCAACAGAACCACACTTTATTGTTCAAACACAGATTTAAACAGTACATTAACCAATGATCACTAGCACACTCCTTGTGCAAACAACTCTGACTAATTCCTAATTCTGTTTGATTTACCTCACCGGATATTGATTGACTGCCATGAGTTTAGGGTCATGTTATGTTATGTTTCTTACTGTTTCCAGATGCCTATGGGTATGGTAAGGTTATCTAGCAGGTTACCCTTGACAGGATTTATAACATAATTAGCTAGCTTGGCTCAGAGACCTGTAACACGATCACAGACGGCCGAATGTCTGCGATTGAGTTGCAGGCTTCGGTTCCCCTCCATTTGCGAGGCTATTCAATTACTCCAGCTAGCGATTTGCAGGCTTGGAGCCAAACTCGTAAACAATGCACTGGTTTGGAGCAGATGAGGGCGGGAACATGATCAACTAAGCAAGCCCATAACCTCCCATTTTAAAACAGCCAATAGGAAATTTGACAGTCTGAATTACGGCAGTAAAACATGGAGGTTACCTGTCATTCAGTTAGGTTCGGGAGTCCATTTTACGATCAGACTCACAAGACATAGTAAAAAATAGAATTATGTAAATGAATGCCAGTACTGTTCTGGTACATATGTGTGGCCTGATATGTATTAACTCATTGATACCCGGGATTGATTTAACCTCAAAATGACATATAACATTAAACTTTATTTCCTGACGATTTGCGGGTTCGGAGACTGTTGTGCAATTCATTCCAATGTCTATCATCGCTTTCCCTGTTATTTACAGTGCAGTAGTGACTTTTTATTTGCATTTACAGTGCTACAAATAGGTGTTTAACCCCTTTGTGGGTCCTTTCTAGCACTAGTTGGTTTTTCTCCTTTATTTGTGATGGGTAGGATACGTTTGCGAGCTTGTGGGAATCGGGCAATTGAATACCGATTTGCGATTTTAGCCCTGCGAAAGTGAAAGATCAAAGGCTTCTGAAGGCTGTAAGTTATGAGTTTGACAGATGACATCTTTTCAAGCCTGTATCTCGTAACCCGATCCGTGAACGCAAAAAGATGCCCATTGAATAGCAAATTTGCCTGCAAGCTTACTTACGGGCCTCTGGATCTAAACTTCGTCGAATTGAAAGGGGCTCTTAGTGTCCAGGTGGGGGGTTTCTATGCAGTTTGAGGTCACAATATGGGGTCACACTACCAACATGGAATACTAAATACAACAATGGCAGAAACATAGAAATGGATCTCTTTATTCTTCCACAAACTCTTATTTCTATTGAGCAATAATGTATTCAAATGAGCAACTTCTCTAAAAATATTGTTGCTGTACAGTGAATTGTGAGGAGTGCAGCAGTTACTATTATTACAAACTAACTAGTGATAGTAAAACCTTACAATCATCACTACTAAAACAAGTCACCATTATAAACATTATAACATTACTAAAGAATCACTATTGCTTTCTCTATATAACAACAATTACATGCAGCAGGGTTGTGTCACTGTACTACATAAGATGGTACTAAGTCCATGTGTCCAGCAGAGTCATGACAACTATTCCCCCTTTCTAGTCAGTGTAGTCTAGGAGATGATCCTGTCTGATAGTCCTTTAGTTACAACTCATACTTGTCCTCCTGCTGACAGAGTCCATCTGAAATCTGCAGATGTAAAATATTAAAATTATGCTAAACTCTAGCGCAGTAATTGTCCACAGCCACCCTGGACAACCAGCACAGGGCGTTGTGGTCAGTGGCCATGATGAATTCCCTCTAATACAGATAATTAGTGATGTCGCGAACATAACATTTTCGGTTCGCAAATGTTCTCAAACCGGCGAACCCGGCAAACCGCCATAGACTTCAATGGGCAGGCGGATTTTAAAACCCACAGGGACTCTTTCTGGCCACAATAGTGATGGAAAAGTTGTTTTAAGGGGACTAACACCTGGACTGTGGCATGCCGGAGGGGGATCCATGTCAAAACTTCCACGGAAAATTACATAGTTGATGCAGAGTCTGGTTTTAATCCATAAAGGGCATAAATAACCTAACATCCCCCTCCATCATCATCCTCCCCTGTATCTCTTTACCCCCTCCCTCATCATCCTCTCCTGTGTCTCTTTCTTCCCTTCCTCATCACCCTCCCCTGTGTCTCATCCCCCCTCCCTCATCATCCTCCCACCTCCCTCATCATCCTCCCCTGTATCTCTTTACCCCCTCCCTCATCATCCTCCCCTGTCTCTTCCCCCCTCCATCATCATCCTCCCCTGTGTCTCTTTCCCCCCTCCCTCATCATCCTCCCCTGTATCTCTTTACCCCCTACCTCATCATCCTCCCCTGTGTCTCTTCCCCCCTCCATCATCATCCTCCCCTGTGTCTCTTTCCCCCCTCCCTCATCATCCTCCCTTGTGTCTCTTCCCCCCCTCCCTCATCATCTTCCCCTGTGTCTCTTTCCCCCCTTCCTCATCCCTCTCCCCTGTGTCTCATCCCCCCTCCCTCATCATCCTCCCACCTCCCTCATCATCCTCCCCTGTATCTCTTTACCCCCTCCCTCATCATCCTCCCCTGTCTCTTCCCCCCTCCATCATCATCCTCCCCTGTGTCTCTTTCCCCCCTCCCTCATCATCCTCCCCTGTGTCTCTTTTCCCCCTCCATCATCATCTTCCCCTGTGTCTCTTCCCCCCTCCCTCATCATCCTCCCCTGTATCTCTTTACCCCCTCCCTCATCATCCTCCCCTGTGTCTCTTTCTTCCCTTCCTCATCACCCTCCCCTGTGTCTCATCCCCCCTGCCTCATCATCCTCCCACCTCCCTCATCATCCCCCCTGTATCTCTTTACCCCCTCCCTCATCATCCTCCCCTGTGTCTCTTCCCCCTTCCATCATCATCCTCCCCTGTGTCTCTTTCCCCCCTCCCTCATCATCCTCCCCTGTGTCTCTTTTCCCCCTCCCTCATCATCTTCCCCTGTGTCTCTTCCCCCCTCCCTCATCATCCTTCCCTGTGTCTCTTTCCCCCCTTCCTCATCACCCTCCCCTGTGTCTCATCCCCCCTCCCTCATCATCCTCCCACCTCCCTCATCATCCTCCCCTGTATCTATTTACCCCCTCCCTCATCATCCTCCCCTGTCTCTTCCCCCCTCCATCATCATCTTCCCCTGTGTCTCTTTCCCCCCTTCCTCATCCCTCTCCCCTGTGTCTCATCCCCCCTCCCTCATCATCCTCCCACCTCCCTCATCATCCTCCCCTGTATCTCTTTACCCCCTCCCTCATCATCCTCCCCTGTCTCTTCCCCCCTCCATCATCATCCTCCCCTGTGTCTCTTTCCCCCCTCCCTCATCATCCTCCCCTGTGTCTCTTTTCCCCCTCCATCATCATCTTCCCCTGTGTCTCTTCCCCCCTCCCTCATCATCCTCCCCTGTATCTCTTTACCCCCTCCCTCATCATCCTCCCCTGTGTCTCTTTCTTCCCTTCCTCATCACCCTCCCCTGTGTCTCATCCCCCTGCCTCATCATCCTCCCACCTCCCTCATCATCCCCCCTGTATCTCTTTACCCCCTCCCTCATCATCCTCCCCTGTGTCTCTTCCCCCTTCCATCATCATCCTCCCCTGTGTCTCTTTCCCCCCTCCCTCATCATCCTCCCCTGTGTCTCTTTTCCCCCTCCCTCATCATCTTCCCCTGTGTCTCTTCCCCCCTCCCTCATCATCCTTCCCTGTGTCTCTTTCCCCCCTTCCTCATCACCCTCCCCTGTGTCTCATCCCCCCTCCCTCATCATCCTCCCACCTCCCTCATCATCCTCCCCTGTATCTATTTACCCCCTTCCTCATCATCCTCCCCTGTCTCTTCCCCCCTCCATCATCATCCTCCCCTGTGTCTCTTTCCCCCCTCCCTCATCATCCTCCCCTGTGTCTCTTTTCCCCCTCCCTCATCATATTCCCCTGTGTCTCTTCCGCCCCTCCCTCATCATCCTCCCCTGTGTCTCTTCCTCATCATCCTCCCCTGTGTCTGTTTCCCCCCTCCCTCATCATCCTCCCCTGTGTCTCACCCCCCCTCCCTCATCATCCTCCCCCTCCCTTGATGATAAGGGGGGGGGATAGACACAGGGATAAGTGTGAGGGGTTTTAGAAGTAAGGGGTGTTAGGGATAAGGGTGAGGGGGTTAGGTGTTAGGGTGAGGGGTGTTAGGGATAAGTGTAAGGGGTGTTAGGGTGAGGCATGTTAGGAATAAGTGTGAGGGGTGTTAGGTCTTAGGGATAAGTGTGAGAATGTTAGGGTTAGGTGTTAGGTTGATGGGCGTTATGGATAAGTGTGAGGGGGGTTAGGGTAAGGGGTGTTAGGGATAAGTGTGAGGGGTGTTAGGGTTAGGGTAAGGGGTGTTAGGGATAAGTGTGATGGGTATTAGGGTAAGGGATGTTACGGTTAGGTGTTAGGGTAAGAGCTGTTAGGGATAAGTGTAAGGGATGTTAGGGTTAGGTGTTAGGGATAAGTGTGAAGGGTGTTAGGGTTAGGGTGAGGGGTGTTAGGGATAAGTGTGAGGGGTGTTAGGGTTAGGTGTTAGGGTGAGGGGTGTTAGGGATAAGTGTGAGGGGTTTTAGGGTTAGGTGTTAGGTTGATGGGTGTTATGGATAAGTGTGAGGGGTGTTAGGGTTGGGTGCTAAGGTGAGGGGAGGATGATGATAAGGGGGGGGAAGAGACACAGGGGTGTCCTTGCAGCAGAGATCAAAAGAGTCCTTCAGGACTGTATTGCACACTGTGTACAGTAGCCTAGCTATGGTTTTCCCTATTGATGTAGTATCACCTACACTCAGCCTTCTCTCAGTAAGACTGCAAGTTAGTTATGATTCCAAAATGGCTGCTGTCCATGAGTTAGAAGGGTCTGGAAGGCAGGGTATGATGCTGATTGGCTGGAATGTGTCTGCTGACTGTGAGTTGCAGGGTCAAAGTTTGCTCAATGATAAAGTATAGGGGGCGGGTCAAATATCGCATATGTACACAGTTCGCCGCGAACGCGAACATGCTATGTTCGCCGGGAACAGTCCGCTGGCGAACTATTCGCGACATCTCTACTCACAAATAATTGCTTAGACTCTGGATGTAATCCTCTGTGTCTTCAAACTGTGTATTTTGAATGCATTTTTCCTTTTCACTCCTGTCTGTGACTTATTGACTCCCCAGTCCTGGAGGACTTTGTTCCATATCACAAGGGTTGTACTGTTATTAATTGTTTTGTAAATTAAAGTAAGGAATAAAATCTTTATTTAAGAGGCTACTGGAAGCCAGCAAAATGGTTGGCATAGAGGTGTAGATATTGAAAACAGAGAGGTTGATGTGTCATTATGCATTTATTAGTGGAGACAGAAAGGCAGTAGGGAAGACACCCGGGAGTAGCGAA
The DNA here is from genome assembly GCA_027410445.1 of Discoglossus pictus. Lineage (NCBI taxonomy): Eukaryota > Metazoa > Chordata > Amphibia > Anura > Alytidae > Discoglossus > Discoglossus pictus. The sequence continues at coordinate 374,847,558 of CM050165.1, forward strand.
TCTAAGTAGAGGCAGGATATGATAAGTAAGAGGATTTAAAAATGTTTATATGAAAGTTGCCTATTCCAGTAGGGTCACTACTGCTTCTACAACTGTTATTAGCACAGCCTTTTGCAAAATGGAGACTGGGTATAGTCTGACCATTCTATAATTCATTATTTCTCTTACAAATGATTTGATAATCATGATAGTCAATATTTTAGCCTGAATTACAGGAGCTACTGATGTTTGATATATAGGAATAAAAAATTGCCCGTCTAAAAATACAAAACAAATTCTCCACATTTGCTACAACAATCTAGTAAAAACAACTGAGGTCTAGCTGAACTATAATAACTATGCTGACATATGAGCAACCTGAAGGTATGAATTTGGTGCATATTATCGATCTCTATTGATACTTTTTGTATTATAATTGCTTTGGTCTGAATAAAGATTTTATGTTTTTCTGTTATTCTTCAATCCAGAAATGGAAATGGACAGAAATACTACATGTTTCTCCAATGGTAAGTTATTTTTTAGCACTTTCTTTGTTTTCTTATATTGTCATATATTTTTTTTTAGCATGGCTTGGAAAAACAGGAAGGAGAAAAGCAGTTAGGCATAAGATGTATTTATATATTTTCTATCAAGCTGGATTTGACCTTCATTGTTTCAAATATTATAATTTATTCTCAGACATTCCCTTGGTGATGTATTTCATCAAAGTAGATGAAGAGAGAGTACATTTTCATTTAATTTACTCCAAGAGTCATTTTACATTCGGATCTGCATTTAACAGAAAAAGGTATTCTAAATTACTGATAATTTAATTCGTTTTGAGGATTATATATCAGTTAAAAGGATACCAATGTCACCATATGCGTTTCCGACCATGAAATAAAGAGTGTAAAAGCATGTGGAAAAATGGCTTACATTTTTAAATTGATAAATAAATGATTAATAAATAAGCATTTTTAGTTACTGCTTGTATAATTAATGACAGATAGCAGACTTATACATTAAAAGATAAGAGATGCACACATTTGTACATTTATAAATAACCAATACATTTATATATATAAGAGAGAAAAATGTACTCAATTTCTGGAGAAAATTCCCTAATTGAGACTCATGCCATGGTTAAAAATGTGTCTCCAGGTACACTTAAGATAAATATTAAGCACTCAATGGGAATACAACCCCAAAATTATTAGAGTTAAGGCAATTCATTTTTGCCCACCAGGATTAACTACTAGGACCAATAGATAGACCAAGTAGAAAAATGATGCTAAGCTGAGTGAGAAGGCAGCTTATTTCTTCATTTTTATTTATTGGCTGATGACAATACTCATATAACTACACTATGCATTCTTTGTATATCATTGACAGACACTTTTTAACAAAATAGCATAAACTGAAATGTAGCTGTAGGAGGCTACAATCTAAACAATGTTGCTATAATTATTATACCCTCTGAAAGATAGTGGCTGTGCTTCAATATAGAAAACAATAATGCACACCACTAATTGATAGGGATTCCTGGCAATACTTTCGTTCTCAGTTTCCAAATATATCAATGGACACAATCCATAAACATTTCATCCTACCTGTTATCCCAATGCTCCAGAGTAACCAATTATAGTTCTTTGTCTTTAACCTATTTCATACAATTGTGGAGGGGATACAGTCACACTCAGCAGACTCCCAACTCGCATTTCCTCATCGCAAAGAGCAGATTTCTCAAGGGAATGTGATGGCAAACGCCTGCAACATTTTTAAATGCTAAGTCACGCCCCCTTCCTTGACGTTGTGCTGACATCATCACCAGTCGCGAGCTACATATTTACATTATTTACATGTTGCTTATCACTGACTAATTAGCTAAGTATATGGTTCAACCTAAAAAAGGGGAATATTTCTCGACCTTTTCACTCAGCTTACCGCTTGAACTAAACTTAAGGAAACTATTCAGTATATTATGGTACCGAAAAATATTACTTTGATATTTATAATGTTATAATAATGTTATCTAAATATATTAGTGAATACATATACATACAGACTCATTGAATTAGCGCTCTAATATTGGTATATATCTTTTGCTTAGTATACCTGCCAAAATCTTAAACACTAAATCGCACTGTCTATGTGCTAACCTTGGTATAAGCCATACTGAGTATATCGATGGTAGGGTAAGGGCACAAACACTGAGTTACTGGATACGTGAGGACGCGAGTTATGTTACTCCTACCATTGAAGTGTTTCAAAGTCGCAGAGGACATGTTTCTCAAAGGGCAAAATTGGTACTGAGGAAAATAGAATCATTTGGGGCACATGATAAATTTGTGGACTTGGAATCTAAATTGAAGAATAATATAGAGAGGTTTAAGAAAACCTTAAAAGACAGGAAACATAACATTTTGGAGAGATTTAAGGGATTTAGAAATTATTAGAATCTACAGACACCCTCAAAAGATACCAGTCCCAGATAAAGTTTAATTTTTGGATTATGATACCTCAGACATTTCAGGGACCAGTAGTAGTTTTATGAGTATTCCTTCAAGAGGAGGGTCAAGAGCAAGAGGCCAATGGTCAGAGAGAAGTTTTTTAGATCAACGCAAACAAGGACAACAAGAGAGAAGATTGAGAGATTGCAACAGTTGGGCATATCAAACACACAATTAAATACCGGTGAGACCGAATATATTCAAGTAATAAATCTATCTAACTTTAACATGAATAATTTTCATAAAAGCCTGTTAAACAAAGGTTTATAATTGTTGCCAACCTTTAAGTTTGATTATTTTGAGTGGACTAAGGATATACATCTTTTTGCCAGAAAGTTGTTACTGGTAAAACACCATAAATAGACCTCTGATAGCCAGTGTAGAGTTTTAAACCTCACAAGAGGAGAACAACATTGTTTACAGGAGCTGATAAAAATTTCTCCAGATAATTATTTGAACATGGATGTGACGAGACCAATCTCGCCACTGTACATTGGAGGAGCCTGTTTGCCCGCCTGGTACCTTTTGACTATGGACCGGCATTTAAATACTTTATTTTCCTATGCAGAAAGACTTTGGTTCCATGGCCATTGAACTGTATGTATGTGGTCTGAGCGCTATTCAGTAATAATGTGTGCTCAGACCTAAGCTATCTGCAGATATGTTCTGAGTTATAATATGTTGTGGTTATATCTGTAAAAATATTGTATTGTGTGGTATGCAGTCAAATATATTTGGTCTCATACACTTGGTCAGGAGTTGCCCATCTGCCGCTTAATACTATCTGCTAAAACACACAAGAGATAGCAGAACAAAAGGGTTTTAGCAGACAAGATGGCACCATGAACAATTGAATAATGAGATGGCCTGGGGTTTCCCCATACTCCCAGCAGGAGAGTAAGTGAGCCTAGGGATGTTACTCTCTCCACCGCCAGAGGTAGAATGAGCAGTTAGCCACGCCTAGTGGGTGGCTCCTGGGGGAGGGGACTCCTGGCTCCCACGCCTTAACCCTGTCTGATTGCCCAGAGGTAATTAGGGGTTGACCAAAGGTTGTCACTGCCCCTACTGTGTATGCGAAGTGTTTAAAAATGTGTGTTGTTTCAATAAAAGGGAGTTCACTGCTTGACCCTCAAACACAGAACTTATGTCTCGTTCTTGGGGGGATTCATGGTATGCTGTTACAGACTGACTGCCAGGAGTGTAAGCATCTTGGGGTGCTTTTCCTGTTCAGCTGCTAGCAGCTATTCGTGAGGTTCCAGTTCTAGGCTTGGAGCATTTTCCCCTTGGATCCAGTTTGGGGGAATGGGTGTCCTGCAGTAGCTGTCCCTATATCACTGGACGGGCAGATCAACTAAAACAGCCTTGGCAACCCCTTATATGTGTGAGGGGTACCGTTACAATGGATAATGGTATTGATCCATACACAGAGTTAAAAGCAAAGAACAAATTCACACCAAATTTAGGTTTCTCACCTGAAATTAAAGTTTTGGTGTATTTGGTCTGTAAATACTTGGAGATCCTAACAAAGTATAAAACAAGTTTTCATAATTTAACAACTGGAGAGAGAAAAGCACTTGAACAGATACAACATGATAGCAGCATTGTTATAAAACCCTGAGACAAAGGGAGTAATACAGTACTATTAAATCAAATTGATTACCACAAAGAAAATTTTATCTAAGTGACAACAAGTGTTTGATGTGATTTCCGGGCAAGAATTTCATTTTTTAATAAATAAACATCTTCCCATTCTTTTTACTCAATTCCGAAAGTCCATAAGAGTTTAACCTCACTACCAGGGAGGCCTATCGTGTCAGGAAATAACAGTCTGAATGAACATCCTAGTATCTATATTGATAAAATAATGACAGCTTTTGTTACAGCGTTATCATCCTATGGTTAGGATACTAAAAGTGTACTACAGAGGTTACAGTATATTCAATTGGAACCTGAATCATTACTAGTGGGCTTAGATGTAGAGTCCCTGTATACCTCCATCCCTCATTCAATTGAATTGGAGGCATGCCGATACTACCTTAAAACCGAAATATAAATTTGTGCTGACGTTACAATTTATTTTCTATACCAACAGATTTGAGCTATGGCTGTGGGCACGACCTACATGAACTTACATCTGGGTTGATGGGAAGAACAAGTTGTATTTAATGAAGATATGGTATATTTTACTGAAAAGGTAGAATTATGGATACAATATATTGACAACATTTTGTTTGGCATGGAAAGTAAATCAACTCGAATTGGAACGCTTTATCTCAATACTTAACAATAATCAGTGGGGTCTAAAATTGGCATATACTATCAGTCTAATTAAAATAGAATTTCTTGTTCTATGGATCAGCAAAATGGAAAACAACATGTTGGTTACCTGCACCAACAGCCTGTTATTAGGCAAATCGGACTTTGAAATTCAGGCAGAATAACTATTTTCCAGATTTAGACAAAGGGGATATAACCACAATACATTGAAGCATGGTTATGCAAAAGTGAAGGACCAAAAAAGAGAATCATTACTAAGTACGGTTCATAGCACAAAGACTGAAGGGAACGATCAGATAAGACTGATAGGCAGTTTTAATACATTATGTGATAGAATAAAACAGATTTTACAAAAACACTGGCACATTCTATTATCATATATGGACCTGAAGGAAGTGTTGACTGATTATCCTGCCATTATGTATAGGCAGGCTCCAAGTCTGAAAGATAAAACCGTTCACCATCATTTTGTTGCTAATTCACAGGGGGAGGGGGCGATTGACTTGGGGCCCCTCGGGTTCAAGTCCTTGGAAACATTGTAAAGCGTGTATCCATATGTCTATGACTACAAGATTTTTTTGATTCCACAAAGACACAGGAGTACAAGATCCATGACTCTTTAAATTGCCACACAACAGAGGTAATTTATTTTATAGTTTGTCGATGTGGGTTACTGTATTTAGGCAAAACAATCACAGCAATCAATGTGTTAATACATATAATGGAACTCGCATGGACTAGAATATCATATTTACGGCTTTATGAATATTGCATTATTTCTGGAATGTGGGTCCGATTGCAACTCGTAATTGATCCCTTAAGACTTTGAAATCCAACCTCCATTTTTCAGTAATGTAAAATGACGATCTCTTTTGCCATTGGCTCCATTCAAACCCGTAACTAGAGGTTTGACTAAATGATCGTGTTCACGGCCGTACTCCCAACGTTCGACAAATGGCTTACGGGTTTGCGCCTCAAGCCCGTAACTCGCTGCATGTTCTAATTTAGCAGCTATGTAACACCGTCGAATTACAAGTCTGCAGCCCTTGCGAACTTGCCGATGCCGCTACAGGCTTCTAATTTAATAGGGCTGATAGTATTCAAGTGACACTGGAAAAAAATTGTATCTACTTTTTCCAATTTTTAGAGTTATGTTGCATAAATTACAATTACATTTGTCATATTATGTCAGTACAAATTAAAAGAAAAGAAAAAAAGATAGAAAAGAGAAGTAGAGGCAAAGAGGGTGGAGGGAGAGAGAATGGGGTAAGGCGGGGGTGGAGCTTATTATTATATCGGCCCTGAGGTCTGTCTATGTATTACCACTTTTTTATGCTACCATCCAAATCGTAGTTTCCAAACGTCCCAACCAGAGGCCTGCTTTTTATAGTTGTCATCTAGTTTGGCAGAGAGCAAGTTCATTGAGAGTATGTGTTTAAGTTTTTTCACTACCTCCCAAAACACAGGGATGGATGTCTTCCAATTTTTACCAATAGTGTTCTTGACTGCTAAAAAAATTTGGTTTGACAGAAGTTGAGCCTCTTTAGTAAGAGTGGTGATGGGGAGACCTATTAAGGCTTCCTCTGGTTTTTGAGGTATCCTGTGTCCCCATAACTTCTCTAGTGTGTCATAGGTTTCTGACCAAATGTGGGCTATTTTAGGGCAGTAACATAGTATGTGTCTAAGTGTTCCGGTGGAATTGTAACCTCTAAAACAGTTGCCATCCAAAGATGGATTTGAGAGCTTTAGTCTAACAGGGGTCATGATGGTTTTGTAGGAATTTTCTCTCCAGATTATGTTACGGGATGGTTTGTTGCATTTTTATGTATTTTATTCCATTGTAAGTTGTCTAAGGTAATGTTAAGTTCTGTTTCCCATGAGGACTGGTGGTGAAGCTAAGGTGGTGTTGCTTGGTCTAACAGGTAATTGTAGATGGTGGAGATGTTTTTATTACCATTGTAGTTATATATGTAGCATTTTTCAAATGGAGTATTGCTGTCCGATTTGTTAATTTTTACATGTTCGATATATTTGAATTGATTTATGTTAGGTTGAGCCATTCTTTAAGGGTAGGTAGTTCTGTTCGCTAAAAGTCTCAACCCTCCAAAAATCCCCAACATCCATGGGGTCACCAAGATCCAAGCGGAAATACATACACTTAAACAGGAATTGAGTGGGATTCTGAGGAAGAAGGTTGTGACCGTTTTCCTGCGAACCCAGTATTTTACATTTGCTAACAAACCTGACAAAATGCTTGCTAAAAACTTAAAATGGAGGATGGTAAGATAATCTACCAACCAGGAGAAATTACAAAAGCATTTGAATCTTATTATGCCAAACTATACTCGGCAACACCCTAGTCGGGTTCGCCTAGACATAAAGAACAAATTAATAATTTCCTCTCCACAATCAAAGTCCCCCAAATTGATAGTGATAAAATTGACTCCTTAAATGCTCCTATATCCATTAAAGAAATTAAAAACACCATTAAAGAATCAAAATCTCACAAGGCCCCTGGTCCGGATGGGTTTACCAACTATTACTATAAGCAATTTGTGGAAACCTTATTACCTCACCTTCAATCCTTGTTTAACGAATTTCTATCAGGTAAAACCATGAGAGCAGAATTTCTAGAAGCTAAAGTGATTGTCATACTTAAAGAGGGCAAAGACCCATCCCGAAGCCATAGAGAGACACAGGGGACGAAGAGGTTGGGAGAGAGACACAATTTATAAAAATCTATCAAACCGTCATTATTGATGGGCAAGTGGCTAGTAATTTATAAATATCTGTAGTCAGCTTAAATATGCAATAACACTAGTCCTTACATTGGTCTTTTTGCTGCTAAAAAATCCCCATAGTAAATAGTTAAAAGTGTGGTTTTGTTATAATTAGTACACATTATTTAAAAATAATATAACAAATATATTACATATTTCCCATAATTTCAAATACACAGATTATTACATCCACACATAGTTGCATATTCTACAAATAGACTCCGAAACATTAACCTCATAGCCCAATCCTATACCATCACCCTAATTACTCACATTTACATCATAATTATACACATAAAACACACATGCTTTCTTTACCACACTCATATTTACACACACATTAAAATGTATTATTTTTGATTTTTTGATTTCTTTGGAGAGAATATGGAGAGAGGAGTGAGGCGGGGAGAGGAGGTGAGGAGGAGAAAAGAGGAGTGGAAAGAGGATGCAATTGGGACTGGAGCTGTGAAAGACGAGAGGGATAGGAGGGTAGAGTGTGCAGCAGTGGGCGGTCTGGGAGGGCCAGGAAAGGTTGGAGGAGGGAGGGATGCCCCAGCTGCAGACACGCAAAGTTAAGGGACATAAGGGAGCGACTGATCTCAGTGGTGGAAAGGGAGGCCAGGACCCCCAGGCAAAGTCAGTAGGACAAGAGACTTTACCAAAGCACAGGGCCCTCAATTATATGCACAAGGAGTTTATGGTCCTCATAAAGTGCAATCCATGCCCATGCCAATATTCTACATGGGGCAAGGATGTAAGGCCCGGCCAGAGGGCCAAGATGTAGACAGATATAGCTAATGAGGTCAGCACCTTGCGAGTCTACATGAGGCATGTGAGGTCAGTCGCTATGACTACTGCCAGTACAAGGTCATTTGCAAGATGTCTGAGGAGGTCAGAGCTGCAAGAGCAACAGATTTTAGCCCTCAATTGACCCTTCACTTCAATGAGTGGAAGAGGATTCTGAGGGATTGGATCGCCCCAGGGACAGTGAATGGACTTCATGGACTGGTAGACACTCAGCAGCCAGAGATCATGCCAGGTAAATAACATATACACGATTATTCCCTCACATATTCAGAGATATAGATCGCACACATCTAATGTAAATGTTGCCTTTGAATGAAGGGCATGTAAACTTCCGTTATTTATCCAGGGGTATAATATATTGGTGTGTCTATATCAAGGGTGGGCAAGTTCGGTCCTGGAGGGCCACATACATGCCTGGATTTGATGATATCCCTGCTGTGCACAGGTGAGTCAATCACCTCTTCAGTCATCCTGATTCTGACTCACCTGTGCACAGAAAGGATATCTTGAAATCCCGGCATGTATGTGGCCATCCTTGCCCACCCCTGGTCTAAATGCTTAGAGATAACAAGTTACAATGAGATTTAATTAAAACATATAACTAAAATGATTAAACATCAAATAAATAGCCTGTATGGTGTGCCCATCGCTGAGTATGTACATAGTGTACTTATTGTACATAATAGTGATGGATGTGCAATGTAGTGTCCTTGCCAGGAACCATGTCGAGGCAGCATTGATTAAAATGACATGACATACTCCACAGCAAGTTCAGTAGATTCTGTGTCTTCATGAGCAGTGACAGACCCCAACAGGGCTTATTTGTTTGATACAAGCAAGTAAAAACAAAGTTCATAATACACCTTAGTGACATCAATGATACATTATAGGCAATACATACTAATCACAATGGCAATTAATTGAACCATTCAGAATACAAATATCACAATGTCAGGTACATAGTAACATACAGAGATTATATGATCATTCCATGTTATTATCTCATATACTATTGTTATCTCATTTCAGCATCAAGGATATCGGAGGTATCCACAGAGACTAAGTCTGAGACATGAGGATCCTGACTATGCCCCTACCCAGTAGAATTAGTAGTATGAGGAGGAAGAGCAGCGTGACCAGCTGCTCTATGAGGACCCATGATATTAGGAGGATGATACATTCCTATGGTCAGTTGAACCTGCAGTGCTGTCTACTACAAGCAGAGTTTATACTCACAGCCCCCTCCTATCTCAGTTCGACCCACCACCTGAGCCTTCATACTGGACCTACCCCCCACTACTCCAACTTGCACCTCTACCACCACCACCTCCTCCATCTATGTTGATGTCAATACTGCCACCACCACCACACAACCTCAGCACCACCCTACCATGCCACCACCACCGCCTCCTCAGCCCATCCCCACCATGCCATCATCACCCCCCTCAAACTATGCTGTCCCCACCAGCAATCTCAACTCCCTCACCCTCCTGGTCATCCATGGAGGCAACAGTAGAGGAGATGCTTCAATACCAACAGAGACAAGAGGCCATGATGGTGAGCCTCCTCAAGGGCATCTCCTCACAGCCGACCAATGTGGCATGCAGCCAGAGGATGATCTATAGAGAGATATGGAGACACAACATACAGATGGACACCTTTATTGGCCAAGCTAGTTCAGCCCTCAACTGAGCTTAGAACTAAAGCAGTATGATCTTGTGAGCACTTTATCCTCAATGCCTGAACAGTCAACATGTCACCTCTATGCTGGCCCCTCCCCATCTCCGTCCATGCCTTCACGTCCACTTGAAATGCCTCCACCTCCATCAGCAATGCCCTACTTTGTAACCTGCACAAACTTAGGAGAGGGTATAGTGGCACAGGTAGAGGATACATCTAATTAATTCCTTCTCAATTACAGTCCTCAATGAAAATATATTGGTCAAAAAGTTAACTTACCTTTTCCTGTACACAGAGTAGATGTTCACGCCCTATGTGATGGTGATATGTTGTAGCCTGAAGAGGTAACAATCTCTTTTTATTGTCCTGCAGCATATAATGTCCAGTTAGACTGTTGCTGGCCTGAGGAGATAGTGTTATGAATGCCCCAATTGTGCATTAGAAATAGGCTGCGTGCGTGAGGGCAAACCATTGGTTTATTTGTGTAAAGCGCTACTTTAGATGTGTGATGTTAATAGTGGCAAGTTAGGATTGTGAAATAGCTTTGTTTGTCTATGTGCTACACGGTTCGCAAGCATTTGCCGTCCTTTGTAATAGTCTATTTTGTACCTCGTATGTTCCTGGGATAAAATGGCACGCGCTTGGTGGTGTTTTGCGCTGCCCAGGGTCGTGTAGTCTCGTTTCAATTTTTTTTGTCCACCATTTTTTTTTCTCATTTAGGTGATTTTGGAGTGCCGAAACTCGCCTTAAATTTGCATTCCACCTCACTTCCAGATGTCCTGGCAGTTTCCCAGTGATGTGTGATGTTTTTGTTGTATATTTTTTTTTCTGTTTTGTGTGTTTCGTGTTTGTTGCTTTGCACTGTTCGGCCGTTAACTTCGTACTTTTGCTATCTCGTATTTTCCTATCTCGCAAACTCCAGATTCTCGTAATTTTTTTTTCTAAGTCCCTGCATTTGTCAAGTGCTTGCATTCGTAAGTGTTTGGAGGCTAAGTCCCGTGTGTTTCATTGCCTCCACTGCTCGCCTCGATTTGCAAGGCGAGCAGGCAATGAGCGCCTTTGGAGCTCATCTCCCAAGTGCTGCAAGTTTTAGTGCCGTAACGGCTCGCCGTGCTACACGAGGCTCACAGGTGATGTGCGCCTTCGCTCATCTCAACTGCTGCAAGTTTTTTTTCTCGCTTATGCTATTTTCAAGTGCCGAAACTTGGCAAAATAGACTTACATTTGCATTCCATCTCACTTCCAGACGTCCTGGCAGTTCCCCCATGCGGTGTGTGATGTTTTTGTTGTATTTGTATGTGTTTCGTGTTTTTTTATTTGCGCGGTTAGGCCGGTTACTTCGTATTTTTCCTATCTCAAATTTTTGTAATTTTCGTCTCATAATTTTTTTTTCTAAGTCCTGCGTAATTTTTTTTTTTTAAGTAGAGCGTTCGTCAAGTTCCTGCAGCCTACGGCGATTCCACGTTTCCTAAGTGTTTGGAGGCTAAGTCCCACGTGTTTCATTGCCTCATTGCCCAAGTGCTCCAAGTTTTAGTGCCTTAACGGCTCGCCTCGCTATGCGAGGCTCACAGGTGATGTTCACCTTTGACACTCATCAAGTCAAGTGCTGCAAGTTAGCGGCTCGCCTCGACGCACTTCGCTCAAGTGCTGCAAGTTTTAGTGTCTTAACGGCTCACAAGGATCGCCTAACTGCTGCAAGTTAAAGGGTCGCCTCGCTATGCAAGGCTTGCAGACGCTCATCACCTATTTCGTACGCACCACGCAAAGCGTGATGACGTCTCGTACTTCGACAATTATAATATGTGATAACACAGAATGGTATTGGGTAGATGACATACCTTCCCATTGATGTGACAAACATGATCGCTCCCAGTACTGTGATGTGTAGTGATGTCGCGAACATAAAATTTTCGGTTCGCGAACCGCGAACACGAACCGCCGCAAATGTTCGCGAACCGGCGAACCCGGGGAACCGCCATAGACTTCAATGGGCAGGCGGATTTTAAAACCCACAGGGACTCTTTCTGGCCACAATAGTGATGGGAAAGTTGTTTCAACGGGACTAACACCTGGACTGTGGCATGCCGGAGGGGGATCCATGGCAAAACTCCCAAGGAAAATTACATAGTTGATGCAGAGTCTGGTTTTAAGCCATAAAGGGCATAAATTACCTAACATTCCTAAATTGTTTGGAATAACGTGCTTTAAAACATCAGGTATGATGTTGTATCGATCAGGTAGTGTAAGGGTTAGGCCCGCTTCACAGTGACAGACTAAACTCCCCGTTTAACGCACCGCAAACAACCGCAAACAGTCCATTTGCACAACCGCAAACTCCCCATTTGCACAAGGTTGGATACCAAGCTAGCCATGTCCCGTTCCTTGTCCTCACTGATGTCATTGAAGGTCTCTTCCTCCACCCAGCCACCAAGGGTCCCCGAAAGGTGACAACAAGCCCCCTGGGACGCCTGCTGTGTTTGGTCTTCCACCTCCTCAAAGCCACCTTCCTCCTCTGACTCCTCTTCTTCAGACTCCTCTCACTGCGTTGCCTCTCTCTGCATTATTATAAGGTGTGTTAAGTAGTACTACTCTTATCAGTTTAATACCTGTTACAGCACCTATCAGGGGGCATGTATAAGGCCTGGATTTTTAGAACCGGGAGATGGAAAAAGATACTTGGTTGGTCGTATCACTTCAAATTTGGGGCACGGCGCGTGCAATCAAAGGTGCCACCATATAGGAGTGGCGTGTTTGTAAGTACTACTCTTATCAGTTTAATACCTGTTACAGCACCTATCAGGGGGCGTGTATAAGGCCAGGATTTTTAGAACCAGGAGATGGAGAAAGATGCTTGGTTGGCCGTATCACTTCAATTTTGGGGCACGGCACGTGCAATCAAAGATGCCACCATATAGGAGTGGCGTGTTTGTAAGTACTACTCTTATCAGTTTAATTCCTGTTACAGCACCTATCAGGGTGCGTGTATAAGGCCTGGATTTTTAGAATCGGGAGATGGGAAAAGATGCTTGGTTGGTCGAATCACTTCAATTTTGGGGCACGGCACGTGCAATCAAAGGTGCCACCATATAGGAGTGGCGTGTTTGTAAGTACTACTCTTATCAGTTTAATACTTGTTACGTCACCTATTAGGGCACGTGTATAAGGCCTGGATTTTTGGGACCGGGAGATGGAAAAATGATGCTTGGTTGGTCGTATCACTTCAAATTTGGGGCACTTTGTGACATTAGCTTGTTACGCTCAAACATGTCTTTTACAGGCACCTGACTATGGGCAGATGAGCAGGAACTGCTCAAGGCGAGAGACAGAGTGGCGGATGGTTGAGAGGGGTCAAGGAGGACAGCAGTGGTTGATGTGGCTGATGATGCTGGACCAGGAGGAGGATGGCGGCTTTGAGTTTGTGTGCTGCTTGTACTCACGTGTTGGTCTGGAGTCACCCAAACATTAGGTCTCAACCTGTAGAGGATAAGGGAACCAGGCTACTCTAGACCTCATTCATCATTACAGGTTTTGACAGATTGGTACTATGCGTGCAAGCTACTGTGACAACAGATATGAGTGGCACTGTGCACTTGCAGAAGTTGGCAGAGTAGACGCTGTAGGCCTGACACAGACGCTTGCAGAAAAGTAACTGCTATACAATGTATTAGAGTCAAAATTGTATTCTTTGTTTAAATGTGCACTACTGACTGTTACACCAGATATGAGTGGTGGCACTGACTGGGCAAGTGGGCACAGTATATGATGTGAGCCTAAGACACACACACTGGCAGGCAGGCAAATGAAATTAGATTACACAGAAAAAAAGTGTTGTTTTTTTTAAATGTAGAGTGCTGGTACACCACTAGATTGGATTGGTTGAACTTGGCACAATACTTTTAAGCCTGACACACACACTGGCTAGCGGTCAGGCAAATGAACTTAGATTGGCGGTCAGGCAAATGAACTAAGATTTAACAAAATAAAATTATTGTTTTTTTAAATGTAGACTGCTGGTACACCACTAGATTGGATTGGTTGAACTTGTCACAGTACTTGTAAGCCTGACACACACACTGGCTAGCGGTCAGGCAAATGAACTTAGATTGGCGGTCAGGCAAATGAACTTAGATTTAATAAAATAAAATTATTGTTTTTTTAAATGTAGACTGCTGGTACACCACTAGATTGGATTGGTTGAAATTGGCACAATACTTGTAAGCCTGACACAGACACTGGCTAGAGGTCAGGCAAATGAACTTAGATTGGCGGTCAGGCAAATTAACTTAGATTTAAGAAAATAAAATTATTGGTTTTTTAAATGTAGACTGCTGGTACCCCAACTAGATTGGATTGGTTGAACTTGGCACAGTACTTGTAAGCCTGACACACACACTGGCTAGCGGTCAGGCAAATGAACTTAGATTGGCGGTCAGGCAAATGAACTTAGATTTAAGAAAATAAAATTATTGTTTTTTTAAATGTAGACTGCTGGTACATTACTAGATTGGATTGGTTGAACTTGGCACAATACTTGTAAACCTGACACACACACTGGCTAGCAGTCAGGCAAATGAACTTAGATTGGCGGTCAGGCAAATGAACTAAGATTTAACAAAATAAAAGTTTTTTTTTTTTAAAGTAGACAACTAGTAAACAAGATTGTATTGGTTGCACTGTGCACACACAGTATAAGCTGTGAGCCTGACACACACACTTGCTAGCAGGGGTTAGCAGGGAGGCAGGCAAATGAAGTTAGATTAAATAGAAAAAAACAAACAAAAAAATTATGTTATAGCCCTAAAAAGGGCTTTTTGGGGTGCTGTGTTTACAGTAGAGATCTGATGAGTCCTTCAGCACTGCACTGGACACTGAATAAACTTGCCTAGCTATTGATTTCCCTATTCAATCAGCATCACGTACACTCTCCCTCCTCTCAGTAAGACTGCAAGTTAGTTATGATTCCAAAATGGCTGCTGTCCATGAGGTAGAAGGGTCTGGAAGGCAGGGTATGATGCCGATTGGCTAGAATGTGTCTGCTGACTGTGAGGTGCAGGGTCAAAGTTTGCTCAATGATAAAGTATAGGGGGCGGATCGAACATCGCATATGTTCGCAGTTCTCCGCAAACGCGAACATGCTATGTTCGCCGGGAACAGTCCGCCGGCAAACTATTTGCGACATCTCTAGTGATGTGGTGTGCTGTGAAGACTGTTGCCTGGGGTGTGATGAGCCCTTTAATAGGCAATGCATTTAGGCACCTGTTGCAGGCCATGTGGGGTTCCTGATTTGTATTAACCTCTTGAGTAAAGGAATCTATGCTACCATTGCAGTTGATATATGTTATATGGAGGTGTATTATTGTAAATATTTGATGTTCCAAGATGTTTAAGGACTGTAACATAATTTTAAAAACATTTTTAAATGCAACATGTGTGACTATGTGAATGTTATACATTAATTTCTAATGCACTTGCGTGATTTTTCATGATTTTTTAGTACATTACTGTCTCTTTAACAGCCTTTGACAGGTCTCAACAAGGCTTTTTAGAGCTCTTACAGGTGGCATTCGGTACACCTACATTTTTGAGCTACCATAAGGCCTTATGCAGCATTGGTATCATGCACGAGGACCATAAAATTCTATTTTCTATTTCACAATTTGAGTGAAAATAAATGAACGACTGTAACTTGATAACACTAGTCATTTCTGGCTATTTTGAGGTGCCCTGTATAAAAGCCTGATATGACCTGGCAGGATAATAAGTTGTCGTGCTACATAGCGCATCTCCTTCAAAAAAAGATTTTAGTTATAGTTTATAGTTTAATTTAGCAGATGTGTAATTATGGGCTCCTGCCTGGAAGATAAAGGGCCTGGGTATGAGTGCTTTTTGTTTATGTATATAAATACAAATGCATACATTTAAAGTCATACACTGCTCTTTAATCTCCATAGTGCAATGACTTTAAATGTATGCATTTGTATTTATATACATAAACAAAAAGCACTCATACCCCGGCCCCACACACTTTAACACTCAGGTTACTTCAGTTACTCACTATGGGCCTCATTCTATTATCGGCCGCAGCCGCTGCGGGGCCGCAAGGACCGGCCGCAAGCTATTCTGCTATTCTATTCCCTTACGGCCGTAGGCTCCGGCAGGCTTGCGGCCGGTGCCTTGCTATCTCTTGCGGCCGATCGCGCCGGAGGAAAGCCTTTGATCTAAAACGGCCGCAAGAGATTTGCAATTCAATTGCTCCGGGAAACCTCTCTGCAAGGCTAAAAACGAGCCGCAGTTACTTGCAGGAAAAAGGTCTCGCTAGCACCAATTAAGCACATAAAATAGCTCAAATAAAGCCATCCTGCACTTTGAGAAGACTATAAAGGGATTTTAGGTGTTAGAATAAATAGCACATAATTATCCTGTACTCAAATCCGTAAAATATTTCATTTTTAATATCCGTAAAATATACATGTAAAAAGTCCAGAGTGCTTGGAGCACCTCAGACACGCCCACGCCGCAGCCGGCAAATAAACAGTTAATTTGAACTCGGGTTTGGGCAGATGTGCAAGCTTGAGAGTGGGTTCCTTTTAATCCTCATGTCCCCCAATATGATCCCTAGCATTTACAGAGCTGTACAGTGCAGGCTTGAATTTATTTTTGAGTTTTTAGATTTCACAGATTACGGCCGGTTCCAAGATATGCGGCCGGCCGTAAAAGGAGATCCTTGCGGGGCCGTATAATAGAATCGCGAGTAAACTGAACCCCCGCAAGGAATCGCAGCCTTACGGCCGATTTACGGCCGATAATAGAATGAGGCCCAAAATATATAATATTAATTTAACAGGTGTTTAACTGGAAGCCATGAATAACTGGTTTATTACAGAGAACATTTTGTAGGTATTCTTGGGGATTGATCCTTGGGCTCTGGTGCTACCCAGAAAGACTAATACATAAGTAAAAAACACTTCCACTGGAATTGGTAGGCAAAGATACTAAAGGAAATCAAGCATATCTATGCATCTGAGGCTTTAAAATTGGAAGACTCATCCAACTTATCTTTTTTTTTGTAAAATAAATTATATGTTTCAATGTTTTCCCACATTACTTTAATAAATATAGATATATCTGATATTGCAAGAACATCTTTAGAGTAGATTATATTTACGGTTGATGTTCTTTTGCTCAATTGCTCTTGGTAGAAAATGTCAACAACAATACACTACATCTACCACGTACCAAGAACTCCACATTTGTATCATTTGGACTCCCAGGGAAACTGCAAAATATTTAATAGTTTGACAGTTCAGGAGAAAACCAATTGCTTGATTTTTATATTGTTTCTTCTAAATCATAATTGGCAATGTCTTGTTTTGTAGTAAACATCTCTCTATTTTATTACAGAAAGTCTGGGGGACAACTGCAGCAGTATCATGAATGTGACAAACCAAACACTTAAACATTTCCAGCAGACCCTTTTTGCCATCATTTTTTTTCTTGGTACTGTTTTTAGTTCTATTGCTATCTGGGTTTTCTGTTTTAAAATGAAGATGTGGTCTGGGACCAGAATATTCATGATAAATCTTTTGGTTAGTGACTGTTGCTTGCTCTTTACTGTTCCCTTTCGTATGTATGCCTTGGAACATGAGTGGGGCCTGAGCGATTTAACTTGTTATTACATTCGCTCTATTTACTTTATGAACATGTATACAAGCATTGCCATCATCACATTGATTTCGGTGGACAGATATATCTGCATAATATATCCTCTGAGAGCAAGAACCCTGGGTTCTCCTGGGAAGGTGGCATTGGCCTGTGCAATCTTATGGGTGCTTCTCATAAGCACACATATTACCCTTAATCTGAACAGAGATTCAAAAAGAAGAATGCCAAAACATTGCTTCTGGAAAACAAACTCAATCCCTTTTAAAAATGTACTATATCTAAACACCCTGTTTTTTTTTACTCCACTGGTCATACTGACTTTCTGCTCCATAAAAATCATTAGGATTTTACAGAGAAAGGAGAACCTGAAGAAGCAAAACCCTAGTGTTCACAAATTGAAGACCCAGAAGAGCATTAACATAGTCTCCACTAATCTTGTGGTTTTCCTGCTGTGCTTCATGCCAGTCCATATTGGAATAATTGTACAGTTTGTGATAGAGATTTTGAAACTGGATTGCTCACTGATAAAATATGTCAATAATTATATTTGTGTTGCTCAAGTCATTGCCGATCTCAATTGCTGTTTTGATGCGCTCTGTTACTATTTTGTAGCTAAGGAGTTTTGGGATAGTACAAGAATGTTATCTGCATCTAATCAGCAAATAAACACAAATTAAAAAAGCCGATATGGAATCACAGCTTAACTGCACATTATGATCAGTGGAGAGTTACTTTAGTTTGTGCAAGGAAGGAATCTACTGAGTTGAGGAAACTTTTATACTGATATTTTAAGTGTACAAAAACACTTACATTGCTCTACTACTAAAACAGAAGGTAGCTATAAAAAATGGGTCTAGAGCCAAATCTGACTCCATGCGGATCAACAGATGTCTCTTTTATTATTCACAGACACAGGTCTATAACCAGTCAGCAAAAAAGAGGGATGCATGCATTCTAAACAATGAGAAACATCCCACCTTTATCATTCAACCAATGAGAGCCTGTCTATTACCATATTATATTTTTTTAAGCAACCAGATTATAGCTTTTGTTTTTTTAATATATATTTATTAAAGGCATATGGTATTACATCATCACATTTCACATACTTGAGTTACATAAGCATCTGTAAGTGGTACTTTTTAAGTCGGATTGTACTTTGTAAATAAAGCATTAAGCACATGTATATTTTCTGCGTCTAGCCTTTTTTTCACATTTAGTTACATTAAACATAACTATAAGAGTAAGAGCAGTAAATCAGAATATGATGCTGAGAGAATTATGAGTGCAAAGTATCTAACTCATTGTAACATATAAATTAAATATTTCCTCCCAATAAGGAAAAATTAACAAGAAGGGTAAAGGAGCAAAAATCTGCTATCTCTTTCCCTTGAATTCCCTTTCTTCGGGAGACGACTCAACTTGGATTCCCTCCTCCTCACATGCCAAATTATGAATATGTGTATTAGCAAATAAAAGTTATATGAGGGATATACTAATTGGATTCATTATACAGGTTTCCCATGTTTTTAAAAACTGGTGGGAGAGTACCCTATTTACTATGGGTTAAGCGCCCATTTATTTGTATATAGTTCATTTTTGGTATAACTTCTGAAAAGTTTAAGGTCGGTAGCTTCCAATTACTGGCTATATGAGTTTTGGTCGCCAATGCCATAAGTTGGAGTAATTTTTTTTAGGAAGAGGTTAAGCTATTAATGTGTATCCTCAATAAGCATGATTCCATTTCCAAAGGAATCGGACTGTTAAAAAGTACAGAAGCGAGTTGAATTGGCTGTCTCCAAATATTTTGAGCTGTTGGGCAAAGCCACCATGTATGTATATGGACTTCTATACTTTTGCAGCCTCTAAAGCATCAGTTACTCTCTACAGGATTAATTTTTATGTAGTTTATCTGGAGTGCAGTAGATTCTATGTAAGACTTTGATTGAAGTCACCAACCTGCTATAATTCAATGATCCCCTGTGCAAGTTTGAGCAGGCTTCTAGCCATCTAGTTATTTCCCATTCACGACCCAGATCTCCCTCTCATTGTATCATGAATTTGTGTTTTTCAATCATTTTAGACCTATTGAAAGTGTCATAGAGTGTTCCGATTAGCTCTTTTGTCAGTGGAGTCTTTTGACATATGAGGGAGAACCAGGATGTCTTTGGGGCTCCCATATCTTTAGACACTTTAATGACCCAGTCCCTAATTTTTAGATAGTTATAAAATTCAGAGCTTGGAATATTTTGTATAGCTTGAATTTGATCATGTCAGAAGGGTTCCATTGAGATACCAAGATCCAATTCTATCTAGGTTCCTAGAGATCCACCAATGTCTTGAGACTACGTTTGAGTCTCCATGTATGTATGGAAAAGACAATACCGATAATAGAGGAGTTAAGTGGGGGGCAAGTTGACATTTGGATTTGGCCCAATTCCAGGAGGTTAATGTTAGCTGTATCATTGGGTTAGAGTGAGTTGAAGTGGTTATTAACCCTTTAGTTATCCAAGGCCGTTTATCCAAAGAATGTGGCTTCAATTGTTGGTCCTCTAATGAGACACATGCTGGCTGATGTTTGGGGGAATGGACTAAGGGTAAAACTGCCATTTGGCCCTCTTTAAAGTAGATTCTCAAGTTTGGGCTAGAAAGTCCTCTTACATCTTTGTGCCTATTCATTTTTTTTTATCTATACGAGGCGTTTGCTATTCCATATAAATCTGGAGATGCTATTTTGAAAGCTATCTAGTTATTTTAAGTTAAGTGGTATAGGCAAGTATTGTAATAAATACATTAGCTTTGGCAATAAGTTAATTTTGACAGCTATTATACGACCTGTCCATGAGATACAATATCTATCCCATTTCCACATATCAACTGCTAGAGTTTTATAAATGGGGGGGGTAGTTAGCTTTATACAAGTCTGATATTTTTGCGGTGATAAGAGGATTTTAAATCTTCTAATACAGCTTGAGGGATACCTACTCCTAGAGCTTCAGTTTTTTCTAAATTTAGTTTAAGGCCAGATACTTATACGACCTGTCCATGAGATACAATATCTATCCCATTTCCACATATCAACTGCTAGAGTTTTATAAATGGGGGGGTAGTTAGCTTTATACAAGTCTGATATTTTTGCGGTGATAAGAGGATTTTAAATCTTCTAATACAGCTTGAGGGATACCTACTCCTAGAGCTTCAGTTTTTTCTAAATGTAGTTTAAGGCCAGATATTTTAATAAAGTGATCAATTGCGGTCATGAGTGCAGGAATAGAACTACGAGGTTCTGTTAGAGTACATAGTAGGTCGTTGGCGAAGAGTGATCATTTGAATTGTTGCAAACCAACACTGAGGACCTGAATTTCTGGGTTTGACCTAATAGCCTGTGCCAATGGCTCTATGGCATGTGCAAATAGAATTGGCGATAGCGGGCAGCCCTGCCTAGTAGCTGTCTGGATGGAGATCAAGACTTTACGCTGTACAGCTAGTTTGATATTGGCAGTCACTTTTTTAGTGTCTTGTATAGAAAGGACCACTTGACCGTGTCAAAGGCTTTCTCAATATCAAGAGCCAAAAGGCTCATTGGAGTAGAGGACTTTTGTGCTACGTGCGGAATATTTAAAGTTTTCCTAATATTATCACCCATCTGTCTAAATTGTATAAACCCAGCTTGATCCTTACATAAAAGGTGAGGCAAAAACTTTGAGATCCTGTGCGCCATGATCTTAGCTAAAAATTTTATGCCTCCGTTTATCAACGAAATCGAACTAAAGTTCTTGACTTCGAGAGGATCTCTGCCATCCTTGGGAATAACCACTATTTCAGTGTGGATTGGTTCTGGAGGGATACGTTCCCCATTTAGGATTGCATGAAATCAGGAGGTGATATGCGGATTTAGCAGAGCTTCACATTTTTTTAATATAGATTTGTATAACCATCTGGCCCCGGTGACTTGCCTATTTTAAGGCTTTTAATAGTGGCTTTAACTTCCTCTTGGAATATATCTGAATTCAAATCAGACAATTGCTGCTCAGTCACAGTGGGGTGGTCATACATTTCCAAAAAAGATTCAGTGCATCGAGGTTGGGAGGAATACATTTGTTGGTAAAAAACCTGGAAAGTCTTTTGAATGGTGTTTGGGTTGTAAGTATTCAGGCTGCTAGAGGTTCTAATCTGGTTTACTTTGTTGGCTTTCCAGTAAAAGAGGTGCATTTTTAGTGCAATATTAAAGGATATTTAATATTTATTATGTCCTCTTTTTGCCTAAGGGTTTTTTTTATGGGTGGCCGCTAATTTAATACATGTACCCCTCATATAGGCCTTATGGGCTACCCATAACCAGCCAATTCCTGTTTCCGGGGAGGAGTTACACTCGAAAACAAATTCTAAATCTTTGGACGCCGGTTGGTGCTCCCTCTAAATGTCAACCAAGCCTATCCTCTACATTGTATTGTTGATTTGCCTCAGCTTATTTATGAATTTATTACCCAGGGAGTTTCCAGATCTATCTAAGGACTGGTTAAAGGCCAGATTAAAGTCATTGCCGATTATTAACCTTCCCATATCTCGAGTTTCAAACTCATACAGAATTTTGAGCAATGTTTTGTGAGGAGATGTAGTGCGGGCATAAACTGAAACTAGGGACAATCTAGTTCCTAAAACCCTACCAGTAATAAATACATAGCTGCCATCTTAAGCCCTTTTTTCAGATTCTATTTAAAAAGGAAAGTTTTTGCTTAAAAGAATGGCAGAACACGCCTTCTTGGAGGCTTGGGTTGTTGCATAAAAAGTGTAGAAGAAAGTGTTTTTTATCATGAGGAGGGTGAGTCTCCTGGAGAAAGAGGACTGAGGGTCTATATGTCTTATAAAAGATACATGCCTCTCTTCTCTTGAACACATTATGTGTTATAAAAGTGTAATTAGTTGCAGTCATCTATGGGGAAAAGTGAAAAAGTGATTGTACAGGTGTTTACCTATGTTGTGAAGTTCAGCAGCACATAGATGATTGGGGTCCAAAGTCCCGGCTTTATCTCCCCAGAGGCACCGAAAGTCTGAGAGAAGCATTTCAGTTTAACAGTAACGTTTTGGGAGAGAAAGAGAAATAGCATCAGGAAGGTATAATAGTAACAAAAAACAGCAGATATAAAAAACAGCATCATTTTAGAGATAATAGTATCATTCTTCCTCACTAACCTAACAAGTCAATGAGTGATAAAAAAAGGAAAAGAGTAAAGTAATTAGATTTTTTGTGAAAACACACTGAGTACTAACTACAAGTTGTACTAACTCAGTAGGGGGTCTTAACTAACCAATTTTTTGATCTAATGATCTATTCAAAACTCATCGTTTAGGATTAATGTAAGAAGTAGAGAGGTAAAAAAAAGAAGAACATTTTATCAACAGTTAGGAGGTAGGTAACATCCTAAACAACCTCTATCTTCCTAAACTGGATTGCATTTTAAATTCAGATATTGTCAAGTAAAAAAGTCCCACATTAGACATTGCTAAGCTTTGATTGGACAGGTAAGGGAGAATCTTCTATGTTAATAGTATCCCATCTCGTTTCTTTGCTCTGTCCAACATCAAAGGCTTCAGCATTTCTAGGGTGTGCATATGTCTTCGCTGGTCTTTGAGGAGGGACTGTAGTCCATTGTATTCTAGGCTTGGGACACTCCTGATTCTTTTCCAGTGCTTCAGTCCCACCAGTATGTAGGCGTTGAAAGGTGGCTAGGCAGTCCTCAAGAGATTGAGTGGTATATGTGGATCCCTGGTAGGTGAACGTGAGTGCAAAGTTCCAGTGATATAGTATCTTGTGTTATATTAGAATTGACAGGGCTTGCTTCATAGAACTATATTGAGCCAGGGTGTTAGGTGACCTGGGAGATCAGCGTACACTTGTAGGATAGAATCATCAGGGTCTTTGATGGTTCAGGCTTTCCTTGTAGCATTGAGCAGGAGATCCCTGGTTTGTTGCCTCAGAAATCGTGCAATAACATCTCTAGGTATCTCGGGGTTCCTAGCTCCTCCCAAGGTTCTGTGGGCTCAATCTATCTCCCATATAATACTGGCAATGTTGTCTTTTAGGTAGGGCATTAGCGATTCTCCAAGTCAACTTTATCCATTAATTCTGAGATGTGTGAAGAATTTTGGGCTGTCGTTAATCTGGTCAGTTGCTTCTTCAAGCAGTTGAATTCGCTGCCCCAGTTCTTGTAAGTCTTTCCTTAAGGGTTCTATAGCCTTTGTTAGCATATTTTCAATCATGGCAAGGGATTTGGCAGAAAGATCCATGTCCAGGTTTAGAATCCCTGGATTATTTTCCTGTTCTTAATGATCGGATTGTACAAAGGCCAAGACCGTTGGCGAGGTGTGCGCTGGTGTTAATGGTTTGAAGTGTACTTTTATACCCTTTGCCGGGGTTCCATCGCTTTGATTTCCGCATATAAAGGTTTGATATAGCTACTAGATGTGTCTTTTGGTTGCTTAGCAAGCCCAAGGCACATCCAGGAAAGAGTGTTGGGTAGAGGTAGTTTGATAGTCTCCCTTGTCTTAGTTTGTCCAAAGTGGGAAGTCCCTGATATTACAGCATATTCTAACAATGGTAAGTTCGTTAGTCTAGACCTCATGAAGGATTTTACTTCCCTGTATCCAGCGTCTGGTTATAAGTCTGATAGGTTCAAAAGGTTTTGATGAGGAAAAGTTGCCAGTCAGGTAAAACCGGGGTTCCCTGTAAATTTCAGGGATAGCAATTCAGCTCCTTCATATAATCGTATGAAGTGAATTATGGCCCTGTATTGTCAGGCATGGCAGCAAAGTTTTGATCCAGATGAATTTTAGGAGATATGAAAAGCTTGTTAGGGCCTGGTATCAAAGCAGTAAACAGTCCTCGTTGTGCCTTAGGAGGTGGTATAAAATCACATTGGTCTAGTGGTCAGTCAGGGAACTGCAAAAATATTTACTCAATTACTTTTTTTCAGTGCAAGATAGGTTGATGCAAAGGGATTTGCAATGTATAGAAGATATAGTTTGCAGAAGAGACTATGACAGGTTCAGTCATTTTAATGAGAGGCAGTATATTCTGTTGCTCAAGAGATCAAATCTGTAATGGTGTTGGTGCAGAGGTCTGTCGTCAGTTTATATTCAGACGGCTGCTGCAGTAGTTTGGGTAGTTTAGTAAGAGGCTATGCTTATAAACCTCCATCAGGTTCTCTTTAGGTCAGGAGCAGGCTCTGCTAAGCTCATCTGGCACTCTTCCCTCTGGACTCCTTCAACTTGCACCAGCCGGTGCTATCTGGGTGCCTGTGCTGGGTGCCCATGCTGGTTGTTATCTCTTCCATAGATTCTTGACTTTTTAACATATTGTGACCTATGACCCACCTCTCTTTACATCATACATGGTTATAGGTTGAAATTAGACTGTTGGTGTTTATACAGGCTGTAACCCTACACTCATATACACCAATCTAGAGTCTTGTATTCAGCTGTCTAAAAATCCACACCTCAGGCTTGCTGTTTTTACTGTAAATAAGAGCTTTGTGATTCTCTGAGTTATTTTGAGCGAGGCTACCCACACCTGTTGTCTTTTCCCCAAAACAGACTTGGTTAATATATATTTGTGGAACTATTATCCAGTGTATGCCAAAAAGACCTGAGGCATTTCTTATAATATCATGAATCAAACACACCTTTGTTATAACAAATTATTAACACTAGAGTTGTATATAATAGGTTATATTTAGAAAAAAACACATTTAAGGCATGTTAAAAGTTGTCTCTATATACGCCATATTTTACACACCTTTGTTTATATGTTTCTTATTTTTTTGTGGTTTATAGGGGGAATTATTGTTGCGTGTGTGTGTAGTAAGATGGCTTCTTTGGTGGCTTGGTTGATGGCAGTTAAAATGGTGTCAGGAGTCTAGCACAGCTATGTGTGTTGATCTCTTGGGTACTAAGACAGTGTTCTCTATATTTTATTATGTAATGTTTGGTGTATGGGTTAAGAGGGCTACCTATTCCTGCTGAAGTTATTAATTCGGGATTGGGAAATCAGGTGTCAGGTTTGGAGTCAGGTGGTTACTATGGCTCTGTGCAAGTCTCTCCGGTGGTATAGTGGTGTTTTCCATACTGGTTTTTTTTGGGTATCCACTGAGTTTTTTGTGTAGAGTCTTCTGAAGTTATATTAGCAATCTCCACTCTGCAATGTGAGGTGCAGTTTTTAGTGATATCAGGCCTATCTGCCTCACTAGAAACTTCCGGTGTTAGGTGTTAAAGTATCAGGGTGGCTTTTAAACATTTTCTGGATCTTTATGTTTGTTTGAGGCTTTATTTTAGAGGATTTTTGGGGATGTTCAACTCCTATTTTGATTTATACAGAACTCTTATGAGGCATGCCCTCTTGCTTTGGCAATTAATGTGCAATTAATTCTAATGTCTTTCGTCGCTTTCCCTGTCATTTACAGATTATAGCTTTTAAGTCAAATCTGAATAATTGTGCGCCATTTCTTCTTTAAACCTCACATCATCTACTAAAAAAGTTTTTTGAACATTAAAAGGCAAGACAGATAATTTGTATAACATATAAGAGTTCAATTTATGAATGAGCTATTAAATTACTGAGAAAATCTAATAAAAAGAAAACATTTAAATGTGTTTATGTATATTGTTCATTTGCTTATTAGTACAAACTGATCAATTAGAATTGAAACTGATCTATGGCTAGTTGTTGAAATATCCAATTTTAGTAAAAGTGTCTCATTTAAATGAACACTGTCCTTCCAACAGGTAGTCATTTTAATCTTAAAGAGCATGAAAAACTGTATATACTGTACATTGTATTAGCTATTTTTCTCTATGGTAAATCATTCCTCAGAATTATTTATGCAGCTCTTCTATGCTAGGCACAACTTAGAATACTTGATAAGGGTGGGAGTGGGGATCTAACTCTGTATTATTTTGACAGACAAGCAAACTGTAATACTAATTAGCACCTGAAAGTATCTAATTCATATTCGTGAGTTGATCATTAGGATATTAATAGACAGTGGGGGAAAAAGGTATTTGATACCCTGCTGATTTTGAACGTTTATCCACTGACAAAGAAATGACCAGTCTAACATTTTAATGGTAGGTGTATTTTAACAGAATAATAAAAAAATGAACAAGAAAAACGCATGTCAAAAAAGTTATAAATTGATTTGCAAGTCAGTGAGGGAAATAAGTATTTGATCCCCTATCAATCAGCAAGATTTCTGGCTTAGGAGCACTAATCTCAGCTTTTTACCTGTATAAAAGACACCTGTCCACAAAAGCAATCAATCAATCAGATTCCAAACTCTCCACCATGGCCAAGACGAAAGAGCTGTCCAAGCATGTCAGGGACAAGGCTGGAATGGGCTACAAGACCATCGCCAAGCAGCTTGGTGAGAAGGTGACAACAGTTGGTACGACAAGATCTCACCTCCTGGAGTTTCAATGATCATGAGAATGGTGAGGAATCAGCCCAAAACTACATGGGAGGATCTTGTTAATGATCTCAAGGCAGCTCGGACCATAGTCACCAAGAAAACAATTGGTAACACACCTCCCCGTAAAGGACTAAAATCCTGCAGTGCCCGCAAGGCCCCCTGCTCAAGAAAGCACATGTACAGGCCCGTCTGAAGTTTGCCAATGAGCATCTGAATGATTCAGTGGAGAACTGGGTGAAAGTGTTGTGGTCAGACGAGACCAAAATGTAGCTCTTTGGCATCAACTCAACTCACCGTGTATGGAAGAGCAGGAATGCTGCCTATAACCCCAAGAAAACCATGCCCGCCGTCAAACATGGAGGTGGAAACATTATGCTTTGGGGTGTTTTTCTGCTAATGGCACAGGACAACTGCACCGCATCAAAGGGACGATGGACAGGGCCATGTACCGTCAAATATTGGTTGAGAACCTCCTTACATCAGTTAGGGCATTGAAAATGGGTCGTGGATGAGTATTCTAGCATGACAATGACCCAAAACACACAGCCAAGGCAACAAAGGAGTGGCTGAAGAAGAAGCACATTAAGGTCCTGGAGTGGCCTAGCCAGTCTCCAGAGCTTAATCCCATAAAAAATCTGTGGAGAGAGCTGAAGGTTCAAATTGCCAAACATCAGCCTTGAAACCTTAATGACTTGGAGAGGATCTACCAAGAGTAGTGGGACAAACCTGGTGGCCAACTACTTAAAAATGTTTGACCTTTGTTATTGCCAACAAGGGTTTTGCCACCAAGTACTAAGTCGAAGGGGTCAAATACTTATTTCCCTTAATGACCTGCAAATCAATTTATAACTTTAAAAAAAAAAATGTATTTATAGATTTTTCCTTTTTACAAACTATAACTTTTTTGACATACGTTTTTCTTGTTTGTTTGTTTTTGTTATTCTGTCTCTCACTGTTAAAATACACCTACCATTAAAATTTTAGACTGATCATTTCTTTGTCAGTGGACAAACGTTCAAAATCAGCAGGGGATCAAATACTTTTTTCCCCCACTGTAGCTCAAACAATCCAGAACATTTCTGGAATGGTTCAAGTTGGAAAAAAATGTCTAATAGAATCTGGGTGACAAAGTGTCCTCTTCTATTAGAAGCCAGTAAATGCATCTAACCCATAATTTTGGCTGCAGGTGTTTTTTTCTCTAAATGTTTAGATGTATAGATCTATTGACTCTAGCTTGCAATTGTCCTCCTTAAGCCTTTATTTGTGAGCTAGGGCTACAGGTCTAATAGAATATCAATTTTGTGTAACTTCAATTATTTAGAGCTCATAATATTCAAGCAGTGTAAAAACCAATGGAGTTCTAAGGCCGAATTTGTGTCTTTGCTGGTCCATAGTGATTGTGCAATTGGGCAATAGAATAGGGCCCAAAGTCCCTTTAACTACTACTCCACAAAATTGTAGAAACAATATCTGGTTACCTTATATGACAGGAAAGCATATCAGTATAATTTAGAAACAAAATACACAATTTTCATTCCAAAACATATCTGATGTTTATGATATCAAATAAATAGGACATGATTCATGATTATAAAAACATGGAGATCAATTCAATTGCAAGCCCGCATCTTGCGGGATCTAGACCGTATGTCTGTTGGCGTGCTGCAGGCTCCTTTTCGTCTCCGATTCCGGTACTATTCAATTGAGCAAGGGTGCAAATTACGGGCCCAGGTCTCAAGCCCGTAAACCCCTCCTACGGCCACAAACTGTTAATGGGCTGGCCGAGATGCGATCTGCAGTTACGATCCAATCACAATATAATGTAGTGCGACACAGGCCCCTCAGCCAATAAAAAGCTGTCTATCCCGCAGATGATTGATAGAGGGAGATTATAAAGTTGCGTTCCACACACCAATGCACTGACTGTGTTGTATTTTCTTCCAAAGTAGCATGCAGGTCCCGGCGTTGGATGTTTTTGAGTGAGAGTGAGAGAGTAGTTGATTTGCAAGAGCAGTATATTGGGGTTTTATTTATTTCTATTCATTTAATTGGGATTTTACACTTAATACTTGCTTACACATATTTACAGATTACACATAATAGCAATACACATAAATTAAAGAGCAGACATAGATACACATTTGGGGATTTAAATAGAGAGAGGAGAGAGTAGGGGAGAGGAGTGGAGAGGCGGGGAGGAGGAGACGAGGAAATGCAAGGAGGAGAGGAGAGGCGCCATGGGGAGTTGTGGAGAAGAGTAGGAGTAGGTGATGAGTGGTGGAGATGAGGAGTGGTGGAGGAGGAGTTAGAGGAGGAGATAGCGGAGGAGTTTTGAGGAGGAGGTGGCAGAGGTGGTGTTGAAGGAGGAGGAGTTGGAGAAGCAGGAGGAGAGTGGAGAGGAGGAGGTGGTAGAATGATGAGAGTGGAGAGGGTGGTGGAATGGCGGCCTTAGCAACAGGCACATATAGACCATGGACAGAAGGGGAGAGGCCTAATCCCAGGAGGGTAATAGTTCGAGGGAGAGATAGGCCTCATGGACAGGTCAGGGAGGCAAGGATCCCCGTCCAAAGTCGGGAGGGCAAGAGGATAAGGGCAGGCACAGGGCCCACAACTAGGCAAATGTGGTCCTCCTTGGTACCCTGTGATCCTTGCGGAGGGAGGGAAGTTAGGCCTGGGCACTAGGCCCTGAGGACTGCATACGCTGCAGTGGGCACACCAATGCATGGACTCTCTGCTGGTTGATTACTATTGTTGTCCCCAGGAATTACAGTGATTTGTCAGTTTCATGGATTTAAGCTGCATCCATTTATCCCTTGTTAATTCCATGGAGCTGACATGTCAGTTTCCTTTTTGGTCATCATGTACATATGTAGTGTGTGTGATGTACATGTGGTGGCATGTTGGTTTATGTGATATTCACCTGACATAGAGGCTGGGTCCCGCTGGGCCACCAGGCCTGAAGCTCCAGCGGCAGGCACCTGACTGGGAAGGTCCTTGGCCAGCCTCTCCCTCTCATTGTAGCGCACAGTCACTTTGGGGCCACCACTTGGTGCTGTAGCTTGCTTCTCCTCCTTGGCCATCATCCTCCTCACCTTGGCCCTGATGTCATCAAAACTGTGCTTGACGGACCTTGCATCCCTTTGTGTTGTGTCCACTGCTGTTACCTTGGCCGCTACCTTTGTTTTAAGTACAATTCAGGTACATGAAGGCATCTGATGAAGTCTGATGTTTCAGGTTTTTCCAGTGCCTCTAAGGTAGACATTCCCTCAATGCTCCCTTAACATGTAGCTCCCACAATTTTAAAGCTATTACATATCCAGATATCTAAGACATGATTGTTGTTAGCTTAAATGTAGACTAATACCACTTGCAGAGTCTCACAATGGCATGTTAATGACAACTAGCATTTATATGTGTACTTAGCATGTAATCCTGACCTCAATATTAGTCTGAGAACAGATCCTTGGGTCTGATGTAAGTAACATTGAATCTGGTTGCTGATCTTTGTGTAGTGACCACATGTGACCCTGGTAGGTGCTATGCATCATGCTTATTGTAGACTATGACATTACCCCCTTTAGGTATCCCCTTTTTTCCAACATTAGTCTATTGCTCTTCCGGGATCCACCCATACCACACCCATGATATTAATGCACAGTCTTGTCAATTTATGATTGTGCTGTGTGTATGAAATAAAACTTTGTTATACTGTTTTCATTGTGTCAGTGTGTTTTCAATGGTTGGGGTTATGGGACATCCACATACATCACATTTGTGTCACATTCTTATATCAGTAAACTAATGAGCCCTTGTTACTATGAAATGGGTTAATATATACATTAACAATAATAATAGTAATAATATCATGCTATATCATATAATAATATGTATAATATTTGATAATAAAGGGTTAATACACATGAAAAGTCAAATTTGTCATACTGTGGAATATCAACATTCCCCTGAAGGCTTGATAGAAATATGACAGGTGACAATGTCAATTGATTGATATCAAAATATTTAATGGAGGTCACCAAATGATAATGTGTATACATCTGGGAGCATGGCCACCAGCAATGGCATTGGACTTTCCAGGATGGGCGTAGCGGAGATGGGGGTGAGTTAGCTGTTGCTCCACGTGCCTCTGCACATCTTCCATGTGTTTTTGTGGCCCTTCCTGATGGGTAAGAGTAGATTAGTGTGTTGTATTTTTCCCCGTCAGGAATGCTAAGTGGTGGTGGTGACAGGGCTTGTGTATGAAGCTGTGCGCTATACCATGTAGGGCCACTGTAGGTGGGCAGGTCATAGCAGAGAGGACAGACAAATCACAGTCCACTATAGATGGAACTGGCAATTCACTCCAGCATCTTTGGCATTCAAAGCTTATGGATACACACAGACAGAGACATAAGTAAGTGTGCTGCGGTCCCTAGGATCACAGAGAGTCGGAAACAATAGAGGGACTGAACAACCAAATGTGAAATGTTCCCCTGGTACTTGATATATGCCATGTGGTGGTGTAATCTGGTTGCTATTTGTTTTCCCAAAGTAGATGTGATGAGTAGTGATGTCGCAAACATCAAATTTTCGGCTCGCGCACAGCGGACCCGAATTTCCATCAAATGAACGGGAGAACCCGGCGAACCGCCATAGACTTCAATGGGCAGGCGAATTTTAAAACCCACAGGGACTCTTTCTGGCCACAATAGTGATGGGAAAGTTGTTTCAACGGGACTAACACCTGGACTGTGGCATGCCGGAGGGGGATCCATGGCAAAACTCCCAAGGAAAATTACATAGTTGATACAGAGTCTGGTTTTAAGCCATAAACGGCATAAATCACCTAACATTCCTAAATTGTTTGGAATAACATGCTTTAAAACATCAGGTATGATGTTGTATCAATCAGGTAGTGTAAGGGTTACACCCGCTTCACAGTAACAGACCAATCTCCCCGTTTAATGCACCGCAAACAACCGCAAACAGTCCCTTTGCACAACCGCAAACTCCCCATTTGCACAAGGTTGGATACCAAGCTAGCCATGTCCCGTTCCTTGTCCTCACTGATGTCATTGAAGGTCTCTTCCTCCACCCAGCCACCAAGGGTCCCCGAAAGGTGACAACAAGCCCCCTGGGATGCCTGCTGTGTTTGGTCTTCCACCTCCTCAAGGCCACCTTCCTCCTCTGACTCCTCTTCTTCAGACTCCCAGAGTCTAGGGGCTTCCACTGCCCAGCATGGAATATTATACACAGGTCAGAGTCTGGGGGCTTCCACTGCCCAGCATGGAAGATTATACACAGGTCAGAGTCTGGGGGCTTCCACTGCACAGCATGGAAGATTATACGCGTTGCCTCTGTCTGCGTTATTATAAGGTGTGTACTGTTAAGTAGTACTATTCCTATCGGTTTAATCCCTGTTACGTCCACTATCAGGGGACGTGTATATGGCATGGATTTTTGGAAGCGGGAGATGGAAAAAGATGCTTGGTCGGTCCTCCCACTTCAAATTTGGGGCACTGTGCGTGCAATCTAAGGTGCCACCAAATATGAGTGTCACTGTGCACTGGCAAAAGTTGGCAGAGTAGATGCAATAGGCTTCCCACACACGCCTATAGGCAGGCAATTGCTATTCATAATATCTGTAACAGTCAAAAAAGTGTTGTTTTATGTCACTGAGCACAACATAAGCTGTGAGCCTGACACAGGCAGGCAACTGAAATAAGATTACAGGAAAAAAATGGTTGTTTTCAATGTATGTTACACCACCAGGTATGAGTAGTGAAAATAAGCACAATATAAGCTGTGTGCTGTCACACACACACGCTGGCAGGCAGGCATAGATTACACAAAAAAAAATATAAAATAAAATAAATGATGTTCAAAGATTCCTCAATGATAAAGTATAGGGGGCGAACCGAAAAGCGCATGTGTTCACCATTCGCGAACTGTTCAGGACATCCCTAGTGATGAGTGAAAGGTATATGAGATGATCTTTGAATTTTTAGGGTCCACATTATAGCCTCTGTGTGTGAGAGAGGGTTCATATGGCAGCCATTTCCATGTATTTGTGTAGCAATTTAATGAGGGAGTGTGTCTGTAATATCTTTCAGCATCTTGCAGCATGACTTTTCATATTGGCTTATGCATGACCATTACAACATATCAGGAAAATAAAATATATATTTGTTTCAATATTTGATAATAAGTAATTGTAATGCCTTGCATTGCTTTCCCTATATTTTAAAGTGCATGGGTGTCTTCTTATTGTGATTTGCAGTGTTCCAAACTAGTCTGTAAACCCTCACAGCTCCAAGTCGCTTTGGATAAGTCTCTATGAGCTTGCCACATCTTACCACTGGGATTTTTGCCCATTCCTTCTTGCAAAACTGCTCCAGTTCCTTCAAATTGGATGGCTTGCGATTGTTAACAGCAATTTTTAAGTCTGACCACAGATTTTCTATTGGATTGAGGTCTGGGCTTTGACTAGGCCATTCCAACACATTTACATGTTTCCCTTTAAACCACTCAAGTGTTGCTTTAGGAATGTGTTTGGGTCATTGTCCTGCTGGAAGGTAAACCTCTGTCCGAGCCTCAAATCTTGCACAGGGTGGTACAGGTTTTGTTCCAGAATATCCCTGCATTTAGCACCATCCATATTTTCCTCAACTCTGATCAGTTTCCAAGTCACAGTTGCTGAAAAACATCCCCACAGCAGGATGCTGCCACCACCATGTTTCACTGTGGGGATGGTGTTCTTTGGGTGATGTAATGTGTTGGTTTTGAGCCAGACATAGCGTTTTCTTTGATGGACAAAAAGTTACATTTTAGTCTCATCAGACCAAAGCACCTTCCTCCATACATTTTGGGAGTCTCCCACAAGCTTTTTCACAAATGTGCCAATTTGGTTTTTGCTGAAAGTAATCGCTTCTGGTCACTCTGCCATAAAGCCCAACTCTATGGAGCGTACAGCTTATTATCGTCCTATGTACAGATACTCCAGTCTCTGCTGTGGAACTCTGCAGCTCTTACAGGGTTACATTAGGTCTCTGCGCTGCCTCTCTGATTAATGCCCTCCTTGCCCGGTCCGTGAGTTTTGGTGGGCGGCCGTGTCTTGGTAGATTTGCTGTTGTGCCATGTTATATCCATGTGGTTATGATAGATTTGATGGTGCTCCTGGGGATCATCAAATATTTGGATATTTTTTTACAACCTAACTCTGACTTGTACTTCTCAACAACATTGTCCGTTACTTGTTTGGAGAGTTCCTTGGTCTTCATGGCAGTGTTTGGTTAGTGGTGCCTCTTGCTTAGGTGTTGCAGGCTCTGTTACCTTTCAAAAAAGGTGTATATATGTAATGACAGATCATGTGACACTTAGATTGCAACCAGGTGGAGATCATTTCACTAATTATGTGACTTCTGAAGGTAATTGGTTGCACCAGAGCTTTTTATGGGGGTGAATACATACGCACAAGCATACAGTATTTTCTGTTTTCTATTTCTAAAAAATAGTTTTATGTATGTCGTTTTCTCATTTCCTTCACCAAATTAGACTATTGTGTTTTGATCCATCACATAAAATTCACATTAACAAAACATTGAACTTAAGGCTGTAATGTAACAAAATCGGTAAAAAGTCAAGAGGGTGAATACTTTTGCAAGGCACGGTATATTCTCTTCTCTGATTAGTTGTTTCAAAAGCAATCCATATTGAAACCTAATGGCGGTGTATGATGTTCTGCACATTGAGTAATGAACATATGCCATACAAAAACACTCATAAGGGTTACACATAAGAGTTTTTGAAAATGAAAGAATGAAAGATCAACATTATATTTGACGTGTGATTTTCATACCTAAAAAGTTAACGAGTAGCATGTAATTAAGTCTAGTATCTGTGCACAATAGTATTTACCCTATCTGTTTGCAGTTCAATTATCTGTATTTACTTATAAATATGTATCATGCAGGTCTTTCCTTTTTGGCTGTTGCTTTTCAATCTCCCATACAAAAAAAAAAAAACAGCTTTGACAGCCTTTGCACCTCTTGCACCACAGAAAACTAATACTACTAATTTTTTCATTTTTTATCTTCTAACTGTGCTATTCAGCTTGTGAGTCTTTTACTTATTTAAAATTGCTATCACAAAATCTTTAATTTTGGTTGCAAGTTTTTTTTAATTCACTGAAATAAACTCTATCAGATTTTACGCACATGATGGTTTCTGATAAAGGACATCCCAACCACTTCGCAGTGGAACAGCAAATGCACCGATACTGAGAAACATTCAGATCAGGTCCTTTACTGCCTTACACAGGGTTCTAACATACAGGATCCCCGGCACACAAGAGAAATCGGATTGACAATAGGTTAGACGTGTTCATCATTTAATGTTAGTACAATGAATCAGAATAAATATCATTAACTCTTTCACTGCTCGTCTGCAGTGAATGCATTAAAGGGACTCTGTTACCCTGAATACAAGTTGTTTTTTTAAGTTTTTCTTAAAGAGCATGACAACTATTTATACATTGTATTAGCCATTTGTTCCCAAAGTGGACCATTCCAGAGATGGTCTCAGTGCACCTCCGTCTTTGTGCACCCTCTCTCTCTATGTGCTGACTCTATCTCTCTCTCTGTGCCCTCTGTCTCACTCTGTGCCCTCTGTGTTTCTCTCCTACTCTCTTCCTCTCTCTTTTTTTCTAAAGTGGACCATTCCTGAGATGTTTTCAGTGTATCCTCTGTCTCTCTCTCTGTGTGCCCTCTCTCTCTCTCTATGTGCTGTGTGTCTCTCTATCTGCCCTCTGTCTCTCTCTATGCCCTCTCTCTCTCTCACCTCTCCCTTTCTCTCTCTCTCCCTCCCTCTCTCTCTCGCTCTCCCTCCCTCTCTCTCTCTCCTTCCCTCTCTCTCTGCTCCCCCCTCTCTCTCTCTCCTTCCCTCTCTCTCTGCTCCCCCTCTCTCTCTGTCTTTATCCCCCCCTCTCCATTCCTCTCTCTCCTTCCCTCTTTCCACCCTCTCTCCCTCCCTCTTTTTCTGCCTCATTCCCTTTTTGTCCCTCCCTCTCTACCTTCTTCCCTCTCCCTCCCTCTTTATCTGTCTCCCTCCCTCTATCCCTATCTCTCTCCCTCCTTCTCCCCCTCTCTCTGCCTCCCTCCTCTCTCTCTCTCTTTCCTCTGTCTCCATCCCCCTTTCTCTGCCTCCATCCATCTCTCCTCTCCTCCTTCTCCATCTCTCTCTTTCTCTATCCTTCCCAATCTCTCTGCCTTTCTCCCTCTCTGTCTCTCTGTCTCTGCCTCCTTCCCTCTCACTCTCCCTCCCTCTCTCTCTCTCTATCTTCCTTCATCCCCCTCCCTTTCTCTCTGCCTCTCTCTATTCCTCTCTCTCTGCCTGTCTTCCCCTCTCTCTTTCCCTCCCTTTCTGCCTCCTTCCTTATCCCTCCCTCTCTATCTTACTCTCTATCTGCCTCCCTCCCTCTTCCTCCCTCCTTCTCACCCTACCCCTCTCCCTCCCTCTCTCATTGCCTCCCTACATCCCTCTCTCTGCCTCCCTCCCTCTCGCTCTCTTTCCTCTGTCTCCCTCCATACCCCTCCCTGCCTCCATCCCTCCTTCTCTCTACCTTCTTCTCTCTGCCTCCTTCCCTCTCTCTCCCTCCTTCCCTCTATCTCTCCCTCTTCTCTCCCCCTCCTTCTCTTCTTCAGTCCCTCTCTGCCACATCCATCCCTCTCTCCCTCTCCCTCTCTCTGCCTCCCTCCCTCTCTCTTCATTCTCTCTCTTCCTCCCTCCCTTGCTCTCCCTCCTCTATCTCCCTCCCTCCTTCTCTCTCTGTCTGCCTCTCTCTCTGTCTCACTCCCTCTCTATCCCCCTCCCTCTCTCTGGTGCAAATTGAATGCAACTGCGCATGCTAGACACCGTTGTGCATGTGCAGTTCCTTTGTAACAAATTATCCACAATTGCACATGCGCGTCTCCATAGTACATGTGCAGTTGCGTCCTCTGCGCATGCACAACAGACATGGTCTATTGCGGTTATTACTGCTATTTAGTAGCAGCTTGTGAGTCACACCTGAACAGAACACAGAACGCAGGCATGACTCACAAGCTCATAACTATTATAGTGGATGGACAAAAAAGCTTGGTAAATAATAGTTTTGAAGTACAAAGTATCTTGAATGGCGAACTACCTAAAAAAAAAAAAACTGACACACATCTTAGACGGAAGAGTTAAGCAAATATACTTGAATTAAAGATGGTTAATGGTGCACTCCAAGCTAAATGTCAATACGTTTTTTTTAAATACTGGACTATTAACATTACATACGTATATGTAAAAAATCTTTACAATCCATTTTTTATGTAGGGGAATTGCATCATGTAATGTGTGATTTGGGGGTATTATTTTGGATCTTAATATACCTTCCTGCCTTGAAGTTGGAGTGAACAAATACCCAGCTTTTAGTTTAAGTGTATTTCCTTCTATGATTTATCTCGATTACAAAAATAGACAGAGAGACAAAAAGACAGAAATGTAGAGAGTATATCATTACAGAAGAGAATCAATGGAATAGAGAGACAGAGACAACAGTAGAAGACAGTGTGAGACAGAGATGACTACCCACACTAAATCATAATTGCAGATAGCCCATACTAAATTAAAAACTGTATTAATTTATTTGTATTTTCTAAAAATATTTTCCCACTTAAAAAGTCTAATTCTTAAAAACAGCATATATTACAAACATTAAACAGTGTTTTATTAAGTAAAATACTGATAAATATGCCATCACTCAACTTTTGTTACCCTTCTACATTCAATTATTCTTGAAATGTTTTACCTAGAAATGCATTTTATATGCATAAAGCATTTTAATGAAGATATTTGGGCATAAATAGGGAATATGAAAAATCAACCAGTCCTCTACGTGCCACAAATGCTTTGCTGAAAGTGCTGAAAAAGATATACATATACAGCCTTATTAAATTGCAATTGGGCAAATTCTAAAGGGCTCTATATAAGCACAGAGCATATGTTTTTTACAGAAGTTTTTAGTTAGTGAACGTCTATGCAAAAGCAAGGTCTTCACTATCTAAAAACTTCTGTAAAAAAATATGCTATGTGCTTATATAGAGCCCTTTAGAATTTGCCCAATTGCAATTTAATAAGGCTGCAAGTTAGAAAATGTTTAATAATTAAAACTTGATGTTGCCTAAAAGATTTTTTTTATATATATATATATATATATATATATATATATATATATATATAATCTCATGAGCTATGTTATTGGTCAATATCACAAATAATAAATAAGAATTTTAGGAACAAACAAAGACTAATAAATAAGAAATTGAGAAAAAAAAACGGATAATAAGCTAAATCCACTTGCTTTTTTTTAGATTTTTAGAGACAATAGTCTAATTCAATAGTATAGTGCATTTAAATTATGCACAGGACTATAATTTAAAGGAACATAACCTGTCCATAAGAATTTTGTTAAGCACAGTCACTTTTCTAATTTATAGCACTTTATAGTCATTTAACACTTTATCTCTATTAAAAAATAGAGTATTTTTGTTGCACTTTACACAAAAAGTTACATTGTGGAAATACACTAATGACTAATCAATCATAATTGATTTCTTAAAATAAAAACTTTATCTGAGTGATAAAGAAACACTATTGTTTATATTTTGTAAGCACTTTGATAATTCCCAAATGTAATAAAAGAAAAATCATGATTGGAGCTATATAAATTTAAAAAGGCACAGCAAGAATAAAAGTAAAAAATACAAGTACAAATAATAAGTCCTGAGAAAAAGACGCCACTACTACGTGTAAACGAACTTAGTTTTTATTGTGAATAAATTTTACCAAGATTTTTTATATAATTAATAAAGTTTAAAGTTTTTAAATTGTATTTATTAGTGGATAACAAATTTATAGCCACTAATAAGGTGTTCTTTAACTGTTTTTTCTTCTTTAGAATCACAAAACAATTAATTAGAAGCAAGTTGTGTGGTAGCTACTGAAAACAGAGAGGTTGATGTCTGTAGCAGAGACATTCATTATAGATTTGTAGTGGAGACAGACTAGGTGGTAGAGAGGACAACAAGGAGTAAGGCAGCATAGTCGAGGCAGGATATGAATGATGAGAGTAGATTTGTTCATTCTTGAATATAAGAAAGTGGCCTATTCCAATAGGGTCTCTACCCCTTCTACATCTGTTACTAGAACAGTCTTTTGCAAACTGAAGACTGGGTATAATCTATACATCTGCAGGTTTGTCTTTCTCTTATTCATTTTATTTATATAGTTTACCATTATTCCTCTTACAACACTTGTCATGACAGTCAATATCTCATCCTAAATTGTGGAGACTACTGATGTTAGATATACAGAAATAAATGTCTGTTGGCTGTCTAAATATACAAAACAAATTATTCTCCACATTTACTAATACATTCCATTATTTACAACTGAGCTCCAGCTGTACGATAAGAAATTTGCCACCAAACAAATATGATGGCATATCAGGTATGAATTGTTGCATGTTATCTGTTTTATAATCCTTAGTCTCAATGAAGTTTTTCTTATTCTTGAATTCAGAAATGGAAATGGACACAAATACCTCCAGTTCCTCCAATGGTACGTTATTTTTTTTAATTCCTTATTTATTTTCTTGTATTACTGTGTAGTCCTTTTTATCATGGCTTGGAAAAGCAGGATGGAGAAAAGCAATAAGGCATAGGATGTATTTATATTCTGCTATCAATCTGGATTTGTGCTTCATGTGTTTCAAATGTTATAATTACTTCACAGACAATGATGGATTCCTTGGGCTATCTATAATAATAGATTAAAAAAATTTCATATTTACATTTTATTAACTCAGAGTGTCATTTCACATTCTGGTCTGCATGTAACTGAAAACATTGTTGCGAAATTACTGAAAATTCTATGACCTAAGCAAGGCCCAGTTGGTATGTACATATAAAGATTAGACTCAAAGCATGTTCGCAAGAACTGCATCCCTCGCGAAGCGAGGGATACAGTTTGGTCCGCAAATGCGGACCCTCGCAAAGCGAGGGGCCGCATTTGCGGAAGGTGGAGGCTTTAAAGTGCATGAGTTGCAAACAACACAACCCCACACACCTCTAAACTCGTAGCACTTAGTCCTACGGCGCCCCAAACCACCCCACACAACCGTTAACTCGCAGCACTTAGTCCTCTCCTTCCCCTCGTCCTCTCCCCTGTGTCTCGCAAAATACCGCACTAACCCCCCGAACCATGCACGCTCAAAAACACTAAAAACACACTAAAAAACAATAATAAAAAAAAAAACACTCACCCACAGCATGGGGGGACAGCCAGGACATCTGGAAGTGAGGTTAAAATTTGAATTTAACCCCAAACTCCATCGTTCCGGCACTTGAAAAACGGCTAAGCGAGGAAACCCCTAAATAACCCTGTCATTCATGGGGGTCAATCCAGACTCCCATAAACGCTTAATTAACCCTCGAAGGGATCCCAGATAACCTCGGAAACCCACATTAACCCTCACAGTGGGGATCCACGATTGCACGCGATTGGGGAACTCCGCTGCAATGAAAATTCAAAATTGCCGCCTTACAGGTCCTTAAAGGACCGTAAAGGTCCTTAAAGGACCAGTAATAAAAAAAAAATTAACCCTATCACACATGGGGCTCTATACAGAGCCCCATCAACACCTAAAAAACACTGTCACTCATGGGGGTCAATCCAGACCCCCATAAACCCTTAATAAACCCTGTCACTCATGGGGGAAAATACATACCCCCATAAGCCCTTAATTAACCCTGTCACTCATGGGGGTCAATAAAGACCCCCATAATACACTATTGGCACAGATGGTACCAATGAGCCTATAAATGGCTCCACCTCCAATAACATACCCCGTTCTGCCAGGTCAAGTGGCCCCTCCCATCAACCCCAGGAGGCCCGGGGGATGATCTATGGGACCATTTATTAGTTTTAAAGATTATATGGAACAGTTAAAGGGTCACTAATGTCACCATATGCACTCTGCAGGGGTGGAAAATCATGTTGAAGACATATTTAAAAATTTTTAACTGATCAATAAATTACTTAGATAAAAGCATTTTTAGTTACTGCTTGTATAGACCCTGGAGCTCTCCCACAAGGAACAGCACAGAATAGGTTCTTGCTGTGACTGTCACACTAATTATATTTTTGCTTTTTTGAGTTCTATAGTCAATAGTTATCATTTACGTAATTTAAGGATGTGTATATATTCCCTACTGCTCCTACCCACTCTCTCTGTGGGTCCTACTGGCCTTTGTGTGAGTCAGTGCATGCATTATTTTAGTTAGTCCACTGTATGTATTACCAGTGTGTGTGATTAGTATAGTGCACTGTATGGTGTGTATGTTTCTCCAGACTGTCTGCTCATTACATTTTGTGTAGTGTATAGTGTGGATAGAAATGGAAGGCAGGGATGGTTATCAGACCTAGCAACAGATTGAGTGATGGCAATTTTTTTTTACAGGACTACGAAATGCAATTTTTTTATAATGTTGTGTAATGTTGATAACAGTGTGTTTATTTTTCAAATTAATATCTTTATGCAGAATAAACTATTTTGAATGTATAATTTGCCCTCAGAGGTTTTTCCATTGCAGTAAATATGCTGAAATACAGATGTATTAGTCATCCCTGACTTCAAATGAAACATGCGTCCTGCTGTATGTTCTGTGCTTGCAGTCTCAAGTTCAAACATATTATACTTGATTTTATACTTAAACATTTACAATGCTGCTTTGCTGCTAGAAATTACCCAAAATTAATATTTAAAAGTGCAGTCTTAAATGCTCTATTATGATACATGACTAGTGATTTATTTTTCACTACAGTGATATATTTCTATTGTATCTGCATAGTGCAATGACTATATACATAAACAAAAGCAATCAAGCCCTTGCCGCATGTACTCTAATATTTATGTTTCTTTAGTTACTCAGAAGATACATAGTATTAAGTTAACAGATGTGTTACTTTGAGCTCC
Organism: Discoglossus pictus; assembly: GCA_027410445.1. NCBI lineage: Eukaryota > Metazoa > Chordata > Amphibia > Anura > Alytidae > Discoglossus > Discoglossus pictus. Next base: position 374,889,775 of record CM050165.1, read on the forward strand.
TCTTTAGAAGCCAGAAATAGCTACTTATGGGGGAGAACATTAGGGAGCTCATTGTGAGCCTTTTGTGTGGTGTACTTTTGGTTGTGTGAGCACTCTGCGCGTTCATTGTGATCTCCACGCTGAGCGCCTTCGGCGCTCATTGCAAGCCTCACCTGTGGTATTTTTATTTTATATATATATTTTTTTTAAATAATAATTAATTAATTAATTAATGAAATAATAAATTAATATACTTTACCTATTTGTAATTAATATATGCAGCAATCAATGTGCTGATGAGCTAAAAATCGCTGTTGTTTTTCCTGCAGTTTACAATGTAGATTTAGAGTGTTGCTGAGCTGAGGAGAAAGTGTCAGCAATGTGTGAACTGTGCAAAGTAAATAGGCTGCGTGCGCAAGGCTAAACCATTTGTTTAGTTGTGTAAAGTGGTATTTTACAATGGTAATGTTATTATTTTTAAGTTAGTGTTGCAAAATGGTGGCGATTGTCTATGTGTTACGCAGGTGTGGAGCGTTTTCCTTCCTTCCTAATAGTGTATTTTGGACCTCGTACATTCCTGTGTAAAAGTCTTATGTGCCTGGCAGTGTTTTGCATGCTTAGGGGTCGTGTAGCCTTGTTTTTTTCTGCTGCCATTTTTTCTCTCTCTTAGGCAATTTTCGAGTGGCGAAACTCTGCAAATGTGACTTAAATTTGCATGCAACCTCACTCTCAGACTTCCTTCCCCCCCCCCCCCCCCCCGTGCTGTGTGTGATGTTTTTTGTGTGTTTTTTGTACTTTTTGTGTTTTTCGATGTGTGCGAGTTTTTTTTTGTAAGTTTCGGTTTCCTTTTCAAAGTGTTACGGGACATAATTTTTTGCAGGCAATGTTTTTCAAAGTGCTACTGGTCTCGCTCTGTGAATTGTGTATTTGAGTTTTCTGTTGATGTGTAGTCCCACGGGTCGTAGGTATGATGCGTAAGTTGTGCGGGGTCGTAGGGATGAGTGTCTACTGTGCTCATCTCCATCAGCTTAGTGAGTGCCTTCGGCACTCCCTGCCTAAGTCCTATGGGGTCGTAGGGGTTGAGCGCCTAAGGCCCTCATCTCGACCAGCACAAGGAGCGCTTTTGGCGCTCCTTGCCTGGCCAGAACCATGGCCCTCGCTTTGCGAGGTCCGCTGTTGGGGCCCGCAGTTTTAACTGTGCGTTATTAACGGTTTTTGGCAAGCCCGCACTGCTGAGAACTATATATGTAATTAATTTTATGTTATATGTAAACATAACATAAGATGTTAAATGTAATTTTATGTTTATGTAGAACTTCACTTTTTGTACAATATGGACTCCTGGGGCAACTTTAAAAATTAAACAGCAAAATGTTTAGTGGTTTGTCAGTTGAGGAAAAAAAAAAATTGCTTGACTTTTTATGGTTTGTGCTAAATGATAATTGGTAGCATATTGTTTTATAGGAAACATTTAACATCTCTCTGCTTGATTACAGAAAGTCTGGGGGACGACTGCAGCAGTATCATGAAGGTGATGAACCAAACGGTTAAACATTTCCAACAGACCCTTTTTTCCATTATTTTATTTTTTGGCACTGTTTTTAGTTCTTTTGCTATCTGGGTTTTCTGTTTTAAAATGAAGAAGTGGTCTGAGACCAGATTATTCATGATAAACCTTTTGGTTAGTGACCGTTGCTTGCTCTTTACCGTTCCCTTTCATATGTATGCCTTGGAACATGAAGGGGGCCTGAGCAATTTAACTTGTCATTTCATTCACTCTATTTACTTTATGAACACATACACAAGCATTGCCATCATCACATTAGTTTCCATGGACAGATATATCTGCATAATATATCCTCTGAGATCAAGAACCCTGCATTCTCCTAAGAAGGTTGCAGTGGCCTGTGCAATCTTATGGGTGCTTTTTATAATCACACGTATTACCATGGTACTGACCAAAGATTCCGAAAGTGGAATGCCAATACATTGCTTCTGGAAGACCACATCAAGTCCTTCAAACAAAAGTGTGTATTTAAGCATCCTGTTTTTTTTTTACTCCACTGCCCATACTGAACTTCTGCTCCATGAAAATCATTAGGACCTTAAAGAGAAAGGAGCAAGATCCTAGTGTACACAAAGCAAACATCCAGAAGAGCATTCACATAGTCTCCACTAATCTAGCAGTTTTCCTGCTGTGCTTTTTGCCAGTCCATATTGGAAATATTGTACGTTTTGTGATGGAGTATTTGAAATTAGATTGCTCACTGATAAAATATGTCAATAATTATGTTCATGTTGCTCAAGTCATTGCAGATCTTAATTGCTGCTTTGATGCGCTCTGTTACTATTTTGTGACTAAGGAGTTTTGGGATAGTACAAGACTGTTACCAGAGTTAACTAATGAACAAACACATACTACAAAGACCAATATGAAACCACTCACAGCTTAACTACAAATTATGATCAGTGAAGAGTTAATAACTTAAGTCTATGCGATGATACAAGCCCCTGCTTTGAATGTGGAAGTAAATTACTATGCTGAGGAAATTTTATACTGGTATTTCAAGTATACAAAAAGGCTCTAAGAATAGCTTTCAAAAAATGGATCTAGAGCCAAATCAATACAGATCAATGTATGTTTCCTTTATTATTAACAGATGCATGGCTATGTCCAGGCAGCTAAGAAGAGAGATGCATGCAGTCTAAACAATGAAATACTTTCCACTGTTATTTCCCTATCTGGTTATTTTTTTCATGCAACCAGATTTTAAATTTTAAGGAAAACTTTTTGCTTCATATCTTCTTTATAACAAATATCATCTCAAAACATTTTTTTGGAGCATTAGGAGTCAAAACAGACAATGTGCATAAGGTTAGAGTACAGTTAAATAACAATTTAACAGTGTTAATGTATATATTTTCAGTTACATAAATTGTCTATTTTTTATTTTAACTTAGTTGAGAAAGATTGCTAGATTCAGAAGCAGCAGGTGAATGTGTACATTCCGATACTGTTCTATATGTCAATGTATCTAAAATTACAGTACTTTAGTGGTTACTGGACTAGTCGAAATAATTCTTTCTATACATTATATATCACTAGAACAGATATGTTTTGCTCAGGGCTGCAACTCTGAAAAAGACCTGTAGGAGCAGGTACCGGACTGCAGAAATATTATAAATATTATTAAAGGATAGATGGCAAGTAATACAGCATATCATGGAAAGACATGAAATGTTGTATTACTATTGTTAATACATCACTGCTATGCAGAACATTGTCTGTATCTGTATGTAATGCAAGATATACTCCGAATATCTACTTTCATGTCTATCATACCAGCCTTTTTTTTTGTTCTAGTCATCTAGTGTGTCTATTCTCTGGTTTTTATTCAAACCTCTATTAGTTTACTTCAGCCTTACCTAACTTCTCTCTTAAGTTGGGTCAATTTGTATAGCGAGTATAGACATGTATCCCGCTTTGTTGCTATGCTAAAAGAAAACCTATCCTTGTAAACAATCTCTTTTTTAAGTTATATGATTTTTATGTTACAGCACATTATGCCCTATGTCTACATTGTCTGCAATGTATTTAATAATTTCTCTTATCATACTTTTACCCTTATCTGTCTTTACAATATTGTAATAACTCTATATAATAAAGGATGCAATTTTACTTGCTACTTTTCTACCATCCACATTAAAAATCATTTTCTTTCCCATCTGTACAGTCTATACATTTTATCCTACAATATCTTGTCATGTTCAAATATTAAAATATATTATGTATGAAGATTTTATGTCATCTGCTGCTTCTATCTTATAACATAGAGCTGGATTACATGGTTCAGTAGGAAATCTGAAGAGTGAAAATGTCACGTAAGTCCTAACATAGCTATTACATGCTAGTTGTATCAAACTCTTAAGTGTAAACGAGTGAGCGATACATGTGATATGTTCCCTACATGCTTGTAGTGATTTTCAGATGTAAAAAACCAGATATCTGCTTCCAGAAAACTACCTCAAATTCCTCAAGTCCCATCATCCTGTACCATCATCCTGTATCCTGGGGTTTTACACTCCACGACTGATTGTGGTCTTCTGCTCTGTGAAAATCATAAGGGTCCTAAAGAGAAAGAAGAACATTGAGGGCAAGAACACAATATTGTCCAGAAAAGCATCTATGTAGTGTTCACCAATTATTATTGTTTTTCTTCTGTGCTACTTGCCTGTCAATGTTGTATATATTATAAGATTTGTGATAGAGTCACTGAAATGGTATTACTCACAGATAAAATATATCAATGATTATATCCATGCTGCTCAAGTGATTGCTGATCTTAATTGCTGTTTTGATGCTCTTAAGTTACTATTTTGCATACAAAACAGTTACCCACAGCTAATTAGTTACGACTAGCCAGTGAAAGCACAGAAATTAAGGGCCTGATTCATTTGCAGGTCTGCATCTCACAGGATTTAGGTCGTTTGTCTGCAGGCATGCTGCGGGCTCCCGTTCCCCCCACCCATTCGTTGCCTGTGTTTATTCCAAAGTAGCACACAGGTCCTGGAGTTGGAGGTTGGTTATAGATAGAGAGAGAGTAGGAGACATTCTACTCCAAAACCCATGATACCAAAAAACAAAGGCCTGTGATGTTCTTCACTTTATTTGGACACCTGTGGATCAGCAACAGAATAGCATTTACAATGTCTGCTGCTGACAACAAATATATACAAATCAAACTTTTATAGTAGTTCCACATACAGAAAATAGTATGTTCAACCTATAATTACTGACTTTTATTTAATTTTGTCAGGAAATTCTCATTAATAATGTATCTGTGATTCTCATACCAAAAAATCAATTTTGGGGGATTTCCCCATCTATAGGAAATCTGTTTGTCTCTCAAAACTTTAGTCACAAATTGAAGTTTCTTACATTGAAATAAAATTTCTCCTGTCAAATCTGGGAATATTGTAAGATTTTCATATGGACTCTCAAAACATTTTTTATTGAATGAAGCTTTTAGTATTGCTTCTCTATAGGACATATGATGCAGTTTTACAATTACATCCCTAGCAATTTCTTTGCCCATGTTAGGTGGAGGAGGAATTCGGTATAATCTCTCTATAGGCTTCTCGCTCTGGCGCTCCACTAAGCTTAACAGAAAGGCTTCCACAAATTGATGGAGGTCTTTAAAGGTAACAGACTCTGATATACCACGGATTCTAATATTATATCGTTTTTCAGCTTCCGCTAATCTGAGATTTTGGCTCTTTAGCGTCTGGATCTCCTCTTTAAGTCCCATTATCTCTCTCTTTAATTCATCATTATTCTTCAAAATAACCTCTTGAGTCTGTTCTACAATTTCTGTTCTATCTGTTAATGTTTTTATATTCTAAGCATTATTTTAAATTTCGTAGTCAGTAATTATAGGTTGGTTCACAGCGGTTATTTAAATATGTATTGGAATATAAATATTAGATTGTCTTCAATCAAAAAATTTTTGTAAAGAGTAGTGTATATGTATTATTTTGATAGAAAAAGGAAAAAAAAAAAAAAAGGGAAAAAAATTGAATTGTATTTTTTGCTGCTAATTTAGAAGTAACATACAGATGGTACACTTTAATGAATTTAGATAATGGGGAAAATACACCATGTTTTGATTAATATTTTTAAATTACTGTTTTACTACGGGAAATTATAGAGTAAAATATAAACTCACTAGTTGTTGGGTAATTTTTTAGATGTGAATATATATTCTCACTTTTTTTTATTATTAACACGAGGGAAACAATAAAGAAAACACTAACCTAGATAATGGGTAAAAATATATTAGTATTTAATAATGACACTAAGAAAATTTACTTTTATAAATTAGTGAGCAAAATACAATTCAGTAGTTGATTGCTATAAGGGAAGGGGTTCACAACTGGAGTAGGGAATTTAAAGGGAGAGTTCTGTTTGAAATTCTCTCAAATTAAAGGGAATAATATAAACATCTAGAGTAGGATTTAAAGCTTGGACACCCAAGATAGTAGTAAAAAACAGATAGAGGGTACAATAGAGCTTCGGTTAAGGCTTTCAGATGTATTTATCTGACATTGTTGCATCACAGGAGGGACTCTTCCTCTTCAAGGAGGACTGCCTCCCAATATGCCTCAATGAGTTGAGGAGGGATGAATGTTTTATGTTTGGTTTATGTATTGGTGTATATTTGTATTTGTGGACTGGAATTAAATTTATTCCAGGGGAACGGGGACTGACCATCATTTCTACTGTGATACTAACAGCATGTCATTAAAGATAGTAACGCAAAACGTTCAGGGACTGAATCATCCAGCTAAACGTAGTTTTTTTCTAAAGAGCTTTCTGCAGCAAAAAGCAGATATAATCTGCTTGCAGGAGACTCATTGGCAGGGAGCTCCAATTAAGTTTTTTAATACACATTATAAAGTCGCATACAATTCAATGTATAAGAAAAAGGCAAGGGGTACCTCAATTTTTTTTAGTAACAAACTTATGGTCACAGAGGAATTTGTGGAAATAGATCAGGAGGGTCGTTATATAATATGGATAGGCACAATTAACCACCAAAAATACTCAATATTGAATGTATACGTGCCGAATAGATCCCAAATTAAATTTCTTAGTAAAATCTTAAAAAAGTTTAATAAACTGATACAGGGATCTCTTATCGTTTGTGGAGACTTCAATATGCTCTCAGACCCAATTAAAGATAGAAAATATGAAAATCGTTCACCTCCAGACTCATCAGTTATAAGATTGTCAAAACAGTTTATTTCTCTGATGACAAAATATCATTTAATTGATGTTTGGAGAGTACTGCACACCAATGAAAAGGATTTTACTTGTTTTTCTCCAAGACATCATACATATTCTAGGTTAGATTATTTTTTTGTTGATATCAATACACTTAAAAGAACTTTGAGAGTTGATATTGGGCCAAGAGTGTGGTCGGATCATGCTCTAGTTAACTTGGAATTGTTTTCGAAAAATTCTTCCATTAACTCCAAATCTTGGAGACTTGATTCCTCACTCATTGATTCAGAGACAAGTCAGGATTATCTTAAAAAAGAAATTGATTTCTTTTATCTAGTAAACTCGGCTTCAGTAGAATCTAACATTACACTTTGGAACACACATAAGGCTTTTATAAGAGGGATCCTGATTAAATTGCAAAGTCAAAGGAAAAGAGAAAGAGGAACTCCTTTGAGAGAATTATATATCCAATTATATAATCTGGAACTAAGAAATAAAATTAATCCTAAAGCTTCTGACTTGATGTTGATTAAAAGAATCCAATTACAGATTAAATCCATTAATCAGATGAGAACTGATAAGTATATATGGCTTTTACAACAAAAAATTTACCATTATGGGAGTAAACCAAGTAAAATCTTAGCAAATAAACTTAGATCTCATGCTACTAAAAAAAGGGTTGATTATATTTATCACAATGGAACCTATCTTAATAACCTAGTCCAGATAGCAGAAGCATTTGAACAGTATTATTCTAGGTTATATAATTTGGAATTGGATCCTTCTTTTCAGAAGCCATCTCTGGAGGTCATTCAACATTTTTTGAATAAAATAGATTTGCCGCAAGTTTCACCAGAGGAAGTTTTAACACTAAATAATGATTTTTCTGAAAAAGAGATTTGTGAGGTTATTTCTAAATTGAAGTTGGGTACGGCCCCAGGCCCAGATGGTTTTGGAAATCATTACTATAGGTCTTTGGTAACAACCCTAGTCCCCCATTTAAAAAATCTTTTCAATGAGATTAAAAGAAAGGGACATATTCCTTCAGAAATGTCAGAGGCGCTGATTATCACTATACCAAAAAAAGACACAGGTATATTGGAATGTAAAGACTTCCACCCCATTTCACTTTTGAACGTTGATGTAAAAATTTATGCTAAAATGCTGGCGGATAGATTGAGTGAGGTTATTCACAAACTTGTATCAATAGATCAAACTGGATTTGTACGGGGACGTTTGGGCTCTGACAATACCAGACGCATGTTGGATTTGATTTCATATTCTATACACAAACTTCTCCCAACAGTGTTTCTATCAATGGACGCAGAGAAGGCCTTTGACCGGGTCGGATGGGATTTTATCAGGTGTGTACTCCAGAAATATGGCTTTGGCTCTTTTGGGTCTAAGTCCATTGGAGCATTATATTCTTCCCCATCCGCTTCGGTCATTGGAAATGGGTTTAAAACGCAGAGATTTGCAGTTACTAATGGAACGAGACAGGGGTGTCCCCTTTCTCCGATAATCTTTGCATTGATAATGGAGCCCATGGCGGTTTCTATAAGAGATAACCCCTCTATTCATGGAATTACAGTTGGTGGGATACAGCATAAAATAATGCTGTATGCCGATGATGCGGTTGTGTTTGTGTCTAACCCCATTGACTCTTTGAAAACTTTGCATGTAATAATAGATGAATATTCTAAAGCCTCTAACTATAAAATTAATATCTCCAAGTCACAGGTTTTGGCTCTTAATTTAGCCAGTCCGGAAAAAGATTACTTGAAATCCATCTACCAGTATAATTGGCATTCTAATACCATAACTCATATGGGAATCATATTTTATAATTCTATCCAGTTAATAATTAAAAACAACTATAAGGAGCTATTAAATAAACTTACGAAAATTGTTTCCTCTTGGAGACCTTTGAATTTAACTTTAACAGCTAGAATAGCAGCAGCCAAAATGTCGCTTCTTCCAAGATTAAGCTATATATTTAGATCTATTCCTATACCTTTATCCAAAACTTTTATACTACATTTTCAACAAATAATAGACAAATTTATCTTTCAGGGGAAAAACAACAGAATAAAAAAAGTTATAATTTCCAGAACATTTAGGAAAGGGGGACTAGCATACCCAATGATTCAGACCTATCATGATGCTACAATGTTTTCACATGCAGTCAAATGTATAGAAAGTTTGAAAGTGGCAGGTTGGCTGCAGGTTGAAAGATGTTCAGTAGTTAAGGATTCTTTAGGCTGGTTGATGTTTAGGAAGGAGTTAAAAAAAGAACTCTTTTTAGATGGTTCTGATATTGTTCGAGAAATACTTGAATTTTGGGATAAACATAAATTGAGATCTCAATTAATGCATTTTCCTAGCCCTATCCTTCCGATTTTATTATTAGAGAGAGAATTGAACTTATCATTTTTGGGTGGATGGAGAGCATTCGGCATTTGTTGTTTGAGAGACTTATATATTGGCAACTCTTGGGCTTCTTTTGAAGACTTGAAGGAAAAATTTGGGCTTCCTCATAAAAGTTGGCTTGAATATAATAGACTTCTGGCTGCGTTCAGAGATTCAATCTATTCTAGTTTTAAAGTTAGATCTTTAACTTATTTTGAAAAACTAATGATTCTAGAAGATAGAAAGCACTTAATATCTAATTGTTATAACATCTTGCGGGAGGAAATGGATAAATGCCCTTTTAACAAATCTAAAATTTGGCAACATTCTTTTAATCTCTCTTGGACAGAAGAAGAATGGTCCGATTCATTTATTCTCACAGATCAAATAATTAAAAATACATCATACAGAGAGCTACACTTTAAATTTAAGTACTCAATGGTATTATGTTCCAACACAAATGGCTCAGATTACTAAAAAAGATAATCTGAAGTTTTGTTGGAGGAACTGTGGTTTGGTGGGTTCACATGCCCATATATGGTGGAGTTGCCCGATAATTCAACAATTTTGGGAAACTTGTTTTGGGCATATTAGGAATATTTTGGGCATTACCATTTCCTTTTCTTTAGAAAATGTTTTATTTCACATTTTTTCGAATCTGGACGTAATTGCGTTTTTACTTCAGATATTCATGGCATCTAAACTGTTGATAGCAAGGAGATGGGGTCAGTCTTCCGTTCCCTCTTGGGGTGAAATCACATATATGGTAGATAGAAACAGAAATCTTGAAAAATGTCTTCAAGAGCAAGGTCTTATAAAAATAAAACTTTACAAATGGAAAATTTGGGATCAAAATAAAGATCTTTCTCGGTTATGATCTAAGTTTTAATATCTCTGGGACTTAGCTCCCAGAAATTATAATTTCTGGTACAAGTTCACAAAATGTATTGTAAATGTATGTCTTGTCTTTTTCTTTTGGCTTTTTTTTTTTTTTTTTGCTGTGCATTCTGTTTTATATATTTATATTTTATTTGTGTACTTTTGAGAACAATAAATAAAAAAAAAAAATAAAAAAAAAAGAAAATAGTATGTTCCATCACACCTTCTTTTAGGACAATAAAATATTATGTATATTTGTAAGCCAATTAAAAGGCGAACATGTACAAGAGCATGAATCAAAAGCATGCATGCTGTATGCTTAATGTATGCTTACATCATTGTGCACCTTTATGCACAGTAAAAATCCTATCTCAACCTTCACTTAGAGAACATTTTGTTTTGACTTCAGTTGTCTTCCAGTAAACTGCCTGTTTAGGAAATGCATACTTAACTGTTTCATAGCTTACATCTAGCAATACAAAAAGTGCTACAAAGGTCATAACAAGGTATAATACATACATATATATATATATATATATATATATATATATATATATACCTAGAGGTTATGGATATTTGTATTTTGCCCCAACACTCCCCCCTATGACAATGAAATTTATCATCAAAAGTAAAATACAAATATGACAAGATGCAATCTTAATGTACATTTCAAGAAATACAAGAAATAATACATATATTAAAAATCAATAAAATTGATAAACATAATAGGAAGTAGAGGCAAGATCTTCAGACTGGATCCTAAAGAGACTCAAGGCCCCCAAAGGATCCAGTACAGATGAGTTTCCTACAACATGGACATATTACATCTCATGGAGTCCTTTGCACCTTTTACCTTAATATCTTCCCAACAAGAGCATTGCAAAAGCAAAACACAATTATACATAGCAATAATCAAAACACAATACAATTTAAAAAGCAATTATGATAGTCTGATATGATTTGTGGAAAAATAGAAAAGTCTCTCAATAATAGTCCTTAGCACAAAGTTCACAGTCCAGATGTGAAAAGTCTGTTGAATGAAAGCTTTACAATCAGTGATTCTAAAGCACAAGAAAGAAGAAAAAAAATCAAGTCCTGATGAAAAAAACAAAAACAGTACGTCCATAAAAAACTCAAGTCCGGATAAAAAATAAGTCAAAATATTAAATCCAGATAAAAATACATGAGCACCTGTTTGACCAAGTCCTTATCACAATGAAAGAGTTCAATGGGGTGGATGAGAACATCCTCATGTGCTGTTAAATGTTACCATGAGATAGTCCAGATTGCGGTGCAATAGATATAAAAGTCCAGGTATGTCTAATAAAACACAATGGTTAATGCAGACGAAATAGCCTCACTTAATCCTCACAAAATACCACCCAACCAATTACCAATAACTAGACCATAGAACCAATTTCCCTTTATACTCATTGTCTTATTCATAGCAGGCATTTAGTGTATATATGTAATTCAATAACCAATACATTTTGCACTGATATTAATAACAATCTAGAGTTTATGCATGATAACTTCTTCTTTCCCTAGTTCCCCTTCTTTATCAGACATTAGTATGTAATTCTATGGGGTAGGCAAGAGTGAGAAAAATAAAAACAAAAATCCAAATATACAAGATCTGTCATACAAGAAACTGCCAAAAATCTTTCATCCGGACATCCTCTCATCATATACACCTACCCTAAAATTTTCTCTAACTGTAAATTAAATTTAACATATTCATAACTCTATAATAAACAAGGTGTGGTATAAACTAAAATCAATGAAGTCAAAATGTAAATCATGCAGGCTATGAAATACATTTAAAATACATAAACAACCATTCGTTTCTATTCCCCGTAAAGCAGCAAACATGATTTTCGATACTACAAAATTAAGTGATAAGAGATTATTTGATTTATTCTAGTGATATGTGTACTCTCCAATATCCACCTGTGGAGTAACCAGGTGACAGGGATTGTACACATACCACATTTATTTTGACAGAGAGAAATGTCAACATGAAGGTAGCTTCACTGAGCATAAAAAATTCACAGCTAAAAATAACCTAGACAGAAAACAGACCAGCAAACATCATAAATTAAAACAGGAAAAACGAAACCTTAGAAAAAATAAAAATAAAAAAAATACATTCTTAGTCAGTTAACATTTCTGACTATCCTGTACGCTTATCATAACCTACAAAATAATTTCACCTCTTCAATTGTTATCATAAAATGATAATATGTATTAGTTCTTTGGAACAGGTATCTGTGCTCCTAAATATTATCCTAAACGTAGTGTACTTCACTACTTCTATAATTCTACATGGGATCATAAGCCAATTTGACCTGGTGATAATTAGATAACCAATATTTCACTTTGAGTACTGGTTACCACGCAAACCTTCCTTCTTTTCCTGTTAATATCACACCTGATTATTTTTTTAGATTGGTACCAAAATTATTAATTCTACCTTGCAATGTCTATAAGAATTATACATCTTATTTGTCATAACTTTATCACATCATAATGCATTACAGATTAATTACATATTGAGATAACATAAAATTATAAACCTTAAAAATCAATACTTCCTTAAAAAATAAAATCACAAGTTGCTCTGGTCCCTTTAAGCAAAAACGAAATTGCTTTGTTTAGAAAAAAAAAATATCTGTGTATGACTTTGTAACTGAGACAGAAGCTTCTTCACAACACAGAATTCTGGCCAGTAGCCAATATAATATGTCAGAATGATTCTCTTACAAAAATGGACTGTATATAAAATCCTAAAAATTTAGCAAATTTCGACTTTTTTTTTCTTTAACACAGTTCTTTAACAATTATTATATTTACTTGTAACTGAAGTTGTCAAATATGACCCTTAAAAATATTTAACATAAGTAGGAACCAGATCTAAAAAAAACCTTTATTAATGATTATCCAAAATGTCTGAAAGCATATAAACACAAATATTAATCCGAAATTGATAAGATTTCAGATTATATACTCCATAAACAAATTTATCACACTGTCTGTCAGACACAATGGACAATCCTTACACAGAAATGTAACAATACAATCTGGACATTGGTACTCTATGTGACCACCAATATTCAGTATATTATTGCAGGAGAAATAGCAAATCTCCCTTTAGAGTATCACAAACCACATCACAATGAGAACATACATGACATCCTTACACATAGACAGATCCCCCTGAACAGTCAAATAGCAAAGTCATGCAAAACAAATAGGGAGAGAGAGAAAAACAAGAACTGCATCATCCACAAGGAACATTTCCCCATCAGATAACAACAATCTCATGTCACCACTCCATGTTCACTCACTTAACCCCACTATTCAATCATACAGAAATAAAACATCCACAAAGGGACACACATGAACATATCCAACCATGATGCACTCCACAACGCTCCAAACAAGACCCCCTTTCTCCACTGGAAAACCTAATCTCCACATATAAATTTCATACCGTCATAAAAATATGCTGATAAACTTCATGAACAAAGGATCCAGACAACACAGAACATATAACTAGATAATTGTGAGCTCACATAATACTTTATATGCGCATAGCTCTCCTAAAATGGCCTTTGAAGCCTCAAGACAAAAACACCCTAATTTAGCAAATCATATATACTGTATGTGTCCAAATAGGGCCAAAATGTCAATATTTTGTGTGGCCAACATTATTTTCTAGCACTGCCTTAAACCTCATGGGCAAGGAGTTCACCAGAGCTTCACAGGTTACTACTGGTGTCCACTCCTGCATAATGACATCATGGAGCTGGTGGATGTTAGAGACATTGCACTCCCCCACCTTCCATTTGAGGATGCCCCACAGATGCTCAATAGAGTTTAGGTCTGGAGACATGCTTGGTCAGTCCATCACCTTTACCTTCAGCTTCTTTAGCAAGGCAGTGGTCATCTTGGAGGTGTATTTTGGTTCGTCATCATGTTGGAATACTGCCCTGAAGCCCAGTCTCCGAAGGGAGGGGATCATGCTCTGTTTCAGTATGTCACAGTACATGTTGACATTCATGGTTCCCTCAATGAACTGTAGCTCCCCAGTACTGTCAGCACTCATGCATTCTAAATATTAAAAATAAAATTCAAATCTCCTGCCTTGTGGGTCCTTAAAGGACCGTAAAGGTCCTTAAAGGAAATGCACTAAATACAAATTAACCCCATCACTCATGGTGCCTTATAAAGAGCCCCATAAGCCCCTAATTAACCCCATCACTTATGGGGGTCTTTACAGACCCCCATAAGACTCTATTTAACCCTATCACTCATGGACTCTATACAGAGCCCTATGAGTCCTGAATTAACCCCATCAATTAACCCCAACAGACTCTGTTATGGATTGGGATCCGTACAAAATGCATAACTGTATTCGTGCACCTACTTATATATTTTATCTTTGCAGTATTACGTAATCGTATTAACAATGTTGATTATTGGAGACTCTAAAATGGAGGATTTGTCACTTCCCTGCATACAAGATGTAGGCAGCACTATTTCCGGTCTGTTAAGGATGACGAGTCTTACCACACCCTGAGCACAAGGAGGAGAACGCCATCTTCCCTTTGTCCTAAACTTCTGACCAATGAGAGAAAGACTCATCCCCCTGTGGGATGACACCTAGAGACTCCTTAATGTATTAACCCAATACCTGATCGAGGTCCTGTAAAAGCGGACACCTCATAACCAATGAATTGCTATATAAACCTGATGTTTTGCTTAATTGTAACTTTTATCTGATTACTGAAAACTATATAAATGACAGCTGACGTAATAAATTAGGCGAGAGAAAGCTTTATACCAGAACTCTGTGTTGGTGTATTATTTCTCGAAGGTGTGCACACTATATAACTATTGGTAATTTGGCCAGGGACGGATATCTCTAAGAAATACTTATATATTTCCCAGACAAAAATGGCGCCTGAACAGGGACTTGAGGTTTAACCGAACCGCAGCGGACAAGAGGAGTTTGGACGGACTTCACAGGAACAAGGGGAACCTGATCACCTCCGGTACACGGTAAGGACATGATTAGTACCTTATCCGTGTAGACTTGTTCCTGGGACTCTGCCCGTTGTCCAATTCCACTGTAAGGGGAGGTTACAAAGTACAGGTAATAGCTTGCCTCAAGTCCATTTGAATCCTGTACAAGAGATAGGGATTTCTGTCGCCTGATAGTGTGGTTGAACGATTGTGATTTCTTGGATATTGTGGTTCAGGAGCACACACGTGTATGTATGTGTGACAGGCTCTGGAGACGGATGATTTGTGCCGAGAGACGCACATAATCCAGAGGAGCCACACATATAAAGCATGCATATACGTGGCCCGGGGGTTGGAATTGCTTTGCATACTTTCCCAGGGGGGGAGGTCTATGCATGCTGGATAGATGAATATCTCTTGGGGGTCATGATGTTCAAGCCTTGGTAGCCTGATAACCCCAAGAGACGTCTGTCATTCACTACGGGTGGTTAAACGTGTTTGTGGGACACAGACTTCAGTGGCAGATTGATAGTGCTGTAAAGCACAATAAGCCCTGAGGGTGTCGGTTTGTGAGCACATAGTAGTGCAAGATCCCGAATCACATATCTTTGAATCTAAAGTTTTCTGCAGAAAATGTTTGATGATTATAATGTTATATGTTATGTCACTGCTGGTTATTAATGCATGATGATATAAAATGCGATACGATTATGTCTTGTTGATTTACATGCCTCTGTCCACTATTCTCCTTGCTATCCCTTACCAGCAGTTAAGTGGTTACAAACTGAAAAGGTATAGTGCCCGGAGGGCGGTAACAACGGTCTTAGTTTAGACAAGACGTTCGAATTAACCCTTCGTAGCAGTCGAACAAGTCAGACCTTCTCCTTCACAGCTCCTAGCTCTCTCTCTCTCTATCTCTGTGTTACTACCTCGTTAAACCCCTGCTGCTAAATACGTGTTTGCTTCGTATAGGGATATGGGGCAAAATCTAAAAACTAAATTAAGTGACGGCTTGTTGGCCCAGGATATAGTCAAGAGAAGGGGAGGTGAGGCTGTCGTGAGCCGATGCAAAAAGATGTTCAAAGTGTGTGGTATTACCAGTGTCGTAGGAGGGCATTTGAGAGCAGAAGAGTGGTGTAAAGTGTTGAGAGATAACAAAGGGCAGTTACAAGATTGTGGTTTGTTGCCGAGTGCAGAGATGTGGTACAGGGTGGCTAAAGCGATTGCACAGGAAGGGTGGACCGAGAGAGAGAGATTAAAATGAAGGGATGTAAAATGTATATGTATCATGCTCCATGTGAAGTGGTCAGTTCCCCGACTTTGCCCATTGTCCCCTCCATATCACAAGCACCCTGTCACCCTAACTACTACATACTGCCGAACAAAGACATTCCATTCAGCCACAACCCAAAGATGGCGCCCACACACACGCGAAGGAGGAGCCACTCTCACCCCCGAATAACACTACCCATCATATCGTGATGTCTCTCATCACATCACCTGTCCAAGGGGCTCCGCCCATTACGCCTACTGCTCCAACAGCACATCCCACTTGTCTGTATCCAGTATTGACACCAGACGGAACTCTATATTCCCCATATCCGATATTTCCATCTGTGGAGGTACCAACTGTAACAGAAGATTCACAAGCAAGTGATGGGCCCCATAGTGTATATAGTACACGCAGCTCTGCCGTAAGCCCGCTGTTCGCCCCCTCCCCAAACCCAGGACACCACTGGAAGTGCAAGCTCTGCCCATACATCATCATCAACCAGATAGTTCAGAAGAGGGGGATGACGACATTAGGGGAGCAGAGGGGGCGGAAGAATGGACAGATAGGAGATCCAATTCAAAAGTGAAACCTAAGAGGAGGAACAAGAAAAGGGGAAGTCTAATGTACGTTGCATTTACCCCGACACAAGCCACCTCCCTTATAAACACATTGCCCAACCCTGAAAAACAACCTATGCCTTTCTATAGGAAGATGGAACAGATCCAAAAGACTTACTCAGCAGCCTGGGAGGACCTAGTTAGCCTGTGTGAGATTAAGGCAGGAGACTCATACTGGCCTATTATGCGGAATGCAATAGATCCTTATGGTACAAATCGTTCAAAGCATGACTTTACATCTAGTATACAATTCGGTGAACTATTAAAATATTGGGCGAAGGATAACTTGGCAAATCAAGCAGTTAATTTACAAGATATCAAACAGGAAAATGAAGAATCGGTAGAAAAGTTTCATGCACAAGTATTTACAGATCTTGGATTCAGCCCACATAACAAAACACACACGCAGACGTTAAGTACAGCTTTCGTGCTAGGATTGCAAGAGACACTTCAGAAGGGCCTGTTGACATCCAGACCAGAATATAGAGTGTTACCTTTAGACACCATACTGCTGGTTGCTAAAGGACTGGAGACAGCAGCGGCTAAACAACCTGCATCAACAGCGTCTAAGAAGACGGCTGTACTTATGGTAAATTCTGATGAGTCACCACGGAGAGAAACAAGACAGTGTTTTAATTGTGGGAAACCGGGACACCTTAGCAAAAATTGCAGGGCACCCAGGAAGCCAAGACCTAGACAGCAGACAGATGATACTAATGCAGTGCCTGTACTTCAAGCTACAGCATAGGATGGGGGTGAGCCTGTGTCAGTGTCCCCTATTCTGGCAGTTTCTTCAGGGGATGGCATTTCCTCTCTGCTAACTGCTAACTGCTCTCTCTATCCCTCTCTCTATCCCTCTCGCTATCCCTCTCTCTCTCCCTCTCTCTCTCCCTCTATCTCTCCCTCTCTCTCCCTCTCTCTCTCTCCCTGTTCTATTGGTCCCTTATACCATATTTTATTGTTTTCTTTTAGCCCCAAATTTTACCTGCATCTGGTTTCAGAAGGCCTCACTGGTTACTCTGAATTCTGGGAGTTCTATACACACCATCAGCCCCAAATTTTACCTGCATCTGGTTTCAGAAGGCCTCACTGGTTACTCTGAATTCTGGGAGTTCTATACACACCATCAGCCCCAAATTTTACCTGCATCTGGTTTCAGAAGGCCTCACTGGTTACTCTGAATTCTGGGAGTTCTATACACACCATCAGCCCCAAATTTTACCTGCATCTGGTTTCAGAAGGCCTCACTGGTTACTCTGAATTCTGGGAGTTCTATACAAACCATCAGCCCCAAATTTTACCTGCATCTGGTTTCCGAAGGCCTCACTGGTTACTCTGAATTTTGGAAGTTCTATACACACCATCAGCCCCTAATTTTACCTGCATCTGGTTTCAGAAGGTCTCACTGGTTACTCTGAATTCTGGGAGTTCTATACACACCATCAGCCCCAAATTTTACCTGCATCTGGTTTCAGAAGGCCTCACTGGTTACTCTGAACTCTGGGAGTTCTATACACACCATCAGCCCCAAATTTTACCTGCATCTGGTTTCAGAAGGCCTCACTGGTTACTCTGAATTCTGGGAGTTCTATACACACCATCAGCCCCAAATTTTACCTGCATCTGGTTTCAGAAGGCCTCACTGGTTACTCTGAATTCTGGGAGTTCTATACACACCATCAGCCCCAAATTTTACCTGCATCTGGTTTCAGAAGGCCTCACTGGTTACTCTGAATTCTGGGAGTTCTATACACACTATCAGCCCCAAATTTTACCTGCATCTGGTTTCAGAAGGCCTCACTGGTTACTCTGAATTCTGGGAGTTCTATACACACCATCAGCCCCAAATTTTACCTGCATCTGGTTTCAGAAGGCCTCACTGGTTACTCTGAATTCTGGGAGTTCTATACACACCATCAGCCCCAAATTTTACCTGCATCTGGTTTCAGAAGGCCTCACTGGTTACTCTGAATTCTGGGAGTTATATGCACACCATCAGGTAAGGAGGAGACCCTTGAAAGCTGCATCTTCCCAGGAGCCAATATCTTTTATTAATATTTCTACTATATGCTTGTTATTATATTTGCTGACATAGAATTATTTCTAAAATTAGTTCAAACTTTTTCATATGTTTACTGTATCTTGCCTGGCTTTACTCCCCCTTCCCCCTTTTATGGCCTGTATAATTTGCCTAGATCTCCTCCTTTCCACATGTCTTTGCATTTCCTCTCTGCTAACTGCTAACTGCTCTCTCTCTATCCCTCTCTCTATCCCTCTCTCTCCCTCTCTCTCCCTCTCTCTCCCTCTCTCTCCCTCTCCCTCTCTCTCCCTCTCCCTCTCTCTCTCTCTCCCTGTTCTATTGGTCCCTTATACCATATTTTATTGTTTTCTTTTAGCCCCAAATTTTACCTGCATCTGGTTTCAGAAGGCCTCACTGGTTACTCTGAATTCTGGGAGTTATATACACACCATCAGGTAAGGAGGAGACCCTTGAAAGCTGCATCTTCCCAGGAGCCAATATCTTTTATTCATATTTCTACTATATGCTTGTTATTATATTTGCTGACATAGAATTATTTCTAAAATTAGTTCAAACTTTTTCATATGTTTA
This sequence comes from Discoglossus pictus, assembly GCA_027410445.1. Lineage (NCBI taxonomy): Eukaryota > Metazoa > Chordata > Amphibia > Anura > Alytidae > Discoglossus > Discoglossus pictus. The sequence continues at coordinate 374,909,355 of CM050165.1, forward strand.
CTGTATCTTGCCTGGCTTTACTCCCCCTTCCCCCTTTTATGGCCTGTATAATTTGCCTAGATCTCCTCCTTTCCACATGTCTTTGCATTTCCTCTCTGCTAACTGCTAACTGCTCTCTCTCTATCCCTCTCTCTATCCCTCTCTCTCCCTCTCTCTCCCTCTCTCTCCCTCTCTCTCCCTCTCCCTCTCTCTCCCTCTCCCTCTCTCTCTCTCTCCCTGTTCTATTGGTCCCTTATACCATATTTTATTGTTTTCTTTTAGCCCCAAATTTTACCTGCATCTGGTTTCAGAAGGCCTCACTGGTTACTCTGAATTCTGGGAGTTATATACACACCATCAGGTAAGGAGGAGACCCTTGAAAGCTGCATCTTCCCAGGAGCCAATATCTTTTATTCATATTTCTACTATATGCTTGTTATTATATTTGCTGACATAGAATTATTTCTAAAATTAGTTCAAACTTTTTCATGCCCTCCCTCCCTGCCCCTCACCCTCCCACCCAAATTCTGATTAAATATATAGTGAAATGGGAATCACCTGACTTTCCTACTTGCATATATTATCTCACCACTAGGGGCAGACAACATTTTAAATGCTAGAGCCCTCACCTCTGTTCCTTCTCTCTCTCTCTAAATGAAAAACTTTTCTAACTTTCACTTCTCTTCTGACCCTTTTTATTCCTTATCTGTTTAATCTTTCCCTGACTTCTGCCCCTTCCATTCCCTGTAGATTGTAAGTGGTGAGTTTTCAGTCTTCTAGGATGCTTTGGGAAAAAGCACTTTCTGCAAAGATTCTAAGCTCAAAACAGGGTCCTCCATTTTTTGAATTTTGTTAATGCTGTATCTTCCCTTGTTTTTATCCCCTGTAATGCGCTACAGAATATGTAGGCGCATTACAAATAAAAGTTAATAATAATAATAATGGCGAGGTAGGACCACAAGCTATTGTGACACTACCAATAGAGGGAACTCCCACAACCTTCCTAATAGACACAGGTGCAGCCAGAAGCGTCCTAAGAAAACAAGATCTGGCCGATATATCTTACCTGTCTGACATTGATGTCGCTTGTGTAGGAGTAGATGGTGTTCCCATCTCCAACCATTTAACACAACCTATGCAAATAGGCCCATTTCCAGACCTGCGCGCAAGATTTGTAGTATCCTCCACATGCCCTATAAACTTATTAGGTGCAGATGTGCTTTCCCGACTGCAAGAATCCATCTCATTCACCCCAGATGGAACCGTACAGGTGTCTACACCTCTACAAGTCACTGACACGTCAGCACTCTGCTCATTGCCCATATTACTACACATAGATGCCAATAGCATCTGTAATATAGGGCCAGCTGATATCTTGGACAAGATTCCAGCAACACTCTGGTCACAAGGACCGGAAGATATTGGACACCTAAAGGTGCCACCAGTCATCGTGAAACTAAAACCTGGAGCAGAGTTACCATGCAAGCCACAGTATCCTCTGAAGCCAGCACAAATAGATGCGATCTCTCAGCAGATAGAGAGATTAGCGCAGCAAGGGGCGCTGGTCCCGTGTACGTCACCATGCAACACGCCCCTCTTTCCAGTAAAGAAGAAATCCAAAAAGGGAGAACCAGTAAAATACCGTATGGTACAAGATTTGCGAGCAGTCAATGAAGCAACCATATTGGACACTCCGATAGTGCCTAATCCGAACAATCTTCTTTCTGGAATACCTCCAACAGCTACATACTTTGCCGTAGTGGATTTAGCAAATGCTTTCTTCAGTATTCCCCTTGATCTTTCTTGCCAGTATTTGTTCGCTTTCACGCATGATCATAATCAATACAAATGGACTGTAATGCCTCAAGGAGCGCAAAATTCGCCCAGCCAGTTTGCCAAGGCTATGAGCCATATCCTTGACTCCTGGCAACTAGCGAATCCTGACATTGTATTGCTGCAGTATGTTGATGACCTCTTGCTGTGTGCTGAAGATCTTCCCACAGCTACAAGGACCTCAGAAAGCTTACTGAGACACTTGGCAGAACAAGGATGCAAAGTATCCAGAGACAAACTACAATGGTGTAACGAGTCATATTCCTAGGACACTGTCTGTCAAAAGGGGTGCGTCATCTTACACATGCTCGTGTACAAGCAATAGAAGACATGTCAGTCCCAGAAGGACACAGACCCCTGCATGCTTTCCTAGGTCTTATCTCTTACTGTAGAGCTTGGATCCCAGAAGCATCTCTTCTAATGCAACCCTTATATGACGTGTTGAAGACGGAGCTATATGAGATGACACAGACAGCTCTGGATAATTTCTACACTCTAAAGAAAGCTATCTCATCAGCACCAGCACTAGGATTACCAAACTATGACCTCCCATTCAAGCTGTTTGTATCAGAAAAAAAGGGACATGCAATGGGAGTCTTGACACAGTCCCATGGAAACAGACAACGCCCTATTGGCTATTTCTCATGTCAATTGGATGCTGTGGCAAGAGGAGGGTCGTCTTGCCTCAGAGCAGCATTGGCAGCCCATGCCTTACTGGACAAAACTAATGACATAGTCCTTGGTTATCCTCTCACAGTTCTGGCACCACATGACATTGCAGCCATCATACAGCAGACTCAACCTAAGAACATGACTACAGCCAGACACCTCCGTCTGCAATGTTCCCTCCTTCTACCAGACAATGTTACCTTACAGAGATGTTATGTTCTCAATCCAACCACTCTCTTACCATTTCCAGAGGGGGGAGATGAGGAAGATGGATACTTTTTGTACAGCCTGATTTTGAACCCAGAATCAAGAATAACCAATCTATATGTACAAAGACGTCTACTGGAAGGTGGTGGAAATGGCCAGACGCTCACAGATGAGACACAAGACCCTTTATATTGCACACTGTGGAATAAACAATCTCCTGGCTGAGATTTTCAATAGGAAGCAAGACTCACTAAATTGAAGCAGGTCACCTTAAACCTAAAGACATTGTACAACAATGCAGCAGGTGATAGTGCATTTACAGTGGAGCTCCCACAAGAAGCAGAAGTGCTCTACAAACATTGGGATACAGAAATTCCACATGTTGCAGTATCCAAGTTTGCACCGGATGGATGGAAGACATTGGGAGCTGTATTAAAATGGTGGGAATCTGCAGAGGAAGAGGAGTTGGAAGAGGAAGGAGTGGAAAAGAAAACTCTCCACTGGCAAGCAAACAGCACTCCCAGTATACAAGCCAGAGACCCATATGCAGTCCCAGGACTCACAAATCCACCTCATGACTGTCTTCAGCAAATGGAAATGGAAACCTCACACCTTGCGAATGTAAAGGAACTTGCCCTGACAGACCCAGACATCACTCTGTATGTGGATGGATCAAGGTATGCTGATGAGAATGGAAAATATCACACAGGATATGCTGTGACTACGGAAAAAGATGTGATACAAGCCTTCTCACTACCTCCCTCCATGTCAGCACAAGAAGCAGAGTTGATTGCATTGACTAAAGCCTGTGAGATTGCGACAGGAGTCCGAGCCAATATCTATACAGACTCAAGATATGCTCTGGGAGTGACTCAAGAATTTGGAGTAATATGGAGAGCCAGAGGATTCATGACAGCCGCAGGTACTCCAGTGAAGCATGATAAAGCCATCCGTGAACTGTTAGAAGCTCTAACACTTCCGAAAGAAGTAGCCATACTGAAGGTAAAGGCACATGGGAAGCTAAATTTAGATGAAGCACCAGGAAACCATCTAGCAGACCAGACGGCTAAGAGAGCAGCAATGACATCACAGGAAATGGAAATGAGAGTGGTGGATGGAGAAATAAATATCTATACAATGCAGACTCTGCCAACAGATTTAAAATTGCTCAAAGAATTGCAAAAGACGGCAGGTCCAGAAGAAGTGAACAAATGGAAAGCAAAAGGAGCAGCTTTGAAAGATGGACTATATGTTGATAATCTGAGATTGTGTTTGCCAAGAAGCTTGTACCCAGCAACAGTATAATGGGCACATGGACCAGCACACCTGTCAAAGACTCTTATGAATAACTTAATAAACAAGTATGCATGGCCCCAGGCATCACTACTCTGACAAACACTTACTGTAAATCGTGCAGTATTTGTGCCAAGTGTAACGTAGGCCGCACAGAGAAACCACCACAGAGACATTTGGCAAAATCATTATATCCATTCCAGAGGATACAAATTGATCACATTCAGATGCCAAAGAGTGGTCGGTATGAATATAGTTTACTGGAGTACAGCTAGACATAACTTAATATAAAGTCTACCTTTCTATTGGACACCCAGGATAAGGCTGGGGAATCTCCTGCTCTTCATGGGCAGAAGCAGCGCTGCAGGATGAAATGGGAGGGCTGGGGGAGGAGCTCCCGTATCTTGCTGTCTTGGGTGCTCTGGGTAAAATGTCCCCTACTCACTTCCTGTGCCTGCAGTACTTCCTGTATTTAGTTCTAGAAAGTAAAAATGAGGCGACCCTCTCAGAGGCCCGTCTGTAGGCTAGTGCCTATAATGCCTAATTGATGATCCGGCCATGGCTGCAGCCTGTTGTAAATGTAGCACTCAGTTCACATGCTGCAGTCTAATAAAGACATGCAGCGAGGAGCCGTTTGTTCCTGCATCGGTGGGAAGACTATAAACTTCATCCAATAATAAGTACTGCAGGGACCAGTTTACCAGAATTTAGAATAGCTGTATCTCGAATATATTGCAATCCTCCGATTATTGATTAAAATCGGAACATAAAAAACTAGCGATATACTCGAGTATCTACAGTAACATGAACTTTGAAAGAGTTGATTTTCATTATCTTTTAACAACTGAGTGAATATGATATTCCATTCAATGGCAGTCCGTTCTACTGTGCTCTGCCTTCTTTACAGTCCAGCTCTGACATCCATATGTTGCTACTGGGAATACCATAGTTTTAACTATGTTGATCTTTGTTGATAGTGATATAGCTTTACTTTTTAATAGCTTATTCAGACTTGCCAAAGCTTTCCTCCTGGAAGCAAATGTCTTTTAATTTCATGGTTCCTGTCACCGGGTCTTGGAGCCCAGGTAAATAAAATCTGTCACCGCCTCCACTTCTTTGCCATTTATTTGCCAGTAATGTTGATTGCTGTTTGCCATGATCTTCGTCTTTTTAATGTTGAGCAGCAAGACAGCTTTTGCACTCTCTTGTATATATAACCTTGTTGCACCCCTTTCTTGATTTTGAATTGTTCCGTTCAGTTCTAACTGTCACTTCGTGGTCCCTATACAGATTCCTTAGGAGACAGATGAGATTGTCTGATACCCCCATCTCTTTAAAAACTTGCCACATTTTATTGTGATCCATACAGTCATAGGCTGTAGAATCCTAGCCTCAGATGTATATGAAGCAAGGGTAAATGTTTTTCTGGAACTTTTTTGCTTTCTTTATTATCCAACAGAAATTGACAAATTGATAACTGAACTTTGAAAGAGTTGATTTTCATTATCTTTTAACAACTGAGTGAATATGATATTCCATTCAATGGCAGTCCGTTCTACTGTACTCTGCCTTCTTTAAAGTCCAGCTCTGACAACCATATGTTGCTACTGGGAATACCATAGTTTTAACTATGTTGATCTTTGTTGATAGTGATATAGCTTTACTTTTTAATAGCTTATTCAGACTTGCCAAAGCTTTCCTCCTGGAAGCAAATGTCTTTTAATTTCATGGTTCCTGTCACCGGGTCTTGGAGCCCAGGTAAATAAAATCTGTCACCGCCTCCACTTCTTTGCCATTTATTTGCCAGTAATGTTGATTGCTGTTTGCCATGATCTTCGTCTTTTTAATGTTGAGCAGCAAGACAGCTTTTGCACTCTCTTGTATATATAACCTTGTTGCACCCCTTTCTTGATTTTGAATTGTTCCGTTCAGTTCTAAATGTCACTTCGTGGTCCCTATACAGATTCCTTAGGAGACAGATGAGATTGTCTGATACCCCCATCTCTTTAAAAACTTGCCACATTTTATTGTGATCCATACAGTCATAGGCTGTAGAATCCTAGCCTCAGATGTATATGAAGCAAGGGTAAATGTTTTTCTGGAACTTTTTTGCTTTCTTTATTATCCAACAGAAATTGACAAATTGATATCTGAAATTGATATCTTGTATCTCTGCCTCTGTGAAACCCAGCTTGCACATCTAGTAATTCTCAGTCCATATATTGTTGGAGCCAAGCTTGCAGGATCTTAAGCATTACCCTTGCATGTGCAATTATTCAATAATTGCAGTACTCTTTGACACTGCCTTTTGGCAGACTAGCTTGTCTGTCAAAGGGCTTTTTTGATGTTTTAAAATAAGTAAATATAGATCCTATCTGAAACAATTCCTCCCATTTTTCCCAGGTTCTAATCCTTTTACAAACAAAGACAAAATGCCCAAGATCAATAAACCAAAACTGAATATAATAGTTCAAACTTGAAGGCTGTGATAATTTATTTTACACTATGAAGAGAACATGTTGCACATTATAAAGTCAAGTTCTTCAAACAAAATATTATAAATATGACAGTGGTTAGTAGACAGTGGTCCTTTAAGTGTAACATTTACAGTATTCTATTTTGAAGAACTACCTCCTCTCTTGTTATTAAATAAATAAATATTGTCCTTAATTTATCAAAAGCCTGTTCTTTACTGTGGCGTCATCACAAAGGGTAAACAGAACTTCAAAAAATGGTATAACAGTAATTCTATAGTAAATTCCACACATCTTTGATGAAATTAAGGAATTTCCTTTCTCCTTTCAAGGTCTCTTTGTTGGAAGTGTAGAACTCCTCTTCTATCAGTAAGAAAGGTAAACTGAACTTAAGGGATTAAGTCATATACAGAGTGTGTGTTAAGGTGCCTAGCTGGGTATTCTCCACAATAGGGAGAATCCAAACATATGTGAGGAAAATTAAGTCCAGAATTTTTAAAGTACAGGTGGACCCTAGTTTACAAACGCCCCATCTTACGGCATTCAGTAGATACAAATGTGAGCTGATTTGGACCTGGTTCTACTGCTCATGTGCAGTTAAGAAACTGCAGCAGCCATCTATGTTTTTTACAGAACTTGGGCCTCATTCAATTGCAAGCCCACAGACATATGGCCTGTACAACATAATCTGCGGGCTTGCAATTGAATGAGGCCCAAGGTCTGTAAACCATAGGCATTCCAAACATTCTAAATTTGCTACAATTACAGAGCGATTCAATTGAACAAGCCTGCAACTTATGGGCCAAAAGCCAAAACCATAAACCATGCAATCAAATGTAGCATTTCAGACCGTTAACATGATCAGTTAAGCAAGGCCATAACTACCCATTTAGAAACAGCCAATAGAAAATGAGACAGTCATTATTATGTCAGTAAAATATGGAGGTTACACGTCAAACAATTAGCGTTTACATATCCGATATGGGATCAGACTCGCAATCCTGCAGTGTACAAAATAATAAAAATGAATAGCGATACTGTTTTAGCCCATGTGAGTGGCCTGATATGTATTAACTCATTGATTCCTGAGATTGATATAACACCGAAATGACACATAAAAAAAAATAATTTTGCTTGCAGATGTGTGAGCTTGATACTGCTGTGCTATTCATTCTAATGTTTTCCATCCCTTTCCCTATCATATAAAGTGCAGAATAGATTTTTTTATTTTCACCTACAGTGCTACGAACAGAGGTTAAACCCCCTTGTAAATCCTTTCTGGTACCCATAGGATTTTCTTCGACATTTGCTTTTTATGGGTGTGAAAACACATGTGGGCTTGAGGAATTGAATAGTGATTTGCGATTGTAACTCTTGGGGGCTTGACCAATCAAAGGCTTAGAGGGGGTTACGATCTTGACACGGTAAGGATTTTCAGCCTGTAACCCGTAAATCATTTGCTGTTTGCAAAAAGATGCAAATTCAATAGCAAATTAGTTTACAGGCTCCATTACGGGCTCCTGTAATCAAGCTAAATTGAATCGAGGCCCAAGTGCTGTTGGTTGGAGATTAGCTCATGCTTTGTACCATACCATGCTGCAAGGAGAGCTTCCTTCTGCTGGAGCAGTAGGTCACAGTGGTATCCCAGAAGGTGGACAGTCTCGTGGCTCGGATACGGAAAGCCCTGCAACTGAATGCACAGAGTTAGAGAATACATAGATAGCAACTCAGCTAGAATGCTTACATTGCTTGTTTAATATTAATACATAGATTCAAAATGATGTTTACATGGATTCAGATCATGGTTGAAAAAGAAGCATCTAACATGTGTACAGCACAGTCATTTTAAACAGAATCCTGGTCTTGTGATCTCACAGAATGGTAATATACAGTGCCTTGCAAAAGAATTCACCCCCCTTGGCATTTTTCATGTTTTTTTTGCCTCACAACCTGGAATTAACATGGATTGTTTGAGGATTTGTATCATTTAATTTACAGAACATGCTCACAACGTTGAAGATGTTTTTTTTATTATTGTGAAGCAAACAACAAATTGGTCAAAATAACAGAAAAAGTCAATGTGCATAACTATTCACCCCCCAAAAGTCAATACTTTGTAGAGCCACCTTTTGCGACAATCACAGCTCCATGTCGCTTTGGATGAGTCCCAATGAGCTTGCCACATCTTACCACTGGGATTTTTGCCCATTCTTCCTTGCAAAACTGTTCCAGCTCCTTCATGTTGGATAGTTTGCGCTTGTGAACAACAATCTTTGAGTCTTACCACAGATTTTCTATTGGATTGAGGCCTGGGCTTTGACTAGGCCATTCCAACACATTTACATGTTTCTCCTTAAACCACTCAAGTGTTGCTTTAGCAGGGTGTTTGGGGTCATTGTACTGCTGGAAGGTGAACCTCCGTCCTAGCCTCAAATCACGCACAGAGTGGTACAGGTTTGCCCAAGCATATCCCTGTATTTAGCACCACCCATCTTTCCCTCAACTCTGACCAGTTTTCCAGTCCCGCCTGCTTAAAAACAAGATGGTGTTCTTCGGGTGATGTGTTGGGTTTGCGCCAGACATAGAGTTTTCTTTGATGGCCGAAAAGTTCAATTTTAGTCTCATCACACCAGAGCACCTTCCTCCATCCATTTTGGGAGTCTCCCACATGCCTTTTCGCGAACTCAAAACGTGCCATTTTGTTTTTTGAGAAAAGTAATGGCTCTCTTCTGGCCACTCTGCCATAAAGCCCAACTCTATGGAGCGTATGGCTTATTGTCATCCTATGTACAGATACTCCAGTCTCTGCTGTGGAACTCTGCAGCTCCTCCATGGTTACCTTAGGTCACTGTGCTGCCTCTCTGATTAATGCCCTCCTTGCCCGGTCCGTGAGTTTTGGTCTGCAGCCGCCTCTTGTCAGGTTTGCTTTTGTGCCATGTTCATTCCATTTGGTTATGATATATTTGATGGTGCTCCTGGGGATCATCAAAGATTTAGATATTTTTTTATAACCTAAACTGGACTTGTACTTCTCAACAACATTGTCCCTTACTTGTTTGGAGAGTTCCTTGGTCTTCATGGCAGTGTTTGGTGCCTCTTGCTTAGGTGTTGCAGCCGCTGGGGCCTTTCAAAAAAGGTGTGTATATGTAATGACAGAACATGTGACACTTGGATTGCACACAGGTGGACATCATTTCACTAATCATGTGACTACTGAAGTAATTGGTTGCACCAGAGCTTTTTATGGGCTTCATAACAAAGGGGGTGAATATATTTGAACATACCAATTTTCTGTTTTTTTTCCCTAAAAATATAGTTTTATGAACAGTATATATTTTTCTCATTTCACTTCACCAACTTAGACTATTGTGTTTTGATTCATCACATATACTTCAGATTAACAAAAAATTTAACTTAAGGCTGTTATGTAACAAAATAGGTAACAAGTCAAGGGGGGTTTCTTCCTTTTTTATTCTATTAATTTTGAATATATAGATCCTCTCCAGGAAGGAATTGTTGAGTAGTCCCCCAAGGTGAAGGATACTCATGTTTCAACTATCATCAAGAACAATGGAAAATAACAATTATTACAAGATCTATTGTGGAGAGACACACAGGTTAAAATATCAATTAAAGGTTAATTTACCACACTTGTGGCTTTTTAAATTGCAATTAGTGTCTGTGTATAAATAGTCAGTAAGTTTGTTAGCTCTCACGTGGATGCACTGAGCAGGCTAGCTACTGAGCCATGGGGAGCAGAAAAGAACTGTCAAAAGATCTGCGTAACAAGGTAATAGAACTTCATAAAGATGGAAATCTGCTCTAAGTCAGTGCACAGTTTTCTGTCTGTTTCATTAATCAGAGTACAGGTGAGAGTGGGTGTGGCTTGGCCTGTGTAGTTATATCTGGGTGAATTTGTGTGAGTTTCTGTTTGAATCTGCTCTAAGTCAGTGCACAGTTTTCTGTCTGTTGCATTAATCAGAGTACAGGTGAGAGTGGGTGTGGCTTGGCCTGTGTAGTTATATCTGGGTGAATTTGTGTGAGTTTCTGTTTGAATCTGCTCTAAGTCAGTGCAGAGTTTTCTGTCTGTTGAAGTAATCAGAGTACAGGTGAGAGTGGGTGTGGCTTGGTCTGTGTAGTTATATCTGGGTGAATTTCTGTGAGTTTCTGTTTGAATCTGCTCTAAGTCAGTGCAGAGTCTTCTGTCTGTTGAAGCAATCAGAGTACAGGTGAGTGTGAGTGTGGCTTGGCCTGTGTAAGTTATATCTGTGTGTATTTTGTTGTTTTCTGTTGAATCGGTTCTGTGGGGCAGGACAGTGTTTTCTATCCTGTGCTCTTTTATCATTGTACAGGCGAGTAGGCAGGGTCTATTTTAACAAGGGAAGGGAGAGCGTGGGAGCTTGCAATCATTTCTAGTGTAAGTGTAGTTGGTGTGTAGGAGATTAAATAAAAGGAGGAAATCCAAATAAGGGGTATTATAAGAAAAAACAGAAAACAAACGTACATATTGTTTCTGTTTAGTTTGGTTTAAGGTGTGGAAAATAAATCTTTTTACAAATACATTGATTTGTTTTCTCACTGTATTTTTGTAACTGATAATCATGAGTCAGTCCAGTGGAAACCTCACTCAGTGTACATCCTGCCAAATGTATGCACTACTGGAACAGATGATCCAGGGTCCATACCTCTGTGACAGGTGTGAGCATGTTGCCTCTTTGGAAGCTCAAATTGAAGATCTGGAGAGGAGAATTGCAACACTTCATGATATTGTCACACTGGAAAGGGAGTTGGTGCTCACGGAGCACAGTTTAGCTGGGCCTAGTATGGAGGGAGGAGCTGGGGCTAGTGAGGATGGCCAGGGAGTTAGCTGGGTTACAGTTAGAAGGGGAATCAGGGGGAACAGGAGGAGGCAGGCCAGTTCTGAGTTGGCAAACACCAACAGATTTGCGAGATTGAGTGAAACTGTTGGGGATGTCCATTCAGGAATGGCAATGCCAGATAGAGCTGTTCCCTCTAACAGCCGGGAGAACAGTTCTACTGGAGGAGAGGGAGGGCAGAATAGGCAGAGCAACAGACATGTTTTGGTGGTAGGGGACTCTATTATTAGGAAGGTAGACAGGGTAATTTGTCACCCAGATCCCAGCAATCGAACAGTTTGCTGTCTCCCGGGTGCTCGGGTTCGGCATGTTGTGGATCGGGTGGATAAATTATTGGGAGGGGCTGGTAATGAACCGGCGGTCTTGGTACACATTGGTACCAATGACAAAGTTAGTGGAAGATGGAGCGTCCTAAAGAATGATTTTAGAGAATTAGGGAGTAAGCTTAAAGCAAGGACCTCCAAGGTAGTATTTTCTGAGATACTACCAGTGCCACGTGCTAGCCCAGGGAGGCAGAAGGAGCTTAGGGAGGTTAATGCATGGCTAAAAAAGTGGTGCAGTGCAGAGGGTTTGGGGTTTTTAGAGCACTGGGCTGACTTCTCACTTGGGTACAATCTCTATAGCAGGGATGGATTGCACCTTAATGATGAGGGCGCTTTTGTGCTAGGGGATATAATGGTAAAACGGCTGGGGGAGTTTTTAAACTTGTAGGTGGGGGGGAGGGACTATATAGAAGTATTGGGGTAAATAGGGTAGAGAGGGAAAGGGATGAATTAGTTACCCATGGGTGAGGAGAAGGGGGGAGGGTTACAATAGAAAGTAGGGAGGTATTAATAGGGGCCTCAAATACAGTGGCAGGCACTTCACAACAGCAGAGCCATAGCAACATAAAGTGTATGATTGCAAACGCAAGAAGTTTGCCTGGGAAAATGGATGAGCTAGAAATATTAGCAGTACAAGAAAAATGGGGCTTAATAGGCATTACGGAAACATGGTGGGATGAATCTCATGACTGGACTTTTAATCTGGATGGTTATAACCTATTTAGGAAAGATAGGGGAAATGGTAAAAGAGGAGGAGGGATCTGTCTTTATGTTAAGCCTGAATTTAAGCCTATAGTCAGAGAAGATATTTATGCTGGCACTAACGGCATCATTGAATCCTTGTGGGTTGAGCTAAATAGTGGAGGAGCTAATTCTAAACGCATATTGGTGGGAGTATGCTATAAACCCCCAAATATAGCTGAAAGTGAGGAAATACAATTATTGTTACAGATTGGAAATGCAGCTAAGCATGGGCAAGTTCTAATAATGGGAGACTTTAATTACCCTGATATAAACTGGATAAACGAGACCAGCAGCTCAGCTAAGGGGAGCAGGTTCTTGAGTACACTCAGGGATCATTATCTGGCCCAGGTAATACAAGAACCTACTATAAATGGGGCCATCTTGGATTTAGTCATCACAAGTAATATTGATATAATATCAAATGTAAAAATAGGGGAACCCTTGGGGAACAGTGATCACAACACAGTCTCATTTGAGATTGAATACAAAAAACAGAGTTGTAAGGGGCCAACAAAAACTCTAAATTTCAAAAGGGCTAACTTTAATGGGCTACGGGCAGCAATACAACATATAGACTGGGACAAAGAACTTACAGGGAAGAATACTGATAATGGACAACATTCAAATCCTTACTAAATAAACATACTCATCAGCATGTACCATGTGGAAATAAAATGAATAGGAATAAATCACATCCCATGTGGCTTAACAATGACTTAAAGATCATGATGAGGAAAAAGAAATATGCATTTAAATTATACAAGAAGGAGGGAACAGAGGCAGCTTTATGTGACTATAAGGAAATCAACAAGGCTTGCAAAAGGGCTTTTAGACTGGCTAAAATAGAAAATGAGAAGTCAGTTGCAATGGAAAGTAAGACTAACCCTAACATATTTTATAAATATATTAATGGGAAGAAGGCCAGGAAGGAATCGATAGGACCATTACAATGTGACACAGGCCATCTGATAATTAGTGACCAGGAAAAGGCAGATGAGCTAAACAGGTTCTTTTCGTCGGTTTACACAAGGGAGGTACCAGTGGTTGGGACACCGCAACATAATGGGGCTACACTACCTTTACTAAATAATTGGTTAACGCAGGAAGAAATACAAAAGAGGTTGGAGAAAATAAATGTTAATAAAGACCCAGGTCCTGATGGAATACATCCAAGGGTACTGAGGGAGCTGGGTTTTGTAATAGCCAAACCATTATATCTAATCTTTCAAGACTCACTCACTACAGGGTCTCTACCAGATGACTGGAGAAAAGCAGAGGTGATACCGATATTTAAGAAGGGATCTAGAGCAAATCCGGGGAATTATAGACCAGTGAGCCTCACTTCTGTAGTTGGGAAGCTTTTAGAAGGGTTAATAAGGGACAGAATACAAGAATATGTCTATTTAAACAGGATCATAGGTAGCAGTCAACATGGATTTATGAAGGAAAGGTCTTGTCAGACCAATCTAATTAGTTTTTATGAGGAGGTTAGTAGGAACTTGGATCAGGGCAACTCAGTGGATGTAGTCTTTTTAGATTTTTCAAAGGCATTTGATACAGTGCCACATGGAAGACTAGTGAGCAAACTAAGGGATACAGGAATTGCAGTAAATATCTGCTCATGGATCGAGAGCTGGCTAAAAGACAGGAAGCAAAGAGTTGTTGTAAATGGAACATACTCCGATTGGTCTAATGTGATAAGTGGGGTTCCTCAGGGCTCAGTATTGGGTCCTCTCCTTTTTAACATATTTATTAATGACATTGAAGTAGGACTCGAATGTAGTGTCTCCATTTTTGCTGATGACACTAAGTTGTGCAAGGTAATAAAATCAGATAACAATGTACTTTCCATACAAAATGATTTGCATAAATTAGAGAAATGGGCGGCTAAATGGCAGATGAGATTTAATACAAATAAATGTAAGGTTATGCATTTGGGAAGGAACAATTGCCAAGCAATCTATAATCTTAATGGAGCAAATCTAGGGGTATCAGATATTGAAAGGGATTTGGGAGTACTAGTGGACAACCCGCCTAGGTAACAGTGCTCAAAGCCAAGCAGCGGCTGCAAAGGCAAATAACATATTAGCATGTATTAGGAAGGGTATAGAAGCCAGGGAAGAAGATATAATTCTGCCACTATACAAATCTCTAGTACGCCCTCATTTGGAATATGGAGTACAATTTTGGGCACCACCTCATAAAAAAGACATTTTAGAGCTGGAAAAAGTACAGAGAAGGGCTACAAAACTAATAAGGGGAATGGAGGGGCTAAGTTATGAAGAAAGACTAATAAAATTAAACTTATTTTCGCTAGAAAAAAGGCACCTAAGAGGAGATATGATTACCTTATATAAATACATCCAGGGTCAATATAAGACTTTGTCAAGTGAACTTTTTGTAGCAAGAGATTTTCAACTGACAAGAGGACATCCGTTGAGGTTAGAGGAAAAAAGATTTCACCTTAAACAAAGAAAAGGGTTCTTCACAGTTAGGGTGGTTAAACTGTTGAATTCTCTACCAAAGGAGGTGGTGAAAGCGAATTCGATAGACAACTTCAAAAAGGGGTTAGATATATTTCTGAATAAAGAGGGCATTCAAGGCTATCCTAGATAACTAGCAAGGAATATTGATCCAGGGAGAAATTTGATCGCCAGTTTCTGGGGTCAGGAAGGAATTTTGCTTTTTTTTCCCCTTATGAGACAATTGGCAAAGTTTCAATGGGTTTTTTTTTCTGTTTGCCTTCCTCTGGATCAATTAACAATTAACAATTAACAATTAACAATAATAATAAATAGTCCACATTAAAAAGATCAACAGAGATCTAAAAAGGTTGAACTTGATGGACTAACTCTTTATTCATCCTCCAATACTATACTATTAATAATTATTTAATCAATAATTTAATTAATAACTAATCCGCATATTGCAGATCAGAGGAGATCTTAACAGGTTGAACTTGATGGACTGAGAGTCTTTTTTCAACCTTAATTACTATGTAACTATGTAACTATGTAACTATGAAAAGGATATAAAAAGAAATCCAAAGCCTTGAAAATGCCAGTCAGTACTGTTCAGTCACTTATTAAGAGTGGAGAATACAGGATCTCTTGATACCAAGTGATGGTTAGGTAGACCAAGAAAGATTTCAGCCACAACTGCCAGAAGAATTGTTTGGAATACAAAAAACAAAAATAGAGGTAACCTCAGGAGAAATACAGCTTGCTCTGGAAAAAGATGGTGTGATGGTTTCAAAAAGCATAATATGATGATACTTGAACAAAAATGAGCTGCATGGTCAAGGTGCCAGGAAGAAGCCTTTAATGCAACAATGCTATAAAAAAGCATGGTTACAATATTACTGACATCATCTTGACACCCTTCAAAGCTTCTGGCACACTGTAATTTGGAGTGACAAGACCAAAACAGAGATTTATGGTCACAACCATAAGCACTATGTTTGGAGAGTGGTCAACAAGGCCTATAGTGAAAAAAATACCATCCCCACTGTAAAGCATGTTTTTTTTTGGGGGGGGGGTGAGCTCTAAAGGCATGGGGAATCTTGTGAGAATTGATGGTAAGATGAATGCAGCATGTTATCAGAAAATACTGGCAATTTGTATTCTTCTGCACAAAGGCTGCGCCTGGGACGCTCTTGGATGTTCCAGCATGACAATGACCCTAAGCACAAGGCCAAGTTGACCCTCCAGTGGTTACAGCAGAGAAAGGTGAAGGTTGTGGAGTGGCCATCACAGTCTCCTGACCTTAATATCATCAAGCCACTCTTAGGAGATCTCAAACGTGCGGTTCATGCAAGACGACCTAAGACAATCTGGCAATCTGCCCAGACGAATGGGCAGCTATACCACCTTCAAGAATTCGGGGCCATAGACAACTATTACAAAAGGCTGCACATTGTCATTGATGCTACACAGTATTAAGAACTAAGGGAATGCAAACTTTTGATCATGGCCATTTGGGTGATTTCTGTTATCATTATGATTTAAAAATGAGCCAAACAACTATGTGATAATAAATGGCTACATGTGATCACTATTCTTCAATAAAATACTTTTTTTTTGCATGATCAGTCATATTTTCAAAATAAATGCCAACATTTCACAATTTCTGCCAGGGTATGCAAACGCTTGAGCACAACTGTATAAAGTAATTGTTTTTTTTTATTATTATATTTTGATATTAAACATATATGACAATTGTATTTATAGGTTCAATAAATAAAAATATATTTATTTGGTGTTAAAATATTATATATTTATAGACAATGCATTAGAGTGTTTGTTCCTAGGCAATGTGGTTTTGTGATGTGTATTAACCCCTTGAGTACTGGGTTGTTTGTTACCCTGTATTTTGTATCATAAAACTAGCTTAATGCCAACATATCATATTTTTTAATTACACATATGTTGATATTGGATTGTTAAATGTCACTTATTTTGAAATATCATAATTTTTTAGTGTTTTTGTGCTATATTGTCACTTTACATGTTTCTTGGAGACTCAGCAAAGGTTTTCAAAGCATTTGCGAGTGGTCTTTGGTACTTGTAAATCTTTGTTCTGTTTTCTCAATTACTGCAGAGCCCTGATTTGCGAATGATCCATAAAATCTTATTAGCATAGGTTTTGGGTGTCAGAGTGTCAGGGAGTAACTTGTAGTTTATTTTCAGTGCAAAACTCAATGGAGATGTATGCTTTGCTTTTTGTCTGTGTTGTGAAGTTCACTGATAGCAATGACCCATGGCAGTTTGCTTCCAACGTTTTAGTGGAGGGGGATTGGCATAGCTAGGTAGGGTTTGCATATTAGTTAGGGCACTCATGGGTGCTTTTTCTAGGATTAGCATGAGGCCCTATAATAGAAGAGTGTGAATAAAAAAGGCTTACAAATCGGCCATGTCCCTGGAGAAGTTGCACAGCTCAAACATTTCATGATACTGAGTTGAGATGAATCAAACTCTGGAAAATGTTAAAGGGAGACTTATAAGTGACTGGACCTAATACCAAGAAGAGGCAGCTAAGAACCCTGACCCCCATATGGAGGGAATGCACTGAGAAAAGAAGAGGAAATTAATCTGAAAAAGTCCTGCAGACCAGAATAAACTCTGCTTTGATTGTAAATCTAAAAATCATCTAAAAAATAACTATTCTCATTTTAAAAACAAAAAAATGGATTTGAATATGACAGATTAACTTTTGAGTGTGCAAGTATATCCATAGGATTAAGGAGTTCTGTGTGGATATTTTGATTCAGGAGATTCAAATTGCAAGTCCAATAAGAAAGGTCTATTTCCCAAATTAGGCTGTAATGTAAAATACTTTTTTTTATCTGGCTAATGAAAGCAGTGTATTTATTGAAGATATAATCGGAAGTGTTTACTTCCACTAGGCAAAGAAAAGAAACAACTAACAGACTGCATTCTTTTTTAATTCAAGCTTGAAGGAAACCCACTCTCAGTAGTCTGATGGCTGCTGCAGTGCAATTACATTTTGAAAATTGTAAATGACAGATATTGACAGTCAAAGGTCTCTTAATAAATGCATTCACCTTTGATTCAGAAGGTCTGGACACAGAAGCTCAGAGGTAGTGCAGATTTTATCAGTACATTTTATTCTAGATTTCAAACTGACTTCATGTAAATCATAAATGAGCTGTGTATGTCCACACAAGCTCCTATTTTTCAAAGCTAGTGAGAGAAAAAACTGTAAATGTGTGCAGGCCTATGGAGGCTATAAATCCAGGAGTGTGTCATTATATTGACATTGATTGATGATTATTCCAGATACTGCATTGTATACCCCATCAAGCAAAAAACAAACAAAAAAAACAGGCAGTGAACAAAGGCTTTTGATACAGTGCCACATGGGAGACTATTGTGCAAACTAAGAGATACAGGAATTGCAGTAAATAGCTGCTCATGGATTGAGAGCTGGCTAAAAGACAGGAAGCAAAGGGTTGTTGCTAATGAAACATACTCCGATTGGACTAATGTAGTAAGTGGGGTTCCTCAGGGCTCAGTATTATGTCCTCTCCTTTTTAACATATTTATTAACGACTTAGAGGTGGGATTGGAGTGTGGTGTCTCCATTTTCGCTGATGACACAAAGTTGTGCAAGGTAATTAAATCAGATAATGATGTGCTTTCCCTCCAAAGGGATTTACATAAAATTGAGTAATGGGCATCTAAATTGCAGATGAGATTTAATATGAATAAATATAAAGTTATGCATCTGGGAAGGAAAAAAAGCCATGCAATTTATAAGCTTAATGGAGCAAATCTATGATGACACAGGTAGAAGGAGATACAGCTCTAGTTGAGGAGAAAACACACAGTTTAAAGCTAAGAAAATTTTAACTTTTAATTATTTTTTAACTTCATACTATTTTCAATAGCCGATGCACAGCAAACAAACAAATGAGCCTTACTAGTAAATGCAGTGCAGTGGTCATTTAAGTTTTCTAGTACACCCAGACCCCTTTTAATCCTGTTAATTCTGTCATCAAACTGTGTTTTGCACATTTGGCATACCATACTTCCTACATATATCAGATTTCCTCTTGATACTGTTGTAAGGAAACTAGGAGCTAATCTGTTTCATAGATATATTCCTTCTACAGACTATTTTTGTTTTTTCAAGAAGGAGACCTTCCAGTGCAGTCCAATGTATCCTTCATCAGCAAAACCTGAGATGAAAGTGCTATAAATGTACAGCATTTAAAGGGAAATTTTGGCTGCAGGGGATGCATATAAAAGCAATTGAACAGGTTTCTACACAGGGGGACTATACAGATCCTCATGAGAATAAAATTAACCCCCTCAGTCCCATAAGGGTCTATACAGACCCTTAAGGGACACCAATGAACCCCAATATTAACACTATAAGTGCCATGAGGGTCCTCCAGGACCCTCATGACACCAAGATTAAGCACTACCCTGCACTACACTATTAGCCACCCCAATAAACCAATAAATCTAAAATAACCCATCTAGGTAATTAACCCCCCTCTAAGTAATAAACCCCTCTAACTAATTAACCCCATCTAAGTAATTAACCCACTCTCAGTAATAAACCCCCCTCTAACTAATTAGTCCCATCTAAATAATTAACCTCCCTCTAAGTAATAACCCCACTAACTAATTAACCCCATCTAATTAATTAACTCTATTTAAACCTCACAATACCTAATTAACCCTATAACTAACCACTTAACCCCATCTAGACCTATTTAACCCTATCTAGTCCTATGTAACCCCATATAGACCTATTTAACCCTGTATAGTCCTATTTAACCCTAACTGGGCATAATTAACCCTTAAATGTACCCAGTAAACGACATCCCATAAACCCCCTCCTACCCTACCCTTTTAACCCCCCTCACTATTTACCCCTAATACAATCCCTATTACCCCACTGATTACACAAAATAAAAATACCTAGAATTACAGAAAATAAAAAACCCACCTAATTACACAAAATAAAAAAGGACATTACTGAACATAAAAAAGGACATTATTGAAAATAAAAAAAGAACATTATCACAAATAAAAAACCTAAAATACATCAAATAAAAAATCTTACATTACATAACAATAAAAAAAACACATTACATAAAAATAAAAAACCTACATTACCTGAAAATAAAAAAGCATACATTACTTAAAATAAAACATACATTACATACAATTAACCCCCTAGCTACATAAAGTTAACCTCTAACTACACACATTAATATCCCTAACTACATAAATTAAACCCCTAACTACATACATAATACCCCTAACTACATACAATAAATATCCCTAAATCTCACCTAAAACCACCTATCTCACTAAACCTAAAATAGGGTAAATCTCCAGCAGGGCCCCTCAAAAAAATCTGCTGCTCGAAAAAAAATTCTAAAAAATAATGGCGCTCCTCCCTGGAGGAGCTCCCTGACGCAAATGAGGCTTCTTGCGCATGCTCCAGTAAAAAATTGTAAATAGCACCTTCTGATTGGCTAAAAATGCTGACAATCATATTTCAACCAATCAGAAGGTGCCAAGGTGTAAGCCAATCAGTATGGTATTAACCCCTATATCTGGTTCTGATTGGCTGATGGACCTGTCAGTCATTTGTAAACCAATCAGAAGGCACTATTGCCTTCAGACAATCAGAATGGGATACACCTTTGATTCTAATTGGCTCCAAGCATCTACATCTTCTGATTGGCTGCAATCTGATTGACAGTTACATCAGCCAATTAGAAGATGCAGATGCTTGGAGCCATTCACAATGGGATACACCCAGTGGGGTGTATCCCATTCTGATTGCCTGAAGAAAATAGTGCCTTCTGATTGGTTTACAAATGATTGACAGGTCCATCAGCCAATCAGAATGGGATATAGGGATCCAGCCTCGAGTATGACCCAAAGCGGTTAGAGTCGAAGGGATAAACTCGATCAAAAGGATTTAGAAGTCTCCATAAGTCGAGTATATCTAAACTATTTATTTCTTTAGCCAAATTACTGGAAATGTTATCAATTTGCACTTTGGTTTTCAAAATTCCCAATCTGCCTACTATGGGGTCAATAACCATATTAAAATCACCACACAAAAAATTAAAACCCTTATTCACCTTAATAACCTGCTGAAAGACTTTTCTCAAGTAACTTAATTGATTTTTATTAGGAAGGTAGATGTGAGCTAAAGTATAACTCTTACCATTTATAAGGCCTGTCCAGATTATATATCTACCCTGGTTATCTATATAGGAATATTCCTCCTGCGCACTCAATTGGCTACTGAAGAAAATCAATACTCCCCTGGATTTTTTATTAAAGGTTTAGTCCACTCTAGTTTTATAATTCTTATTACTCAGATATTGTAGGGCATGCTTATTTAGATGGGTTTCCTGCAGACAGATGACATCTGCTTTTAGTTTGATATAATTTAAAAATGCCACCTTTATTTTACCTGGGGAGTTAAGTCAGTTTGCATTATGAGAGATTATTTTTAATCCCATAAAATATATTCAATATGATCTTGTTAAACTTCTCTGTTAATATCTTGGAATTTTGGAGTGTGACTACTCCCACTTCAGCTCTTTATTGTTTTTACTATTTTCCTTAAGGGTAACCTTATACACCTTATTTTCCTTAAAAATGTATTTATCAGTATTACTATAACTCTACCATTTTTCTAACATACATACATACACATACATAATGAGCTTGGCCTAAAACTGTGGCCATAGGTCTTTTAACAAGGCTATATGCAATCTAAGGAAAAAATAGGAGATTGACCAGGATAATTATATGACTTAACCACCCAAAAAGCCTTACTTCTAAATTCATCCCTTTCTTATTCAATATTAAGCAGATTGTATTCAATGCTTAAAAGGTCTCTCTCTCTCTCTCTCAAACCCTCTCCTTAAAAGATCTCTGTTATCTTTTGTCCAAAGTCTTCCTGAACACCTTTTCCTAAGATAAAGGAAGGGTTAATCTCATGATAACTACTTAAAAATGTATTTCACCACTTCTTATCCTTTTCTTTCCTTTTTTTGTCTCATCTTTTCTCCCCTTTCTTCCTTCCCTTTCCTTCCCTTTTCCTTCCCCTTTATTTTGCTTACCCCTCTAACTCACATTGTGCAAGGGACATACCATAATTTCTAAGGTCAGATTTAACTTGCTCTAACTGTTTGTGAGTCCTTATAGGACTAGCCCTCTATGATTTTATCCCAATTTGTTACCATATATCGTGGTTTTTAGATGTACCTCTTGTATTTACAGTGAATGCTCTCTTTTAATTTTATTATGTGAAATGAGTCCGCCCTCAACAGTGCTGTAATATTCAAAATGTGTGATCTTTTGCATGTATCTAAGTCAAGTTTTATACTACCAGTAATTGTTTTACTATTAAGTTCTAACTGAAACTAGTGCTCTCTACTTAGTGCCCTATTTAGTAGTTATTCTTTAAATTTTTCCTTATCCTTTCACTTACCCTTCCTTTTCTTCTTTTTTAAATTCTAAAACCTCTAATAGCTGAATAGCTGTAGGTTGATCTTTTATATCATTTATCTTTTAGTAGTTATATTTGAATTTTATCGGAGGAGAAAGATGGAGAGAGGAACCAACCCCTCCCCCCCAAAAAAAAATGGAAAATTGATCATAACTTATTTAGAAACTTAGACTCACTAGCTTTTTTAAGAAAATAATAAAAAAAATGTCTTTAAGGTTAATCAAGGATCGGTCAAGTCCTCCATATGCCTGTGGTGTGCCCATAAGGCCTTCATGAGGGGTTTAATGATCTCAAAAACTACAGAACAAAAAAGGGTACTCCATTAAGACAATTATATATCGATTTGGGAAAAGCACAAAGAGCAAATACAATAGCACCTAACAAAATAATGGGTTCTCAAATAAATGCGATCAATAAGAAAATAAGTAAAATCTTCAATTGCAGGTGGATTCCTTGATTTGGAAAAATAAACAAACCTGTTTTATAATGGGCGGTAGAACTGGCAAATATCTTGCCAATAAAGTGAAGAAACAACATCTACAAAATAAAATAGTGAAGCTAAAAGATCGAGACAACCAGATACAAACTCATCCAGATAAAATCAGTGAGATATTTTAGATGTATTATCAAAACTTGTACAATCTTAATCAAGACCCAAAATTTGTAAAGCCGGAGAACTCATCCATAAAGGAATTTTTGGATGAACTTGACTTTCCCCAAATAACCGAGGAAGATAATATTTTCCTCAATAAAGATATAACTGAGGAAGAGATTACCGATGTCATAAAAATGGGGAAAATAAATAATGCACCAGGTCTAGATGGGTATGACCAGCTTTACTATCAAACATTTTCAGTTGAATTTAAAAAATATATGACGGTTATGTATAATAAGATGAAAAATTCAGAAAAAATTCCTTCTGAACTTCTAGAAGCAAAAATTATACATATTTTAAAACAAGGAAATGACCCTAAAGAGTGTAACAACTACCGTCCTATATCCCTGATTAATCTAGATGTAAAAATGTACTGAAAAATAATGGCTAACAGATTAAAAGAGATAATCCCAAAAATCATTCATCTGTTTTTTTAAAAGGAAGGCAAGCGATGGATAATACTAGACACTTACAAGATCTAATGTACTATGTTTAAAAAAAGGAGATTCCCATACTGATCCCGTCACTTGACGTGGAAAAATCATTTGACAGGATCAGTTGGGAATTTCTAGAAGCAGTGTTAACAAAATTTGGATTTGAAGAGTTTGCAAATAAAATTATTAAGGCACTATATACTAACGCTTGTACAAGAATAGTGGGACCTGAAGTAGACTCAAAGAGTTTCAAAATAAAATGTCAATAAACCCTAAAATTGCATATATACTCAGGAGTTTACCTGGTAAATTAGTAAGTGGTGATATGGGATTGGGACCCCGGCTGCACAGGTTAATATGGGGACCCCCAGCATAGGGGGTTAATTTTATGGGACGGGGGGGGGGGGACTAAAAGCACCCCCGGTGGCAGGGCTTGTGTTTTTAACTGCCGTGGAGGTCCCAATCGAGACCACCGCAGCAAGAGCTGATGTGGGGATCCTGTGTGTGATCACGCAAGCTTTCATTAGCCATGATGGCCATCTGTTTTGCCATTGGCTAATTCTGACCCATTGCTACGTGCTAGCTCAATTGATCGTAGCACGATCGCACATCCAGTGTGCAAGAAGACTGGCTTAAGATTTTGCCTCTCTCGCTCATAGCTCACAGCCCCTACTAATTTAATTGCAACGTAACTCGGAAGAATTTGAAGCATGTAGGGTTTAAGAGCTACATATTGAATTTATGATGCTGGAATTTAATATGGCTAATAGAGAGCATAACCAGGAACAGAGTTAACCCTTCCCAAATTCATCTGTGCTGATAAAAGACTGCTGGAATCAAATAAAGAGAACAGTTGGTGGTTAACATCTCCTACTGCATTCCTTAAGTTCAGTGAAAAACTATAAATCTCTGTGCTCATGGAGCCTTCACTGCTCAGTGTCGGCAGATGTTGTTAATCATGGAACAGTCAGGAGTGTGTTTGTACATAGACCTTAGATTTGTAGCTGTTATCAGTGTAATAAAAAAAAATAATAAGATCATTTTAACATAGAATCTTGTGCTCTTTTACACCAAGAAAAGTACTTATAGTGTGGTGAAAGGCCCTTTAATTTAGGGAACAAGTCATCTTTCAGTGATGAGGAAGCCTTCTTTTCTCCTAGAGCTGGTTGTCTATACATTTAAAATTATGCATTGCAGATCCTTTTAGACTCTGTGGTATTGTGCTTTATGTGAGGAATTGTACTTTGTCACTAGTGTTAAAAGTGTATGTGTTTTTTATGATCTGTACTTTCCCACTGTGTAATGGAATCATTTATGGTCATGTTTTAATAATATGTGTGATTTTGGTAGCTCTTTTTTTCTTGTCTGTGCTGTTTCTTTAATGTGTCTGGTCGCTACTTATTAATGTATATTAATAAACGTTAATGTTTAACCTTAATAATGGGAGGTTTAATATTCATATATTTGGAGTGTTTAATCACTTTTACAACCTCCCTTGGTATTTGGATCAGACTTGTTGAAGTGATGGTCAGCTTCAACAAGTTGTCAGCAATGAAATAAGGGTGGATATTAGCTGGTGATTCAACTGTGTAGAAAATTGATTTCACCCTTGTGAGTGTATCAGCATTATGTTCTTTATACTCTATAAGAGTAGAGTTCAAACATACTTCACTTTCCCCTTTATCGCTTTCATTCTTTTCTTGACTTTTTTGTGTAGCAAAAGCAGCATTATATCTGCATATAATTCTAAATGTTATAGTTTTACAAAAGTGGTCTGAAACTAAGTTTAGAACTAGGGTGTTTGGTGGTTTCAGCAAGAAGAAATAACATTTTCAGTTGTGGCTTTTTTTCTTGTCATACTATATATCCACAAACCATCATTTTGGCTGTTGTTTCTGATAAAGTACAATAAAACAAGCACTTTAAAAGTTACACTAAGCGCAGCTTATTTAATTTCCCTCTGCTTATCTCTATGGAACTGTCATGCTGGCCTGTTTCCATAATATCTAAGAAACTGAACTGATCACTATAATAGTTGTCAGTTTGCGTCACATTCCGATGTTGGTCACGCTATTGGTGCCCATAGGCGAGGCGTCGACCACTAGCAGTTGAGGCACACAGGACTTATGACCGAAACCTGTACATTAACTGTACGGCTCGCAAAAATCCGACTTTACCTCCCAAACCACAGAACTTCAAAGACCTCAAAAACACAACAAATATGCCTCAAATTAACTTAACACACAAAGCACAGTGGGAGAGCCAGGGAGCCTGTGAGTGAGGTTGCGAATTAATTGAGGCATATTTGGCGTTTTTTCACCAACAAAGTGAGAAAAAAATGGCTGCCAAAAAATGCAACACGATGAAAACGAGGCCGAAGGAGGTAAAACTAGCCCGAAGGACGCTAAACTAGCCCCAAGCAAGTAAAAACTGCTCCCATAGCCTCGGGGCATTATGTGGCAAACACCATTGCCAGGCTTACTATTTCACTCATTTTTGACGGGCAATTTATTAGTTTATTTATTATTTTTATGCAAATAATGTAGAGGTGCTCATCTGAGGACGAAAAATACCTCAGTGGGTTTTTTCTATAGGTCTGGTTACCTACTCAGAGAGCAACCTATTTTAGCTCACTTGTGCCCTTCACAGGGAGAAATATCCTGTAGTATATCAGTCTGGTCCCACTCAAAAGAGTGACCCAGCCCCGAAATACTAGGCAATTCTCCCTGAACAGGAGAAACAGCAAACCCCAGAAGCGTTTCGGCCTTTATGGGCCTCGTCAGTGAGGTGCAGCTGAACTCCCTAAGGCACAGTGAGCAAGGGGTCCACGTCTGGAGTCCCCTATTACCCTTAGGGAGACTAAACCCTAAAGGTAATTTGCATATAGAAAACAACAAAGTCAGAGGTGCTCATCAGAGAACGAACCAACCTTAATAGGTTAGTTCTATAGCCATGATAAGCTACTCTGAGAGCAACCTCTTTTAGCTCACTTGTGCCCTTCACAGGGAGAAATATCCTGTAGTATATCAGTCTGGTCCCACTCAAAAGAGTGACCCAGCCCCGAAATACCAGGCAATTCTACCCTGAGCAGGAGAAACAGCAAACCCCAGACGCGTTTCGGCCTTTATGGGCCTCGTCAGTGAGGTGCAGCTGAACTCCCTAAGGCACAGTGAGCAAGGGGTCCACGTCTGGAGTCCCCTATTACCCTTAGGGAGACTAAACGCTAAAGGTAATTTGCATATAGAAAACAACAAAGTCAGAGGTGCTCATCAGAGAACGAACCAACCTTAATAGGTTAGTTCTATAGCCATGATAAGCTACTCTGAGAGCAACCTCTTTTAGCTCACTTGTGCCCTTCACAGGGAGAAATATCCTGTAGTATATCAGTCTGGTCCCACTCAAAAGAGTGACCCAGCCCCGAAATACCAGGCAATTCTACCCTGAGCAGGAGAAACAGCAAACCCCAGACGCGTTTCGGCCTTTATGGGCCTCGTCAGTGAGGTGCAGCTGAACTCCCTAAGGCACAGTGAGCAAGGGGTCCACGTCTGGAGTCCCCTATTACCCTTAGGGAGACTAAACCCTAAAGGTAATTTGCATATAGAAAACAACAAAGTCAGAGGTGCTCATCAGAGAACGAACCAACCTTAATAGGTTAGTTCTATAGCCATGATAAGCTACTCTGAGAGCAACCTCTTTTAGCTCACTTGTGCCCTTCACAGGGAGAAATATCCTGTAGTATATCAGTCTGGTCCCACTCAAAAGAGTGACCCAGCCCCGAAATACCAGGCAATTCTACCCTGAGCAGGAGAAACAGCAAACCCCAGATGCGTTTCGGCCTTTATGGGCCTCGTCAGTGAGGTGCAGCTGAACTCCCTAAGGCACAGTGAGCAAGGGGTCCACGTCTGGAGTCCCCTATTACCCTTAGGGAGACTAAACCCTAAAGGTAATTTGCATATAGAAAACAACAAAGTCAGAGGTGCTCATCAGAGAACGAACCAACCTTAATAGGTTAGTTCTATAGCCATGATAAGCTACTCTGAGAGCAACCTCTTTTAGCTCACTTGTGCCCTTCACAGGGAGAAATATCCTGTAGTATATCAGTCTGGTCCCACTCAAAAGAGTGACCCAGCCCCGAAATACCAGGCAATTCTACCCTGAGCAGGAGCAACAGCAAACCCCAGACGCGTTTCGGCCTTTATGGGCCTCGTCAGTGAGGTGCAGCTGAACTCCCTAAGGCACAGTGAGCAAGGGGTCCACGTCTGGAGTCCCCTATTACCCTTAGGGAGACTAAACCCTAAAGGTAATTTGCATATAGAAAACAACAAAGTCAGAGGTGCTCATCAGAGAACGAACCAACCTTAATAGGTTAGTTCTATAGCCATGATAAGCTACTCTGAGAGCAACCTCTTTTAGCTCACTTGTGCCCTTCACAGGGAGAAATATCCTGTAGTATATCAGTCTGGTCCCACTCAAAAGAGTGACCCAGCCCCGAAATACCAGGCAATTCTACCCTGAGCAGGAGAAACAGCAAACCCCAGACGCGTTTCGGCCTTTATGGGCCTCGTCAGTGAGGTGCAGCTGAACTCCCTAAGGCACAGTGAGCAAGGGGTCCACGTCTGGAGTCCCCTATTACCCTTAGGGAGACTAAACCCTAAAGGTAATTTGCATATAGAAAACAACAAAGTCAGAGGTGCTCATCAGAGAACGAACCAACCTTAATAGGTTAGTTCTATAGCCATGATAAGCTACTCTGAGAGCAACCTCTTTTAGCTCACTTGTGCCCTTCACAGGGAGAAATATCCTGTAGTATATCAGTCTGGTCCCACTCAAAAGAGTGACCCAGCCCCGAAATACCAGGCAATTCTACCCTGAGCAGGAGAAACAGCAAACCCCAGACGCGTTTCGGCCTTTATGGGCCTCGTCAGTGAGGTGCAGCTGAACTCCCTAAGGCCCAGTGAGCAAGGGGTCCACGTCTGGAGTCCCCTATTACCCTTAGGGAGACTAAACCCTAAAGGTAATTTGCATATAGAAAACAACAAAGTCAGAGGTGCTCATCAGAGAACGAACCAACCTTAATAGGTTAGTTCTATAGCCATGATAAGCTACTCTGAGAGCAACCTCTTTTAGCTCACTTTTGCCCTTCACAGGGAGAAATATCCTGTAGTATATCAGTCTGGTCCCACTCAAAAGAGTGACCCAGCCCCGAAATACCAGGCAATTCTTCCCTGAGCAGGAGAAACAGCAAACCCCAGATGCGTTTCGGCCTTTATGGGCCTCGTCAGTGAGGTGCAGCTGAACTCCCTAAGGCACAGTGAGCAAGGGGTCCACGTCTGGAGTCCCCTATTACCCTTAGGGAGACTAAACCCTAAAGGTAATTTGCATATAGAAAACAACAAAGTCAGAGGTGCTCATCAGAGAACGAACCAACCTTAATAGGTTAGTTCTATAGCCATGATAAGCTACTCTGAGAGCAACCTCTTTTAGCTCACTTGTGCCCTTCACAGGGAGAAATATCCTGTAGTATATCAGTCTGGTCCCACTCAAAAGAGTGACCCAGCCCCGAAATACCAGGCAATTCTACCCTGAGCAGGAGAAACAGCAAACCCCAGACGCGTTTCGGCCTTTATGGGCCTCGTCAGTGAGGTGCAGCTGAACTCCCTAAGGCACAGTGAGCAAGGGGTCCACGTCTGGAGTCCCCTATTACCCTTAGGGAGACTAAACCCTAAAGGTAATTTGCATATAGAAAACAACAAAGTCAGAGGTGCTCATCAGAGAACGAACCAACCTTAATAGGTTAGTTCTATAGCCATGATAAGCTACTCTGAGAGCAACCTCTTTTAGCTCACTTGTGCCCTTCACAGGGAGAAATATCCTGTAGTATATCAGTCTGGTCCCACTCAAAAGAGTGACCCAGCCCCGAAATACCAGGCAATTCTACCCTGAGCAGGAGAAACAGCAAACCCCAGACGCGTTTCGGCCTTTATGGGCCTCGTCAGTAAGGTGCAGCTGAACTCCCTAAGGCACAGTGAGCAAGGGGTCCACGTCTGGAGTCCCCTATTACCCTTAGGGAGACTAAACCCTAAAGGTAATTTGCATATAGAAAACAACAAAGTCAGAGGTGCTCATCAGAGAACGAACCAACCTTAATAGGTTAGTTCTATAGCCATGATAAGCTACTCTGAGAGCAACCTCTTTTAGCTCACTTGTGCCCTTCACAGGGAGAAATATCCTGTAGTATATCAGTCTGGTCCCACTCAAAAGAGTGACCCAGCCCCGAAATACCAGGCAATTCTACCCTGAGCAGGAGAAACAGCAAACCCCAGACGCGTTTCGGCCTTTATGGGCCTCGTCAGTGAGGTGCAGCTGAACTCCCTAAGGCACAGTGAGCAAGGGGTCCACGTCTGGAGTCCCCTATTACCCTTAGGGAGACTAAACCCTAAAGGTAATTTGCATATAGAAAACAACAAAGTCAGAGGTGCTCATCAGAGAACGAACCAACCTTAATAGGTTAGTTCTATAGCCATGATAAGCTACTCTGAGAGCAACCTCTTTTAGCTCACTTGTGCCCTTCACAGGGAGAAATATCCTGTAGTATATCAGTCTGGTCCCACTCAAAAGAGTGACCCAGCCCCGAAATACCAGGCAATTCTACCCTGAGCAGGAGAAACAGCAAACCCCAGACGCGTTTCGGCCTTTATGGGCCTCGTCAGTGAGGTGCAGCTGAACTCCCTAAGGCACAGTGAGCAAGGGGTCCACGTCTGGAGTCCCCTATTACCCTTAGGGAGACTAAACCCTAAAGGTAATTTGCATATAGAAAACAACAAAGTCAGAGGTGCTCATCAGAGAACGAACCAACCTTAATAGGTTAGTTCTATAGCCATGATAAGCTACTCTGAGAGCAACCTCTTTTAGCTCACTTGTGCCCTTCACAGGGAGAAATATCCTGTAGTATATCAGTCTGGTCCCACTCAAAAGAGTGACCCAGCCCCGAAATACCAGGCAATTCTACCCTGAGCAGGAGAAACAGCAAACCCCAGACGCGTTTCGGCCTTTATGGGCCTCGTCAGTGAGGTGCAGCTGAACTCCCTAAGGCACAGTGAGCAAGGGGTCCACGTCTGGAGTCCCCTATTACCCTTAGGGAGACTAAACCCTAAAGGTAATTTGCATATAGAAAACAACAAAGTCAGAGGTACTCATCAGAGAACGAACCAACCTTAATAGGTTAGTTCTATAGCCATGATAAGCTACTCTGAGAGCAACCTCTTTTAGCTCACTTGTGCCCTTCACAGGGAGAAATATCCTGTAGTATATCAGTCTGGTCCCACTCAAAAGAGTGACCCAGCCCCGAAATACCAGGCAATTCTACCCTGAGCAGGAGAAACAGCAAACCCCAGACGCGTTTCGGCCTTTATGGGCCTCGTCAGTGAGGTGCAGCTGAACTCCCTAAGGCACAGTGAGCAAGGGGTCCACGTCTGGAGTCCCCTATTACCCTTAGGGAGACTAAACCCTAAAGGTAATTTGCATATAGAAAACAACAAAGTCAGAGGTGCTCATCAGAGAACGAACCAACCTTAATAGGTTAGTTCTATAGCCATGATAAGCTACTCTGAGAGCAACCTCTTTTAGCTCACTTGTGCCCTTCACAGGGAGAAATATCCTGTAGTATATCAGTCTGGTCCCACTCAAAAGAGTGACCCAGCCCCGAAATACCAGGCAATTCTACCCTGAGCAGGAGAAACAGCAAACCCCAGATGCGTTTCGGCCTTTATGGGCCTCGTCAGTGAGGTGCAGCTGAACTCCCTAAGGCACAGTGAGCAAGGGGTCCACGTCTGGAGTCCCCTATTACCCTTAGGGAGACTAAACCCTAAAGGTAATTTGCATATAGAAAACAACAAAGTCAGAGGTGCTCATCAGAGAACGAACCAACCTTAATAGGTTAGTTCTATAGCCATGATAAGCTATTCTGAGAGCAACCTCTTTTAGCTCACTTGTGCCCTTCACAGGGAGAAATATCCTGTAGTATATCAGTCTGGTCCCACTCAAAAGAGTGACCCAGCCCCGAAATACCAGGCAATTCTACCCTGAGCAGGAGCAACAGCAAACCCCAGACGCGTTTCGGCCTTTATGGGCCTCGTCAGTGAGGTGCAGCTGAACTCCCTAAGGCACAGTGAGCAAGGGGTCCACGTCTGGAGTCCCCTATTACCCTTAGGGAGACTAAACCCTAAAGGTAATTTGCATATAGAAAACAACAAAGTCAGAGGTGCTCATCAGAGAACGAACCAACCTTAATAGGTTAGTTCTATAGCCATGATAAGCTACTCTGAGAGCAACCTCTTTTAGCTCACTTGTGCCCTTCACAGGGAGAAATATCCTGTAGTATATCAGTCTGGTCCCACTCAAAAGAGTGACCCAGCCCCGAAATACCAGGCAATTCTACCCTGAGCAGGAGAAACAGCAAACCCCAGACGCGTTTCGGCCTTTATGGGCCTCGTCAGTGAGGTGCAGCTGAACTCCCTAAGGCCCAGTGAGCAAGGGGTCCACGTCTGGAGTCCCCTATTACCCTTAGGGAGACTAAACCCTAAAGGTAATTTGCATATAGAAAACAACAAAGTCAGAGGTGCTCATCAGAGAACGAACCAACCTTAATAGGTTAGTTCTATAGCCATGATAAGCTACTCTGAGAGCAACCTCTTTTAGCTCACTTGTGCCCTTCACAGGGAGAAATATCCTGTAGTATATCAGTCTGGTCCCACTCAAAAGAGTGACCCAGCCCCGAAATACCAGGCAATTCTACCCTGAGCAGGAGAAACAGCAAACCCCAGATGCGTTTCGGCCTTTATGGGCCTCGTCAGTGAGGTGCAGCTGAACTCCCTAAGGCACAGTGAGCAAGGGGTCCACGTCTGGAGTCCCCTATTACCCTTAGGGAGACTAAACCCTAAAGGTAATTTGCATATAGAAAACAACAAAGTCAGAGGTGCTCATCAGAGAACGAACCAACCTTAATAGGTTAGTTCTATAGCCATGATAAGCTACTCTGAGAGCAACCTCTTTTAGCTCACTTGTGCCCTTCACAGGGAGAAATATCCTGTAGTATATCAGTCTGGTCCCACTCAAAAGAGTGACCCAGCCCCGAAATACCAGGCAATTCTACCCTGAGCAGGAGAAACAGCAAACCCCAGACGCGTTTCGG
This sequence comes from Discoglossus pictus, assembly GCA_027410445.1. NCBI lineage: Eukaryota > Metazoa > Chordata > Amphibia > Anura > Alytidae > Discoglossus > Discoglossus pictus. The sequence continues at coordinate 374,942,047 of CM050165.1, forward strand.
CCTTTATGGGCCTCGTCAGTGAGGTGCAGCTGAACTCCCTAAGGCACAGTGAGCAAGGGGTCCACGTCTGGAGTCCCCTATTACCCTTAGGGAGACTAAACCCTAAAGGTAATTTGCATATAGAAAACAACAAAGTCAGAGGTGCTCATCAGAGAACGAACCAACCTTAATAGGTTAGTTCTATAGCCATGATAAGCTACTCTGAGAGCAACCTCTTTTAGCTCACTTGTGCCCTTCACAGGGAGAAATCTCCTGTACTATATCAGTCTGGTCCCACTCAAAAGAGTGACCCAGCCCCGAAATACCAGGCAATTCTACCCTGAGCAGGAGAAACAGCAAACCCCAGACGCGTTTCGGCCTTTATGGGCCTCGTCAGTGAGGTGCAGCTGTTAAGGTTGGTTCGTTCTCTGATGAGCACCTCTGACTTTGTTGTTTTTTAAAAAATACAGTACACCAAAAAATAGATTAAATTGCATCCCTCCGCAACCAATTGCATCCTCAGTGATAGCTTAGCACATATTACCATTTATTATTAAATACTAGATATTTTTCCACCATCTATTATATTTCTTTACATTTTAATACTGTAATTATGGGAATTAAGGATTCCTTTATGTTTATGTTGAAGTATCACATATAATAGTTGTGGTAATTCTGAATGTTGGTCACGCAATGTTAAAAGTTACGGGCTTGTGCATGTGCAATGAGTGCTGAAGGACCGCACAACTTTGAAATGATGGGGGCTGCAATTAGCGCCAAAGGCGTTCATTGCAGGCCTCGCAATGAGCACCGAAGGCGCTCATCGGAAGGCCCGCAAGACTTTGAAAAAGGCTGGTAATGAGTGCCAACCTGTTTCCAGCTCAGAATTCCAAGAAAAAAAGCAAATGTGCCCACAAATGCCTCACTCTTCCCCAATCCATAGCCCATTTTAAACATGGCTTCCTTTAAGCCTATGCCTGCTGTATTACACAGCTTTTATGCAAAGTCAAGGTTGTATTATACACAAGCTGGGAATCCTATCCACCTACAGCTTTTTATTAGAGTCAGGCCATAAATAATAAAATCATGTTAATATACATAAAATACTTGAAAAAATATTATTCGTCATGCAAACAATTTTCAAAGTATAAATACATATTTCAATAAAATCCATAAAATAGACTTTGTTTCACAGTAAAAGACAGAAATATACATGTAAAATAAAAACATCTTACTGTACACAGTAAAAGTAGATTACATGTTTTATTCTTGCCACCATGTTTCAATTATCAACTATCACATTTGTATATAAAACTTTCAAAAGCAGAAAACGAGATCCTCTTTCCCTGATTGCCCCACCCTCGCCCTTATCAGCTGTCCCTGTTTCTTCCTAGAAACTTCTTCAGCTGACTACGATGTCCCTTCATCTCGCCCTCCTCTGTCCCTCAAGTCTGTCCCTCCTCAGTAGCATTTTGATTCTGAAACAGAAAAAAAAATGCAAATACAAGCATAAAATCACCAAGAAATCCAATTTTGCCAACTATGTGGTTTCTACATGCTAAAACAAAGTCGTTTTTCTTATCCAATAAAAAATATGTATAAATGTTTGTTAGGATAAAACCCAAACAGTCATGTGGTGAAAGCTGTTCTTTTTTTAAAAAAAAGAACACGTTTCTAAATTTTTATAAAGATATTTTAAGGGTATTTAAAAACGGCCTAGCTACTTTATGTTTTCTATTTCGCATAGTTAAATCTTGTCCATACAACATCATATTAAAATGTATTGTGGGAATATTACCCAATTCACAAATGAGAGGTGAACACTTTCCACATACCGCTTTAGCATAGGTACAGTTCCATAACAAATCAGATATATTTTCTGTACCTCTACAAAGGAATCTCGGTCAAATCTCAGATCCTACCAATCTCCGTCTGTACTGAAAAACACGTGTTGGAACACAACTATGTATAGTGGACCAGGCAAAATCCTGTTGAGGATGAGTAAGGCATTTGTCAGATACTTTCCTCCAAATAGCAGTGTGCACCATTTCAGTAAACCTTTCTATATGCAAAACAAGTACTTTATCAATTACATAGGCAGTTAGTTTTCTCAGATTTTTTAAATGTTAAAAGAACCTGAACTTAAATCATACCGTTCAATAACTTTTCCCAAGAATCTGTAACATTTTGGTAAAGATAATGCATAGGGAAATTGCAATGACAATTTTACCCATCCATACCTTGCAAAAAAACGCCCCCTAAAATAACGAATCATTAAGGCATTTTTACTTGTTTTCTTTATGGCTTTAACAATATAAGAGAAGACCTTTAAAAGTATAAAAACGTCCAAATCTGGAAAACCTTTACCACCCAGATATTTCTTGTGACAGACCTTTTCTCTACTTAGCTTCTCCATACCATAAAAACATAAAAAGTGGCTTTTTAAAACGTTTCAACCAAAAATTTTATAAAACAAGATAATAGGTAATAAAACAGATTTAACAATTAAAACGTTTCCTTCTAATAAGTCACGCAATTTCCAGAAATTAATTTTTTTCCAAACTTTGTCTTTCATCACCGGAATATTTGTTGGCAAGTCCTCCTTCCACTTGCCAAAAATCATGCTCTTGCTTTTTAAGATATATAATTTCAAAGCAGAAGTGGACGAAAATATGTTTGCCTATAAAAGAACCCTTTGGAGCGAAGCGTATGATGTACACATGGCATGCACATCATCCATGTATGCTATGCTTTTAGGCTGTTGCCCTTTTGAACCGGGTATAAAAAGCCCCTCTGATAAATGTATCGCTCTGAATCTTATTTAAAAGGGTTCAAGTGCACAGATAAAAAGAATCGGGGACAATGGGCACCCTTGTCACACTCCTGATTGAATTAAAATATTCTCACCGCTAAAACCATTAATTTGAATTTGGCTACTGCTGTCTATAAAATTCTTTAATGACTTTGATTATTTTTTCAGGGAAATTGATTTCTCCCTAAAACCGAGAACAGTTAAGAATGAGACACTGAATCAAATGATTTTCTCCTAGCCACTGATTGTTGTCTTAAAATGGTATGTAAAAGACTATCTCTAATTAAAAACAAACTTAATCTAAAATGCTTCTCCCAGGTACTGTGCACACTTGCTCTTCCTCTATAACACAATCAATAAGCCCTTTCAAGCGATTGGCCAACAGTTTAGTAACAATTTTAAAATCACAATTTAAAATTGTTATTGGCCTCCAGTTTTTAAAATTCTCTTGCTGACTTTCCTTAGCGGTTAAAACAATAACAACTTTTTTTTTTCATCAGTAGGGATTTAATTCCCTAACAAACAATGTTCACAAGTGTCCATAAAATCACATTTTATTAAATTATAGAAGATTTTGTAAAATTCAAAACGGATCCCATCAGATCCTGGGGTCTTATTATTAGCGCTGAAGCCAATAACTTTTTTAACTTCGGTTTCAGTTATATCATCAACTAAACTTTCTTTTTTTGTTTCTGATAATTCAGAGGACAATGATGATAAAAAGTAATTCATACAATTTGTATCAATGGGTGTGTCGGTATATGAATTAGAATAAAAATATCTTGCAAGTTTTAACATACCCTGCGTAGAGGTCTCTTATAACCCACCTTCCTCTAAAAAAAGCATGCTCGTTTTTTTTATTAAAAGTCTTTTTAAAAAAATACCTTGAGCAAGTATAATTTTTCTCTATATCTCACTCGGGAATTAAAAATTATATATATTTTTTCTCAATTTCTGTTTTTATAACAGCAATTTTTCCCTTCACCATTAGACCCTGATTCTTTAACCTATTTAATAATTTTAATTGTAATTTGTTTTGTAAATTTCTATAGATATTCTTTCTCTCCAAGGCTCTCTTTTTACTCCAACGTATAAAATAGGATTTAATCTCATTTCTTGCCATCAGCCACCAGTTAAAATGAGAAACTTAACATTTCTTTAAAAATGTTAATCCTTTATAAAATTTATAAAAACTTTCTAAAATCTCAGGGTCTTTTAATAAGGAAGTATGCAATTTCCACTTTCCTTTACCTTTAACCATTTTATCTGAGGGAGATAAAACCACCAACTGTGCCTAATGGTCAGAGAAGATGTTTTCCTCGAGCACTGCTTGCTTAGTAATAAAGAAAAGAAAGGAGAGCAGAAAATAAAATCAATACGAAATTGGGAAATTGAGTTAGACCAGGTATGTCCCTGATCTTGCTTATGGAGAGAACTCCATACATCACATAACCCAAAATTAGACACAATCTCCCGCAAAATTTTGTAGGTAATATCCAAAGCACCATCCCCTCTCTTTCTTTTCCTTCCCTTCAACTCAAGGATAGTATTAAAATCACCCCCTAAAATGATAGGCTCAGTTTTAGGAAGAAAAAGGTGAATTGTTCTTAAAAACTCTGCTCTATCTTGGGTATAAGGAGATGCATAAATATCTAAAATAGTAAAAATGTTTGAATTAAAACTCACCTTTGCAGACAGCACTCTACCCAGAACAATCTCATTAGAACTTAAAATATTAAAATCTTGGGAGTGAAATAAAACGCCTACACCTACAGATTTATTTTCATCTCCTCCTGATCACACTGATGGGCCGTACTGCCATTCTTTTTGCAACTTACTAAAATCATCTGTACTACGCAAAGCACACTCCTGCAATAAAATAATTTGAAATCCTAAAGAGGCCACATACGATAAAAAAGCAGTTCTACGCACCTGCATCGTCATGCAGTGTGCATTCAAAGTAAGAATTTTGAGCCCCATCATCATAATATATCATTCTGCATTAACCATCATTCTGCATTAACTTCTAATGCAGAAACATCAGAAATTATGGACTCATTATCAGACTCAGAAACTATTCCAAGAAGTCCATTATCTGATGAAATTAGTGCCCCTGGTAATCAACAGTATCCACAGGGTATGAGACTCTGGTCCTGCCAACATTCTCAATTGCAGATTTTTTAGCCTCTGGTTCTCCACCTCCATCCTCTGTACACAGGCTCCATTTCAAACTTCCATCGGTATCCATTATTTCTGCTATCAAGGCCTCAACTCCAGGATTGTCTGGACGAGAAGTCTCGGCCTTGTACGACCATATGGATTGCCCCATCTGGATGCCTGACAAGGAAGTCAGAAAGGATCTTACAGCATTCTCCACAGAAGAGGAGTCATCTGGATTCAAAACAGCTGGTTCTGGAACCACAGGACTCAATTACTGGACATTGTCACTTGTCACCTTCTCTTTCCTCTTCGCCTTGCGTTCCTGCTGAGGCTTAGGCTCTGCATTAGAAGAGACATGTTTAGAAGGGGTTCCCTCAGAGCAAGCTCCTTCGGGAACATCATGGACAACTGAAGTATCGTCCCTTGGTAAACTTGGTATCCTTTGGATTTGGGGTCTTGCTTATATTGACTTTCCCATGGGTAGTACCTGCTGCCTCAGCATATGATTTTTGCGTTTTAGGACACTCTCTAAACAGGTGGATTTTTTTGTGATATGTGACACACTACCACAATTAGAGCATAAAAAAACTCATAATATCCTCCTCTCTCATAAAAAGGATTAAAAACGTGCACTGTGAATAAAACCTCCTCCTCGATGAATAAATAGTCAGGTCTAAGACCAAATAACTTGGGGTTTGTAGCATTAGACTGGAATTGTTGGTAGAAGTTTCTACAGAGGTTAGTGTTCTTAAAAGTTAGATCATAAAACCCAAACCTAGAAAAATCTTGAGCGCAAACAAAATGTTGGGTCTTAAACTGTAGTATGCCCATCAATTTTTTTAGGAATGCCTTGGTTACTTTCGCTCTCAGATCTTCCTCAAAATGAATCCGCACAGTGTAGTGGAGTCGAGCCCCACGGGCCGACATATACAGTAGTACAGTAAATAAATAGTACATCTGTGTTCACATTTGAATGTCTAAAACAAGTTAAAAAAACTGTTTCCAGCTCAGAATTCCAAGAAAAACAGTTATTACACTACATTCTGGGAAGCTGAGCAGGGACATGCAAATGTGCATTTTATTTAAATATATTTATATATATATATATATATATATATATATATATATATATATATATTATATATATATATATATATATATATATATATATATATATATATAGCACCTCCAGAGGAACCATCAACAAGACCTTATAAAGAAGAAGAAAATAATGAACTGTCTCTCTCAAAATAACAACAAAATACAGATACAGAAAGAAAGTGTAAATGGCCCAAACACTACTGTGATTTACACTACCACCAAGACTTCTGAAGACAGCTCAGACAAAACAGGAATTATAAATCTATCTTACCACCAACTAACACTGCCAGAGATCTCTGTTCTATCTAAAGGACTATCATTCTGTCCAAGCACAAAGCTGGACAAAATTCAACTATACTCAGACATGGAAGAATTCTTCACGAGACTGAGACCCACAGAATACTTTCACAACAAAGAGCATACCACACCCGGATGGGATTACAATAGCAGGAAAAAGAAAACCACGTTTACCCCACATAGAAAGCGTTCGCCTGAGAACGGCTTCCTTAGTAATAAATCAGCAAAAAAGACACTTATGCAATATCTCCCCATTAGAAAGAGCTGCCATAAAGGGCTTAAAAGAAAGCCGTTACATCACCATCAAACCAGCAGACAAACGGGGCGCAGTTGTGATTTTGAACACTCTGGATTACATACAAGAAGGTAACAGGCAATTGACAGACAGCACCTATTACAAGAAATTGGACCAGAACCCAACAGAGGATTATACCAGCCAACTCAAGGAACTTATTCAAACATTCCCCAAGAACGTGCAGCACAAATTGGAGCAGCATATACCCACCCATCTTACAACTGGGATTTTCTACCTGCTGCCCAAGATCCTCAAACCAAGAAACCCAGGGAGACCTATTGTTACAGGTATGGACACACTGACTGAACAGTTAGCTGGTCTTGTTGAAAACATCCTGAAGCCACTAGTTACAAACACCAGCAGCTACAGTATATACAAGACACCACTGACTTTCTTAAAAAAACTCAGATTAAAGACCTACCTGCTAACACACTACTCGTAACCATGGATTTTGAATCGCTTTACAGCAACATCCCGCACAAAGATGGTACTGAGACATGCCTCAAATTCCTCTCAAAACCCACTCCGAACCGCAAATATAACCCTGATACCATTGCCAAAATACTAGAATATATCCTGACCCACAATTACTTCACCTTCAATGAACATGTTTACCTGCAAATAATGGGGACCGCAATGGGGACTAAAATGGCACCACAATATGCCAATTTATTGATGGCTGACCTTGAAAAGAGATTCCTGTCTAAATATATCCACAAACTTTACAGATACTACTGTCATATAGATGACCTGTTCATCATATGGACAGAGGGAGAAAAAAAGCTCAGAGACTTCCACACTGCTTTTAATACCTTTCACACATCTATGACATTTAAAATAGAATACTCTGCAGACCAGGTGAACTTAATGGACACCTCCATATACAACACCAAAGGTAAACTTAACTCATCTGTATATAGGAAACCTAGAGACAGATGAAGTTATCTTCACAGCTCTAGCTTTCATCCCTCACATATTAAATAAGCTATTATATATAGTCATCCATCCGGTACCACCACATATGTTCTAACAATGAGGACTGTGATAAACATTTAAAAACACTGTCTGACTCCTTCAGGAGAAAGCTCCACAAACCTAATGTCGTAACACAGAAAGTAACCTCTGCCATTAAAACGCCTCAGGAACACCTGCGGCAATACAAAACTAAAGAAGTGACCTCACGTACACCTCTGGTAACCACAAATTATCCGTATCTAGAAGGAATCCACAAAATATTAAAGGATCTACAACCATTGCTAACAGAGGACACAGAATTAAAACATATATTCCTCAAACATCCCATTCTTGCATTTAGGGAGTCACCAAATCTCAGACAAACATTGGTGAACAGTAGATTGTCCAATGTAGAGCTTAATAAAGAAAATGGCACAAAACCTTGCAATAAAAATTGGTGTAAATTGTGTCAACACATCTGCAAAGAGGACACAGCCATGCACAACAACAAGACCTATAACATCAGAGGGTCATATTCTTGTACATCATCCAATGTAGTCTACATGATACAATGTACTGCATGTGAGAAAGGCTGCTACATTGGAGAAACCAGTCAGAAATTACATATGAGGACGAATCTACACAGACATTCCATCAATAAGCACAAGGAAGACAATTACTGTATTCCAGTCGGACACCATTTCAACCAGAATAACCACTCCATGAAAAATCTCAAAATCAAAATACTCAAAGGTTGTTTTTAAACACTAAGGGCCTCATTCATTTGTGATTTGGTCAATTGAATAGGGCTCTATATAAGCACAGAGCATATTATTTTTACAGAAGTTTTTAGTTAGTGAACTTCTATCCAAAAGCAAGGTCTTCACTACCTAAAAACTTCTTTAAAAAAATATGCTCTGTGCTTATATAGAGCCCTATTCAATTGGCCAAATCACAATTAAATGAGGCCCTAAGGAAAGAAAGACATTTGAAATTAAAATGATTATGCTCTTTAACAGTAATAACTTAGGCCTTAATGTACACATAGAATTTTTATCTCATTACAAAATTTCTTGTAACCTCCAACATATATGATTGTAAATATATACCATATATACTCGAGTATAAGTCGACCCGAGTATAAGCAGAGGCACCTAATTTTACCACAAAAAACTGTGAAAACGTATTGACTCGAGTATAAGCTGAGGGTGCAAAAGAGAATCCTTCCCCCTTATCATCCTTCTCCTTCTCCTCTTTATCATCCTCCTCCTTCCCCCCTTATCATCCTTCTCCTCCCCCCCTTTATCATCCTCCTCCTTCCCCTCCTTATCATTATCTTCCTTCTCCCCTTATCACCCTCCTCCTTCCCCCCTATCAGCCTCCTCCTTCCCCCTTATCATCCTCCTCCTTCCCTCCCTTATCATCCTCCTCCTCCATCCCCCCTTATCATCATCTTCTTTCCCCCATAACCTCCTCCTTACTGCACCCTCTCAAATCCCTATCCCCCTCTCTCCTTACTTGCTACTATGCTCCGATGAGCTGATGCTGATCCTGTCGCCGCAGCACGTCTTCCTTACTGGCATAATGACGTGACGTGCATGTGATGTCATTATAGGGGGGATAATAAGGGGGGGATTATAAGGCGGGGGAGGAGGAAGATGATAAGGGGGGAAGGAGGAGGATTTTTTTTTGACTCAAGTATAAGCCGAGGGGGGCTATTTCAGCATAAACAAATTGCTGAAAAAGTCGACTTAT